>VXAX01003145.1:580679-609191 GCA_013399835.1 Leptocoma aspasia
CTCCTCTCCTCTCCACTCCTCTCCTCCCTCTTCCTTCAGCACAGCATAATTTATTACATCTCTCTTGGGAATGTCAGGGCTGGACAAGGTGGCTTTTTTGACAAATTATTAGACAGGTACAGTGGATGGTTGTTTCATCTGTACTATCATGCTGGGAAAAAAACAATGGAAAAGGGTGAAATGAAAGACATCACAAATTAGTCTGTGGTTTAGGTATGTGGGGCTTTTTTTCCTGTGCAAGGTTATGCTGACTTCTGTCACTTCAACAGTGGTTCAAGGCATATCCATACTTTCCTTAGGGCAGACAAGTCTGGTTTTACTATTTTGTCTTTTTCACCACCTGCTCTCCCTACACACAAAGACAGAGGATACAGTGTTCCTCCCTGGGGCTTTACTGACCACAGAGCAGGTGGAAAATTATTATCCCACACTTTTCATGCCAGTGCCCCAACAGGTGCTTTCTTTTCCAAGCAAGCCTGTCTAAGTGGATTTCCTTCTGGTCTGGCTGATCAGTTGTGGGGATCTGGGATTCTTGCTCAGCAAATAGAGCAAATAAAAGAAGAGCAAATACTCTTCTTCCTTGCATGGGGCAAGGCATGGGGCACAGGGAAGGGACTGCAGCAAGGATGAAATCATGCTTCCTTTGCCTCCTGCAGTGACAGGGCTGCTGCAGAGCAGCAAACAGCCCTACACACAATGCTGCTGCACAACACTGACTCTAGCTGACATTGCAGGGCTTAGATCAGGAGCAGCCCTGCTGTGCCTGCAGAGCATATCTCCTTTTGCACANTCTTCCCTTTTCTATCTTTTCTCTTCTCTTCTCTTCCCTTTTCTCTTCCTCTCTTTCTTCTTTCTTTTCCTCTCCTTTTTTAGTCTACTCTCCTTACCCCGTTCTTTTGCCTATTCTGATTTCATTCTTGCTCTTTACCTTCTACAAGTCATCTTAGGAAGATTTCTCTTCCTGTTTATTCTTAAACTGTTGTGGAAGATTGTAGCTTGAATAGCATGACCATTTTTCTGTTGGGAGGACTGGTGTAATTAGTTGTGTGCTTTAGCCTTTGATGAGGAGAAAGGTAGGAAGAAGAAAAGAGGGAGGTGAGAAGCACATCCCAGAGGGCCCTATTTGCCAGGTCCTTCAGAGCACAGGACAGTTCAGAGCAACTTTCTATCGAAGTTGTACGTGAATGCTAATGCTGAGATAGGACTACAAGCTGGTGGAGTTAAAGCCAAGACTATCTTCTGTTACATTTTCTCTGACAGTATTTGCTAGCCCAGACCTTAGAGTTGGCACTTCTACGGAAACCTGCTGTCAGAAAGGGCTGTGCAGACATCACTTTGAATGGTGTTGCTCCCTATCTGTTAGCTCCTGATGCTAGAAATCCTCCTGTGAGTCACTCAGGCCAGAGTTTACATATTCTGCACTTGAATAAGATTCTGTGGTGCTGCTCTTTCTCCTTGTAAATTTAGAAGCAAAATACCACCAGGTGTGTTATAGCTTGTAGCAAGGTTGGTTGTAGCAACTTCCCTTATTTTCTCAATTGCCAACAACTCCTAGAAACACAGGCATGCAGATTTGTAAATGAAGTGGGCAGACCTTCAGGGACTGTAGTTTGTTTCTACCATGGAGAGCAGGTCTTTGAGAGCAAGTCTGTGACTGCCCTGAAGAACACTAAATCTACACAAAAACCTAGACACTACTTCAGTCTTGGTTCAGCAAGGTGGAGTCATTCTGTAAGGAAAGTTTTGCAGAGAGCCTTCACTTTGCAAATGCAAGTACAAATAATGATCCATTTCAGCATTGCTTTTCCTGTTTCTAGTCCTGGGTGCAAAGGAGAGGAGTGGACTGTGTATCCACATGAAGTGATCTCAAACCACAGAAGTTCCCTTGCTGAAATCCCAAAGCAGCAGCATGTGCTATGGAATGGCTGCAAACTTTGAGAGCTTCCTGGAAGGATGATTGCTTTGCAAATCAACAGTTTATTTTCAGCATGGAGTGGGAAAGGGAAGCTCTTTTTGCTGTGGTTACACTGATGCAGTATGGAATGATGACACTTGCCACAACTGTGTAGCCTAGAAAGGTTTTGGGAGACTGCAGCCCACAGGAAAACTAGTAAACTTCTTAACTAAGCTCCCTGTCCCTCACTGAAGGTGACTTTGTGACATTAACAGGTTCACATTGAATGAATGCTTTGTGATAAAATGATCAGAACTGAGATCCTGATAGGACTGAGCAGCTTCCATCATCTCTTGAGCTAACACCATCCCTCAGGATTGCCTTGCAGCTCTCCTCTCCTCTCCTCTCCNACCACAGAGCAGGTGGAAAATTATTATCCCACACTTTTCATGCCAGTGCCCCAACAGGTGCTTTCTTTTCCAAGCAAGCCTGTCTAAGTGGATTTCCTTCTGGTCTGGCTGATCAGTTGTGGGGATCTGGGATTCTTGCTCAGCAAATAGAGCAAATAAAAGAAGAGCAAATACTCTTCTTCCTTGCATGGGGCAAGGCATGGGGCACAGGGAAGGGACTGCAGCAAGGATGAAATCATGCTTCCTTTGCCTCCTGCAGTGACAGGGCTGCTGCAGAGCAGCAAACAGCCCTACACACAATGCTGCTGCACAACACTGACTCTAGCTGACATTGCAGGGCTTAGATCAGGAGCAGCCCTGCTGTGCCTGCAGAGCATATCTCCTTTTGCACACATGCAATCCTCTTTATGGTAGGAAGAACATCTACAGAAAGCAGGGCTCCACCTTCAGGGTGATAAATAAATGGTAAAAATTTCCACAAGCAAGGGCAAGCACTGTAAAAACATCAGGGACTCTTGTTCACATCCTTCAGAAATAGGAAATCCCAGGTCTGATGAGGAAACTTAGACTGGCCATGAGAGTGTGAGGAGTTCCATCCTCACACCTGTATCAACTTCTATTGTTGGGTTCTATTTGCAGGGTAAGAGAAAACTACTCCTGATTTTCTACCAACAGTTTATAAAGACATATCATCAGCAAAAGTGGGTGAGCACCGAAGGGCAAGGGCCTTTTTTGTGTTTCCTCTTATGTGCACTAGAACACCTATAGCCATTTCACTGTCCACCTTTGCCCACCCAGCCTTTTCTGATCTCTGAGACTGCCTCTTTCTACCTCTTTCAGAGCTCCACCGCCACGAAAGCATCCAGGAGAAGAATGTGAAAGAAGCCAAAACCAAGTGCAGAACCATTGCATCCCTGTTGACAGATGCACCCAACCCCCACTCCAAGGGGGTGCTGATGTTTAAGAAACGCAGGCAGAGGGCTAAGAAGTATACATTGGTAAGCTTTGGCAGTGTTGATGAAGACCGCTCCTATGAGGAGGAAGACGGAGTTTTTCCAACTAGTGAATCTGAATTTGATGAGGAAGGTTTCTCTGATGCCCGAAGCCTAACTAATCACTCAGACTGGGACAACACTTACCTAGACATTGAAAAGTCCAAATCTGACTCTGAACAGAAGGAAGAGAAGCAAAAAGGTTTGAGTGAGACCTCAGGTAAAGGAGCACGATTATTTGAGCAGCAGAGGGAACGGGCTGGGAAGTACACAGTTGAGAAAACTCCAGTGCAGAAGAGCCCAGAGTTTGCCCCAGCTGCCCAGCCAAAGCAGGGCACAGTGAATGGAGATATGCCTGTGCCAGAGAACGTAAACAACGTGCCCCTCAGCATCCACCTGGAAGGTGTGCAAGTGCCCAGCAAGCAGCCAGCCACTGTCCCCACTCAGATCCTGACTGCCCCCAGCCCCACTTTCTTCCCCGCTCCCCCAAGCACCCCTGACCCCTTCTCTGCAAGTTCAACAAGCATGTTCAACAGGTCTGCACGGCCCTTTACTCCTGGCTTTTCTGGCCAACGTCCAGCAACATCCTCCGTCATCTTTAGGCCACCTGCACCCAAAAAACCCACTGAAAGTCTAGGTGGGCAAAGCACAGTGGTTCCCCCTTTCTCACCTCTGGTTCCAGGAACACCTGCCAATGCACCAGTGCCAACACAGCGTGGTCCAGTCAGCTCCTCCACATCTCTGTATATTCCTGCACCAGGAAGACCAACATCACCACTGGAGTCACAGCCAAAAGGGGGAGGAACCACTTCAGAGATCAAGCCTTCTGCCAACACTGCCCGGACATCCACCACCTCTATCTTTCTGTCAACTCCCTCAAAGCCAGGAGGGGATATGGCCTCCACAGCATCCCAGCCACGCGTCCCTGGAACAGCCTCTTCTTCACTGTATATTAGTCCAGCACCATCACAGCATATGAGAAGCAGTTCCCCTGTGCCAAAACAGCCTTCTCCTGCCATCAGTCCAGCAATGCCACGACCTCCTTCAGAGCCCTTAACCTCCAGGGAGCAGAGGATTGCTGTGCCAGCTCCCCGCACAGGCATCCTGCAGGAGGCTCGCCGACGGGGCAACAAGAAACCCATGTTCAGTAAGATTGAGGAGAAGAAGAAGAATTCACCCAACCCTGAGCTCCTGTCTCTGGTGCAGAACCTGGATGAGAAGCCAAAAGGTGACCACCCTGGGGCAGGCTTTGAGTCTGGGCCTGAGGAGGACTTCCTCAGCCTGGGTGCTGAGGCCTGCAACTTCATGCAGTCCTCAGGCCGCAAGTTCAAGACCCCACCTCCAGTGGCCCCCAAGCCTCAGCAAGATGCTGGATTGGTAAACGGGGCCCAGGACATGCCTCAGCTTAAAGGCAAGGGGGCAGAGCTCTTTGCCAAACGCCAGAGCCGCATGGACAAATTTGTGGTGGAAACAACACCGAAGCCTGACTACAAGCCCAGGACCCCCTCTCCATCTCCTTCTCTACCCTCATGCTGGAAATATTCACCCAATATCCGGGCTCCCCCTCCAATAGCTTACAACCCAATGCATTCCCCTTTCTATCCCCTGGCAGCCAGCAAATCTCAGGCTAGCAAAGCAGAAAGCAAAGTGAAAAAGGCACCTGGCCAGAAATCAGGGATCAAGGTCATTGATTTAATGCGCCATCAGCCCTATCAGTTAAAGTCAGCCATGTTCTGTTTTGGGGATCCCCCGAGCCCCAGCACTCAGACGACTCCTGGTCAGCCAACCCCACAGGCTAGCTCATCCTTCATGGCAGCCAAGCAGGTCCCTGTGAAAATAGCCAAGACCCAGGAGATTCGTCGCTTCTCCACCCCGGCTCCCATGCCAGCTTCCAGCAGCCTGGCACCCACTGTGCTTGTGCCCCGCTCAGCCACCATGCTGGATGAGCCATTGTGGAGAACAGAAATGGCCTCTTCTGCCCCTGCTACACCAGCACCCTTCCAGGTGGAGCTCAGCCCCTCCCCTAAGCCATATCAGAGCTCCCCAGAGCCTGGACAGGTGGGACAGGGACCTCCTCCAAACTCAGCCTCTGCCTCTCGGTTTCAGGTGGCCAGGCCCAAATTCTCCGCAGCAAGAACAGGCATGCAGGCCAATGTGTGGAGGCCAAGTTTTGGCCATCACTGAGGCAGGCACCCCTCCCATCCTGTCTGTGGCCCCGCAGAGATAGTGCTTGTTTTGTCTTTCATGTGAGCTCAGTACATTGGGATGAGTGACACAAAATGAAGAAAAAAACCTCAAAATATTACTGCCCTTCTGCACCACCCCCTTCCCCAGCCTCCTTTGGTCTCAGATGGGATACTTCATGGAAAGGCTTACTGATGTGGCTACAGCAGGAGGAAGAATGTGGAGAGAGAGCACGTGTGTGGTACACAGAGACTGGGAACTTGTACACAGCAGCAAAACCCACCTCCAGAGGGGGTGAATGGCAGAGATTATCTCACATAGAGACACACATGAAGCAGTAGTTTTCCTTTCCCAAGGGCTTTGCAGTCACCCCTGCATGGAAGGAAACTAGGAGGCAAGAGCTTTCTAGGAAGAAAGGGTGGGAGGTGGGATTACAGAGCAGAAGCCCCAGCTTTCCCATTAGACTGTTCTTCTCTGATCCTCCACTCTGTACACGTTCACTTGTCTGTGCACACACATGCACACAGCAACACTCAGCAGGGAGTGAAAGGACAAGTGGGGCTTCACCTGGGACATTTCTCCCAGACTTCCCTCTGTGGGGGCATGGGAAAGAAGGCAAGAGAGCAGAGTGAGCAGTGGTCTTTGCCCATGCCCATGTGGGCAGTGTGGCCTGTGCCTGAGAGTGGCCATGTGTGCCTGTTCCTCCAGTCACCAGGGCTGGGGGTAAAATGGAGAGTCATCCTAGCTGGTACTAATTACCACTGTCAGGTCTGGAAATAGTTTGCCAAAGAGTGGGTTTGAGGGGACTTGATGGGGCTATCACCAGCTGTGAGAACTGCAGAAGGAAGTATCCATTTTTGAGGATACACCAAGTCAAAGCTAAACTCAGGCAGTGTCTGGTTGGCACAAAGAATCTGCAGCATCAGTCCCACTAAGCAGGATATGGATGCTGTAAGTAGAAAGGTGGATTGCATGGGAGAAGGTAGAGTTGGCTTTAAAGCAGGACTGAATATGCATTTGTTCATGATCTTTTTGTTTAGTTTAGGACAGAAGTGGGGCTAGATTAGAAATGGGTCACGACATAAAACTTGCTGAAAGCTTTGTGATGAGGGGAAAACAGAGGGCCTTTACAGACATTCTCAGCATGGAAGTGGACGTCAGGAAAACAGAAAGTTACAAGTAAAACTTCATACGAAATTACTTAGGTATTATTGTGGGGCCTATTTGTTAAAAACTGAAGTGCTCTGAGAATCCCAGAGGATCTGCACTCACACACATATACAGAGTTCAGTTTGCTGGTGATGCTGGGGAAACAGTATTGGTTATTCCTTGAATATCCCAGGCTAGCCTCCAACTTAATCCCTACACTATAGGCATACAGGAAGAAAGCACTGCCTTCCCAAGGAAGAATTCAGCATTTTAGTAAGGACTGTGCATGTGTGTGTGCATGTCATCTATACTCCAGTTTACACACCCCCTGGCCATTTACTTTCTGCTTGTGGTCCTCCTTTGCCAGCAGCCACTTTTCCAGTGTGATCCAACAAGTACACCAAGAAAGCATTGCTCCTGGAACACTGGCTCCAAACAAAGCAGATGCCCCAGCTGCAGGGAAGGGGTTTGCCACCTGTTTCTGGGTCAGGGTTGCCCAGCCTTTTGCTAAACCCTTAAGAATGTGTACAGGAGGCAGAATGAGGGTCTCATAGGCCTCTCTGCTTGAGACAAGTCTCCCTCTCATTAGACTTGCTCCTCTGCTTCAAGAAGTAGCCATTCTCTGACTGGACTGAGCACAAACTTTGGATATACAAAAGTGTAGGTTCTGGGGGGAAAAAAGGAATGCAAGTGGGTCTGAAGCACTCTGTATGCAGTGCAGCTAGTGTTGTTTCATAGGAAATCTAAGCCAACCTTCCTCTGCACAGCAGGAACTTATGAGGTGTAGCTTTTTCATGATAGCTGGGGCTCTACTTTTTTTTTTTGGAGGCTTGAAAGTCTTTGTGAGCACCTGGAGATTTTTCATGTGTGCTCTCCTATGAAGAAAAAGAAGGCTGGAAAACCTAGCTAGCACTTCTGATCCTGGACAAGCTTGGGAGGGAGAGAATGAGAGAAAAGGAGAAGTAATACACAATTCTTCCTTTGAATCCTTCATACTCTGGCTGGAGTTTTTTGCACAGCTGTGTTTGCAGTGCACATTCCTGGTGGCCCTGAAACATATAATGAGCATGCTGGGAAGAGAGGAGGACAGAACTTACATCTTACTTGGCACACTATCAATCATGGGAGTGGATTGTAAGAAAAGTCATGGGAATACCTAGAGTTAATGGACAAAGGTGAGGCTGAGTCAGAAGAGATGCTTCATCTGCTTGTATGACATAGGAGCAGCTGACCTGAACTGATGATGAGATTGTGTCCCTGAAAAGCCCCAGAGAGGATGTCTTAGGAGAAATCATCACCACGGAGTTAATTCAGATCACCAGAATCCACTTAGCTCCAGTGAAGGGGAGCAGCCATGCTACAAAACCTATTTCAGATGATTGCTTTCTCACTCGTCCTGTACTGCGTTGCATTTCCAGTGTTTCTGGAAAAAACAAAAAAGAAAAAAAAAAGACCTGTGTGCAAACTGAACCTCTGTGACTCTTCCCAAACATGGAGGGAGGAATCTTCTATTTTATCTAGGGAAGCTGTACAAAGGAACTCAAGAAGTAGCAGTGCTCCAAAAGCTTTGTCTCTCATCTTTGGAGTGTTGTCTGTCCCTGGATAGTGATTTAAGTCATTAGGCTTTGACAGAAAAGCTAGCCCAGACTGAAAGCATTACCAAACTCAGGTGTAGAGAGGGGTTGTGTGGACCAGAGGAAGGGTGCTCAACATAATTCTGCAGTCAAGAAATAACCTCAGAAGATCTGAATCTTACTCCAGTATCCCTTTCCCTCAGGCCCCTAAAGTTAAGTGCTCTCAGGGCCTGAAAGTCTCAGGAAATTCATTTTGCCACTGGAAATATAGAGAAGTCTGGCCTTAGTATGTAAGGGAGATTGCATGGGTTTAGTATTTTGGTGATCCCACTCCAGATTTCTGGGAGACAATGATTTCTGCTGAGGAGTGATTGCCAAACGCCATTCAATATTAGATATCATGATCCAAGTGAGTGGAATAACTGCATTTGCCCCATAATTTCTGAAAATGTAATGGGTAGGAAATGAAAAAATTTAGGTTTGATTGGAGAATAAATATTAAATACAAGAGCAAGGAAAAGAACCAGGAGGCTGGGAATCCTGCATTTTACTTACATCCTTGCTTCAAAGCTGTGTTTAGAAGCAAAACTGAAGTAGTTTAATGGATTTCAGCCCCTCACAAACTTTTCTGCATCCTATGCAGACACAGGACTTGATCTGCAGAAGCAGAGGCTGTTGCAGATGAGGCCTACAGTGCTCATGGTGTATCCCAAATAAGGCTTGTAGCTGCAAGTAGCATGAGATGAGAAATAATACTGAGATGCATCTGTTAAGTTGTAAGGAAGAAACCTGAAAAACTGCTGGCTTTAGGCAGCTCTGCTAATGTCTGCTCATGAAAATACTGTGGCTGGCCTGTTAGAAAGGTCACAGGTGAGGTTACAAGGAATACTTTTGAAACATGTAAGCTTGTCTTGAGCCTCTCCAAATGTCTAATTCCTCAGCTGTTGAACAAACACAGACATAAACAGTTGTTTGACAAGTTTTAGCTCCCACCTGCTAAGTTATAAGCTGCAGTGGTAGGCCAAACCCCAGTGTTCCCTTGTTAAGTATTTGAAGATGTCTTCATGGTCTCTGATTTAAAACTGCCTATCATCCCTCCTCTCTAGCATGCTGCAGGCTATACATTGCAGCTATGGCAATCCAGGGGTTTTATCTTTGCTTCAGAAGTAACAGTCCCTTCCCTCTCAGTATATGGGAACACTTACCAGAGATAACCTCAAGATCCTGCAGCACCTTGGGAGGAAGCATCTCAGAAGAGACTGGTGTGATGAGGAGTTACTGATACCAGACATGAGCACAGTGTGAGGCAAGATTGTTCCTCGTAAAGAATATGCTCCTTTTCTGCTATAATATCCAGCACCCCCTACTAAGCCCTTTTCCTAGAAGAGACCCATCAGTGCTCTGAAAACGGGAGCCCTGCAGCAGTGCTCTGTCTGGTGCAAGATGTGACCCCAGATGAACAGAGTTGGCATCTTTGTTTATGGAAATACCTTTTTCCCTTTTCTGTTTTGTCTTTTTTTTCCCCCAATTTACAATCACTTTCTATTTGTTGTTTGCAGAAAAATAAACTTGTGATATGCACTTTACATGTGGCATTTTATCACTTTCTTTGCTTGGCACCCAGGAGGAATTGCTATGTGTACAGCACATGCATTTAGCACTACCTACTATAAACTGCTAGGGACAAGAGAATATAAGGAGTTCAAAAAAGGATGGGATGTCTCATCAATAAAAACACCTAGGCTGGACTTAAAGCCTCTATGCATTAGAAAAGCCCCATGCAAGCAAAAGGTTAAGTGAGATCCAAAACTTTGGTAGTACAGACTATAAAACACTCACTCACTAACAGGTTGAAGATATTTGTGGACCAGCCTGAGCTGGCCTGCCCCATTACTGCCCCTCAGCCTGTTCTAACCTAAACCCTACCCTCTGCTTGTAAATCCAATATCAGTGGAAGCTGGTCAGCTCTGACAAATCCAAATATAAACTTTCATTGAACAGTTGAACTTAATATTAACCAAGATGTCAGAAAAACAAGTCAGTCAGAAAATCAAATATATCCCATTGTATTCTCAGGCTCTAAACCTAATTCTAACTCTAAACTTAACCCAATTCATGTTAAAGTCTACTAAGTTTCTGGGTCCTGAGAGGTTCATTGTGTTCAGTTTAGAACAAGTGTTAGCAGGTTGCCTTTCCCAGACATATCTCACTCACAGATAGCAATTCCTAAGCACTGCAGAAGACTCTGGGATCAGCCGTAGGATTAGACTGCAGGCTCTGGGCATTTGTCCAAGTATAATTTTGTAGATATTTGTCAGATGAATTGCAAGGAGGGCTTCCTTTTGCAGTGGTCTGGAGGTAGGTTGTAGGACTATCCAGCATATTTCTGATTGACTTGCCATCAGAAAATGCAGAAAGGGGCAGCAATGTTTGCTGATGCCAAACCTAAGCTTCTGTCCAAACAGAAGCACAGCTCCCAGAAAAGTGAGTATACAGATGCACAGGCTGCAGATTAGGACTGCATCTTGTTTTGCTTAATAAATCTGACATAGTAGGATTATGAGCTACTCCAGATGGTTTGACACATTGCGGGACAGTTGCTGTATCTAGGGCTCTTAATTAAATTCCCTGTTAACCTCTTCAACCTTCTCAAGTGAGAGTCATTTCCTCTCAGAGCAGATCATGTCAGAAGGAGCCAGACACACAGACTTTGAAAAGTGGAACAGGAGCCTGCCAAGCCAAAGGATTACTAAACAGCTGTGTAGCAGGCTAGGGATTACCTTGGCCTTCAGTACCCACCTTAGAGAGAAGTTTAAAACCAGAACATAGTAAGGTGCATAGTGGAGATATCTACCCCCAAACAATCATACCCGATGGAAGAAGAATGTGCAGCAAAGAGCACAGCAGGGAAGTATGTGGCATACAGGAAAGACTAGGCTATTCCCCGGCGGTACAGACCTATAGCTTCAACGGCCACTAGATGTTGCCACTGTTCTTCTCTGAGTTACCTGGGGTTTTGGCATTCGCCTGATGCGCTGTTAAATCTAGAGGGTTTAAAATCTTAGGAAGTCCTTTCTTCCTCATCTATCCTCTTTTGACGTTCACATATGGTGTTGCTCAGTCCAACATACCAGAGGAGAAGGTCAGGCTCATACCAGAGAATTTTGGCAGCGAGGGGCTTGCTGCAGCTTGGAGGGGATTCCTGGGTCATGCAGACAAACAGGCTGCCCAGCAAGAAACACCACGGGAATGGCAGCTATTTCCACACACACTCCAGCTCTGTGGTCAAATCCTACATATTTTTGTCCCAGTCCTACGTCTTATCGTGCATTAAGCCCACTTAGTGGCACGAAAGAGCCTGGCAGTTATTGTTTCTTCTATTTTGGTGCTACAAAAGACTGACAAGTCTCCCTGATGTCTGTGTAAACTGGAACAGGTTAAGAATACATGAAATATTTTACAATAACAAAAATGATTTCATCATCATCATCATCACCACAACAATAACCAAGAGTTTCACAAGTTTTTTTCAGAACAGATTGAATCATGTTGGAATCTGCTGTTTATGAATACTTTCAACACAGATCAGTCCTGGGCATCAGGGAAAAAGAAGAGCAAGGGCAAGGTTTAATTCTCCATCTTGGAAAAATTAATGTGGTGAAGACTGATGCTGTTTTCCTTACTTCTACATGATCAAAATGTGCTCTGGACACAATTCTGCTGCTGATGCTTCTCTGAAGTACTGCTTGTGTCCATCTAGCAGTGTAATAAGGCAGACTTCATGTGCTACTCTTGAAATGAGTTTGTAGGCATTGACAACTTGAAGTTAGACCATTTGAAATTAGGTGTACAGGAATGCAGTGTGAAAATTAATTAATTTTGAAGATACATGTCAGAGAAAGCAAAGCTTGGTTTAGGCTGTTCCTCAGGTCACTTAGATAAAGGGTATATTTGGAAAGAGGGAGGTGGTCACAGTGAGATAAAGATAGTTTCTTGTATGATAAACAAGTTTCTTGTATTATAAACTCTCTGAAGTGGCGAAAAGTCCTACAGGCAGCATATATACTACTCCACTGGTATTAATGGAAATTCCACGTACTTAAGCAAGGACTGAATTTAGCCACCAAACCACACCACAGTCCAGGTAAACCCTTCCACCATAAACAAAACTAAACCACCTCAAGCACAGCTTGTAGTGATTTAAAACCCTTAGCATTGACTAGTATGAGTGGATAAGGTAACAGTAAGATAACAGATATCTGCTTCTGAGTTCATTGCATTATTTATGGCAGGGATAGAAGATTGGTACAACATTCCCAGGGCAAAAAAGCCAGCGACCTGCTGAACCTGGCACTGTGGCAGGACACAAGTGAAGTCTCTGCTAGACCCACAATTGAAATTTATAGACTTGTGAACTAGACATTTCTATGTCTCAGGAGAAACTGTGTATAGAAAGGAGAAAGGATTTAGTTTTCAATGTGGTAACAGAAAATAAAGACATATAATTTTATTTGAAGGTAGAGTAGGAGGTAAGAATCTCAGTTTAAGGCGTGTCTTGGTGCTTAAGTGTCAGACACAAGAGTGCTTCATACAAATCACCCCATAAATCCTGGTGCCATTCTAATAGGTTCAGGGCTCAGAATCTGTTCAGTTCCTTCCAGATGCACTCTTAGGTCCCATTTCTCACCCAGTATATGTATACTCCTTGCATGAGATCTTGACTAGAAAAACAAATACTTTGTTCCCATCAGACCACAGTTCCCATCATTCCTTAAATCTGGACTTCAGCATCCTTTGCCTTGACCCTGACCCTGCTTGCCTCTTGCCCTTTGGGCTGGGGATCCACAGCACACTCGTCTCCTGGAGTTGGCTCACCCTGAACTGTCAGTGCCTTGTTCCTGCTCCTAATTGCAGGGCATGCCTACTCAGAGCCTGACTGAGATCCTCACACATCATGCTAGACATGCCTTCTCTTCATCTTGCTATTGCTTTTCACTAGTCTCTCTTGAGTTTTATAAGAGGGATCACATCTGTTCCCTGCTCACTTCCAATCACCATGGGGCACTCTGCTCCCTTCCAGCATGCTCAGCTTCTCTCTCTCTCTGCAGCTGCCTGGGGTGGGAGGAAGCAGAGGTGCACCAGGTCATGTGACAGGGAAGAGCAACCACATACTTCCCTGCTACACCATCTTTTGGAGCTACACCATGCCTCAAAATCCATCAGGTTCCCACATGATATCCAGCTGGCACAAACTGGTCCCCTAAGGTGTAATTTGTGCTCAGGAAGGCATAGGAGATGACTGGAGAAATAAAACAATAGCTATAAAGTGGTCTGAAAACAGCTGCTGGAAGCAAGTAGAGAGGAGGTAGAATTTAGCATCAGCCTAGTTACTGCAAAAAGGTGCCATATAATGGTAGCTGCATTTCTCAACTTCTCATCTGATTATATAAATCACATTAATTTCTCAGATGATTATCAAAATGGAGCTAGAAACCTTTTAAATTTAGATGTAACTCTACCTCATGCCTTTGGGAAAGGAGAGGCAAAGGGCTCTGATTTTAAGCAATAAAGCAGCACATTGTGTTTGTTCTCACTCTGTCCCTCCTTACGCCACCATCTTGTGCCAGGCAGTGTCTCCCTTGGTGAATGATGACTGAGTGTTTAGAGCACAAGAATTTGAATAGGAGAGCAGCATCTCAAGGAGCACAACTGGACATCACAGCAGACACTGGGCACTCTGGCCAAATGTCAAGCACGGTGCTAAACCAATCTAGAAGAATTAATGTGGTGAGAAAAATACTCCTCCTTGTACAATCTGCAGTGAGCAGGGCTTGGCAACACCAAGAGACCCACTCCTCTGTGGCCACCTGCACTTGTGCAGAGTGGGTGTGATGTGTGGACAGATGGTCAGCTGTGATAGTAGCATTTGACACCCTCCCGCTTTGTGCAGATGTAAATGCCTTCACCAGGCATGAAGCTCTGTGATGCTGCCCAGAGCAGGCAGGGGGTGTTTACATTTTAATTGTGCTTAATTTACACTGGAACTGCTCCAGGGATTTGCTCCCAAATCACTGGCATGGGAGTGTGAGGGCAGGATCCGGGCAGGACATCACTCTGCTGCATCATCCCAGCTCAGTGAAGGATGCAGTGCTCTTGTGGGTAGTGGAAAGCCTATGTCATGCTCTTACAGTAGATATAAATGAAAGAGAATCAGAGCTGTGAAATAGGCACAATGAAAGGTATACATAGTGGTTATATGGATGCAAGCAAGAGGAAAATGGGAAACTTTAGGCCAGGAGAATGCCCTTTGTGCCTAACTCCAAACAGGATATAAGAACTGTTTATTGCCCATAGGAATGTTACAGCAGTCTTCTATAGGAACTTCCTAACAGTACTGGGGATTAACACGTAGTGCTTTCAACCCAGTTATCACACTGCAAAGTTTTACATGCATCAGGTTTGGTGCAGGAAAAAACAACAGCAAAGTCTAGGGAAAAAGGAAAGTGGCTATCTCCTGATGTTCCTTTATATCAACTTTGCTTGCAATTCTCTGTGCAAATGATTTTCTACTATAATCACAACTTTGTTTTGTTTTTCTTTTTCTCCTCACTAGACTCTAGGATTATTCAATGGACAACTTGATTTTGATACAATAGGGATTCAATCCTCCAACGTGAAATAGAAAGACAATGTTTTCTGGAGGATTTTTGCCTTATTCAGAAACAGAAAGGTATGTGCATCTTTGAGTACTCTCGTAAAATGAGATATGTTTCCTTCATCCTAAAACCAGAACCCAACTGGGTAGGCAGGAAAAAGAGGGAGAGTGCCTCATAATGAACAGGAGTTAAGGGGAGTTATTTGTTTGTACAAAGCTGCACAAAATGCAGGCTATCAACCCTATTCCTGTCATTAATCAGGAAATTAATTTCCTTGCTCTTTGATTCAGTTGGGTTTCCCATACATATTCAATAGCTACTTCCTGGAATTCTGTAAATAGCTTTCCAGACTTTGTGGTTTTTCCTATTACTTCTTGTTTTGTGCATATCATTATTTTGCTTCTGTATTTTCTGAAGCATTTTAGGAAATATGTATGACAACCTAGAGGACACTGGGATGAATGATTAAGAAGGGGCAGAAGGACAGTGTAAAACAGAGCAAGACCCAAGATAGCTTTTGAGGCATTACTGACAAGCAGGATATTGAGAAGGTTATATGAATTGCATCAAAAAGCAATAGGAGGAGGAAGAGAAACTGCATGTTTATTTGAACAAAGAGGAGGAAGAAGTGAGCCGTCTATGGCGTGCCTGGTCTTCCTGGACATTGAGACAGTGACTGCAGGAGACCTGAGGTGCAACCTTTTCTTTTCCCCTCTCCTCAGGGATGGCAGCAGTGCTATCTGAGACTCTGCCCTCTGGGCCTTTGGCTATTAATAACCTCAGGATGCCTGTGCGAGCAGCCTTCAGGAGTCAAATTCACAGCACTTTGCATCAGCACTTTGTGCTGGGCAGAGCTTCCCTGCACCCAGGCACCCTGGCAGAGTGGGGCTGCTGGACAAGCCTCCCCAGGCAGCACTCAGAGACAGGCTGGGAGGAAGCAGCCACTGCTGAGCTCTGGGGCAGGTGTGTGAGCTGGTCTGAGCCTGGCGCTGCAAGCCTGAGGTGAGTTGACTGGGCAGCAAAATAGTGCAGGTGCTGGAGAAGTAAAGATTGGTTTGGCTTGGAGCACCAATGACTGCTGCAAGGATCAATGCACAAAAAGACAGAGGAATTGAACAAGGGGACAGAGCTGAGGGAGAAAAGCCCTGGCTTTATACATGAGATAGTGAGGAGGATGGAGTTTGAGGCTCCAGCAGCTTCTGGAAGGGCTGAGAGAGCAGTAGTACTGTGTAACTCTGGACCCTGTCCATAGTGAGAGACTGCTGTCTCTTTCCTTATGCTAGACCAATTGCATGCAGTGGGTTTTTCAATCTTCAATCCTGCTGGATTAGTAAAGAAGGACAGCAGAATGGGATGGACTTGTCCTCACTGCTGCTTGGGAGTTAGTATGAGGAGCACAGCTTCCCACCATGGCTGTTCCTTTCTGCCTTGCCCCAGGAAATCCATGTTTGCGGCATACAGATGATTTCTCTCTGTTTTGTGAGTTTTAGGACCCATCAGGTGGGCCATAACCTCTAACCTGTGCTGTTTCCTGGCAGCATTGCCCCTTTCCTGTCAAGCAGGGCCTGCTTCTTTTATACAGCCAAGCAGATGTCTGGCTGCCTGAAGAGAATGTGCAGCGTGTGCATCATGGCTGCACCTGCTCACACTTGCTTTGGGAATACCCCAGGATGGGCTCGTTTATGATGTGAACTACACAGACAGCATCTCAGTAAAAGGAAAAGCTTGCAAATCTGAAAGAAAAACTAATCCAAGGGAGTATCTGCCAATGTGATTGGCACTGTTTTGCTGTGGCTGGGCTTCTTTTAACAGTTATCACATCTCTGTCACATAAAATTATGTTGCAAAAGAAGTAATGGTGGAATGATACTTCAGAATACACAGGAGATAAAAATGTCTTGTTCAGAAGGGTACTATACAAACTTCTAGTTATAGCTGATTGCTTGCTAGTTTTGAAATATCATAGTTCAAAGTTTTTCAGTTCTGAAATCCTAAGCAAGTAAAGTACAAAGAATCGCAAGGACAGAGGTGGTTAGTTATCGCTACAGCTGAAGCCAATGGGTCTTTGCCCATTTTTCTTTGTATTGTATTGCATATATTAGGTGAGGATCTGTCACCTGTATGCTGTTGTTTGGGCATGGACAGCACTGAAGTGAAGGCAAGACATTTGCTCTACTTACATTATGTGTAATAACCCCTAAGAAGGACTTTCAAAAGCTGCCTGAAGTGGAATTGCTGAGATGACTCCTGATTTTCCCTGATTTTGCAGTTCAGATCTCTCATCCTGTCTGGGGACAGGGATGAGGAACACTGTACCAGAAGAAATCTCCCTCTTCTCCTCTTTTCCACTTCAAAATGGTATGGGATAAGATCAATACATAAGATACAGATGCAAGTGACTTCAAACAAATTGGGTGAACAACTTTAACAGATTTTCCTGTGCCTTCCTTCTCCAGCCCTTCTGTAACAAAACAGTAGCAGTCATAAAAGACAGAACTACTTGGAATTTTGTTTTGTTTCTTTTTTTTTTTCCTTCCAAACTTGCAGTCTGGTGACTTTCTGAATACCTATTCTAATTCTAAAAGGACTATCAAAATATCCAAACCAAAACTGCACATGATGCAAAGTGCTCCAAATAGCTCATGGACAGACCTGAAATCTTTATCCAAAAATATATATTACCCTCTAATGATAACTGCATGTTATAACATTGCATCATAGAGCAAATTTTCAAAGTGACATCCTGTTAGTGCAGTACAAGATGATAACAGAGTATCTCTACAGCACATGTGGATTCTGGGAGACTGCCTTGTTGCAATTAAATTGCCTCTTTTGGATGACAGTGCTATACAGCATCTTGACAATGCTTCTGCTGGGATCTGCTACCATATTTTGTCAGAATGCTGAGTCTCCAGAGAACCCCAGAATGGCCTTCTGATGACACCCTGTATGGGATGATACCCTCCACTAGCTCCATCATGGGGAAGGGATAGAAAAGAACCTGTGTGTGAAATGAAGGCTGTGTATCTTTTACCTGTAGATGGCAACTAAAAGAGAGGCAAGAAATACATTTCCAGTGTTTCATTCTCCATTTCCTTGTGTGTTTAGAGCAAAGCAGAGAACCCTTTGTGGGAATGCCCCTTGCAGGGACTCCTGCTCCTGTTAAAAGGAAAAAGTCCACTAAACTCATTGGGAAGCTGACACATGAAGGTAAGATATGCAAAACTGCACATGTAAGAATTGTTTGGATTTCAGCCTGAATTTCAGCCTTTAAAATTTCACACTTTGTCTGACTGAACTGCCAAAGCAAGACATGCAGTGAACATACCAGGAGACAGAGCCACAAATTTTACTGAAGCCCAGCCTTCAACCACGTCACATTTTCTGTCTTACAGCTGAAAGGCATTGCACACACTCAGGCCAAAAGTCAACCTAGATTGCTCTCTGTAGACTTGTATTCTCCTGCAGCATTAATTTGGATTCACACCAGTGTAAATGGACAGAAACCATGATCTTTTACAGGTGTCAATATTGCAGTGCCCAGATATACTCTATGTCGTTCTCTCTCTTATAACCTTTGTCTCATACTTGTTTTCTCTCTGTGTGAGAGTTTCTTTGATTCCAGCACTCATTAGCTGAAAAAGACAAAATCTCTTAGAGAAGCTAATAGAGCAGGAAGAATACAACCTGGAACATTTTTCTTTCTACAGAATATTGTGTGTACTGGGTAGGATAACTTTTAAATAACTGTGATGTCCTTATCTTTTCTTTACTTTTGACAGCATGAGGAAGGTTTTAGAGGTTTGGAAAAGTAGTCATTTGAGGCAGTACCAAGAAATCCTGCTGCACTGACTGAGATGCTTCAGATGTGGGAGACACCCATATAGCTCTACCCCTATGCAACTTCTCTCTGCAGATTTGCCTTGATTGCAGTCCAGAGTAAATCCCAAACATCTATATCCAAAGTGTCATCAACGTAAAAACTTGGTGCATAGACAATTTCCTAAAATCTTAATTTAGAAGATAATTTGGGTGCTTCAAGTCACTACTGATGCTAGGAAGCAATAGACAAAAGACATAGACCAGAGTACTTCCTAAAGTATCCCACTGTATATGTTTTGTAGCTATGCCACAAGAGGTGTCCAAGTTGAACCTGGGGAAGAAGATCAGCATCCCCAGAGATGTGATGCTAGAAGAGCTTTCTCTCCTCACTAACAAAGGATCCAAGATGTTCAAATTACGTCAGCTGAGAGTGGAGAAGTTCATTTATGAGAATAACCCTGATGCCTTCACTGACAATTCTGTGGTAAGTTGAAGATTAAGACTAAAATGCTACTCCACACACTCAGGGAAAACAGGAGTGGAGTGTGCCCAAGCTCTCTTCTGTTTTAAAGTATGTGGGCAGGGGATAGGGAGGGTCTACTAGCAAAGAAGTGAAAAAAGAAAAGAAAATTACATAAATACAAAAATTTTATTTCCTTTTGGCAGCAGCATTAGTTTCCTCTGTCAAATATTTGGTATCACACATACAGAAGCATGACAAAATTCAGTACTGAGTGATGAAGGAAGGCTGCATGTTTGGCAAGTGTTCAAACCTCAGGGCAGGGCTAATTGGTTTTGTACCCATTCCATTTCTTCTTTGCATGATGGCAATGATCCATCCAGGTCTGACTTCAGCTCAGTTCTATTTTTAGTTTAGGATACTTTTGTGCTTTCTGCTGGACAGAGTCCTCTGCTAATATCTGCAAGTTCCACAAGTGAAACCTCTAACCTGACTCTGAAATATTTTCAGTTAATTTGCTAGAAGCCCAGTTTGTTTTCTTCTAAAACATTTTCCTTTCAAATATGGTGTATAAATACAGATATTGTTTTTCTTTTCCCTTTCCCCTGCATTAGTATTGTTATTTAAACTTCTTTCTACAGCTAGTTGCAGGTGTACAGTGTTTTGAAGACACCTAAACTTTTACAAATTAAACTCTCTAGTCACATGATTATCAGAATTCAGGAAAACAAATAGAAAATGTTTAAGGTTCATATGCATTTTGATGTACCACCTCATCTTCTGATGTTCTTTAAGCTGGTTTGGTGACATTTTATCCCTTTATGGTATCAATTTTCCAGTCCAAGGAAACTCAAGGAAAACAATAAAAGTTAAGCTGAAGAACATGTCTTGCCAGACAAAAACACACTATCTTTTAGTACTCTGATGTTTTCAAAAGCAGCAATGAGAAAATACCTGTGGTTCACTTCTAAAAATGACAACTTAAAAATCAGAATGTGGAAAGAAGCCTAACCAAAAAAAAAAAAAAATATTAACATTAAGATTACAGATGTGGGGTGACAGACCAGAGACAGGGCAAGCATATCCCGTGATGTTAAACTTTGGTCAGTTTCTTCATCTCTTTGTGCTTTAGGTAGTTCATTTCTTCAGTGAATTATCTCCTAGAAAGAATGTGAGAATGAATGGTATGTTGAACTTTGGACACAAATCCACAGATGAATATCCTAGAGAAATGCATTCTGTTTTTATAAAAATCAATCTCAGAGTTCCTAAAACATATGAGGGCCAAGTTCGCATGTGAGAATCTGCTGCAGTGAGGAGTGAGAAAATAATAAATTGATGGAATAATAAGGCTAAAGTCCAAAGTGTCAAAAATTTGAGGGTGTCACTAAAGAACGACCAATCATAACAATCCAAAACAAGCAAGTTGTGACAAACTGACTCAAGACTGGACATGCACAGTCACTCCATGACTAACATTACATACAAATGCTGATGACAATTCCTTCTCTTTTGTTAGCAGCTTTCCTACTATGTTTATTCATCTGTGCCTGACTTTCACTCCATACCCTTCCTGTAGTGGATCTCTCTCTCTTTTGTAAGAATACATCTGCTCCCAAAATCTTTCAGCATGACTGTTAAGATCCTGTGCCATGGAGAAATGCAGTTGGAGGTTAGAAAATACTCTAAAAAGCTAGGATTTTCTTTATGTCTTTGCTGTAGAAGAACCATGGCATGGTCTCCAAACAGCATCTGGCATTCCACAAATTCCTCCATGATTCGCTTACAGGTCCTCTCTCCACATCCATGGTACAGACAACAAAACCCCATTGGGCAGTGCAGGAAGACTTCGGCGTGCCCTAGAGCCCTCGCTTGGGGTCAGTTTAGCAAGATCAAAACATAATTGTTACCGTTTGCTGGCTGCTCCATGAGCTCGCTGGTTGCATCCGCTGCCTTTGCGGGTAGCTCTTCTCATCACCGCAGGCAGCACGAGTGAGCAGCGCTGCTTTGCTGCAGTCAGACCATTAAGAAAAGCTGAGCAATCACAGCAACTGAGTCATTGTCTCGGAGAGCTGGGTGCTCTTGAGCAGGTAAAGGCAACAGATCTGTAGCCTGCTATCTTGCAAGCCATCAGGACAGCGCCTGACCTTAGCACCAAATAACTTTCATCAAAAAGCCCTTTTGATTCCAGTATCTGATTAGCTTTCTTTTCTTTTCCTTTCTTGCTTCTCTATCTGCTCAAAGGCAGATGCAGAAAAGAAAGCTTAAACAAAAGATAACAGTGTGAGGAAGATAATGGCAGAGTAAGAAGTCCTACTGCTACACCCAGTTACCTCCCTATCCCAATTAACTTCCATGTCCTTTGCTCCCCATCCCAAAGTTCTTGTGTCTTTGAAGCTGTGGGACAGAGAAGGAATTTGAAGCTGGTGGTGTGTTTTCTACTTTTATATCATAGATTTCTTAACTGTCTTGTCTTGAAATATTCTCAGGACACACTTAAGAAAGCAGGGCAAGGCAGGTCTGGGATGGAGTATGGATTGTTTCTTTCCCACAAAAGAAGTTTACCAGCAAGATAATGTAATATAAAAACACACAAAAAGAAAGGTTATTAAAAATAAATCCAAACCATATAAGGGATTCTAGAATAGCCTGTGCTGTAGCCATAAACCTTCCACACAAGGGAGAAGATCTCAGCAGTCATGTGTCATTGACCCAGCCTTCTGCTTCTCTCCTCCTCCTTTTGCTCCAGCCAAAAAATCCACACTGACAATCAGATCACTCTCCTTACTTGTAGCAGAGAAAACATATATATTGTGTGTACATGAATGTCAGAAAGCTCCATGCAAAAGTGAAAACCTGTCACTCTCTGTCACTGCTGCAGCAATACCCATCCAGTTAAAGGCAAATGGTAGCTAAACCCCCAGTCAAAAGGACTGACCACTCCCAACACGAGTAAAATGAAATGCACTACTGTGGAGCTGTTTTCAATACTGTGACTCTCTTTGCTTGCAAATATACAGTACAAGGGGAAGGTTTTAGGGAGGGGTGAGTTTGACACCAATATCCTGCCAAACAGGGAGAATTTGGGCAACATCCTCCTTGTTTGGTGCTGTGCTAGAAAAGCTGGGTTCTTCTGAACCCTGTCTAGTAAACCCTATGTAGGATTTCTTCTCCTCATCCCAGGCTGTGCCACCCACAGGAACTGTGATTCTCTCCATGTCTCAGAGGATATTTTCAACTTCATTGTGGAGCTGCAATATATAATTTATTACTGACTAAAGACCATGATGAAATCCTATCTTGCTATGTGCTCTATTACTGTATCATCTGGGTAGCTAGAGAAGGAGGGAAATCACTAAATTTATTTTTTAACAATGAAACTGAAACATGGGGTAGATTGATGAGTCACCCAAAATCACAGATAGGGTCTCAGTCTTGTCTTTGGATCTCCTAAATCCCACTTCACTGTTCAGCAGTTAATAGATCAGCAGTTCACAGACCTTTCCTTCATAATGCTAAATTTGTTTGGCCTCAAACACATTAAGATAATGTGAAACAGTATTTCTTAGCCCTGCAGCCTCACTCATTATTGCCCTAACTCCTTTCGAGATCCCACCTCTGCTTTCGAACCTCAGTGTAAGAGCTTGCTGTCATCAAGTGGAATCTTTCTACCACCTTGTTGCCAGGCATTAAGGGGAAACTGAAAACAAAGCCATAGTTATGTGTCTTGGATGTTGCCATTACTCTGTCTTTCTTCCAGTAAGAATCCTTAAATATAGTCCTTCTGCTAGTCAAAACCTGTGGCTTGCTTTGGGTTACGGGTAGGAGACCTTCCTTTTTGCCCTCTCATTTTTATGTTTTATTATCAGATCTTAAAACAGTTAGGAAGGTAAGATAACCAATATCTAAATAGACAATTATGAGCAGTAGTACCTAAAAAAACCACACCAACCCACAACCAAAATCTCTGCTTTGGTGCTTTCTTGCACTTATCCACAAGTTAAAATAAATGCAGCTTCCAATCATGGCAAAGCTTGTATGAAAACAAACTAAAATGTGTTGGCAATTTCTGCTGGACTTCAGGTCAAGAGGTCTCTTTTAAGCTGATGCCAACTGTGAAACAAAATCTAAGAAGTCAAAAGAATTGGATTACTGCTCTTCTGGATAATGGCAGGAGTTACCCAGTATTCTTTTCAGTGCTGGACAAGAACTCAGAGCAGGCAGAAGCAGCAGGAAGAAAATGGAAGTGATTATGTTACAAACCAAAAGTGATGCTTCACAGCAGACAGCAGTAGACAACCAACTTGCCTCAGAGATCTTACATGATGAATAGCCAGGAATGATACAGTGTCTGAAGGAAAACAACGATGGAGAAATGTTATCATGCAGCTGCTCGGTTTATTACAGGAGCATGCACTGATGGCTCTGTATGCCCCTTAATGTACTCAGATCAATGCCAGTCAAGATCAGTGGAGGCAAGGTTAAAGAGGAAATGTTAGGAAAGTAATTTTTTTCTAGGAGTTCTGTTCTGCATGGAATGTTAAACCTCTTGAACAAACATTACAGGATAATTGCAGGCTAAGATACAAGTCTCAGGTTATGACCTAAGTGGAGCGAGCCAGGTGAGATTGTAACTTCTCTAACAAAATGAGCCTTGCTGCACTGGAGCTTGTGCAGAAGACCTAGTGGTCCCAGTATACCCAAAGCCGTGTAAGAGTGAACATGGAGTCTGATGCATTCTTATTCAAGAAGTGACTGGCGTGGAAAAAGCAGAGTAACAGAAAAAAAGAGCTTTTTATTTTCCACAGCAATTTGAAAGCTCTGGACCAAAATTCTGAAACACAATTTCCTTCATCCATAAAGAAAATGTGGCAAATATGATATAAAATAACCAATAAGATATATTTAATTTTGGGTAGCATTAGGTAAAAATTCCTGTTATTTAGATGGGTAAATTCAGGCACAGAGGCAAAAAATATTTTGCCTAAGATTAAACAGCAAGTCAGAAATGGACCTGGAAATAGAAAGTAGGAGCTCAACCTGCTGTGCTTCTTGGGGTAGCAAATTTAAAAAAAACAGTGTAAGATGCTTTAACAGCTTCTTATTTTCATCCTTTTTAAAAAAAATGAGTCATAGGTTTAAGGCCATGCATTTTCAAATGAAGGACCGAGGCCCACGCTTGATAAAAACAGCAGGCAGTCTATGAGACTCTCCAAGTGTCTGAATTTTAAATCTCCCATCCCACCATTAAGGAGCATTTGAGTGGCTGCCACGGAGACGACACAGTCCAGTAACTTCAGAAGTGTTAGTAACTACATAGGCATCAAACATTTGGGGAGCTCTTTATCAGTGAGGTGGAAATAGAAACACATTTGGTGGCCTCAATCATTTTCTTTAGGGCACAGCAAGGAGCTGAAGGGGAGCACACAGTGTCTCTCCTGGGGACTGCCTGCAGTGACGTCAGGGCCTTGAGATACATAGAGATCTCAGCTCCATTAGTTGGATCATCTTTCATTATCTAGTTTTTATTAGGCACATGCTCTAGAGAATTCAGAATTTGTCCATCTAAGCACCCAGCCTGCAGGAGCAGGCACTCGCTAGCACTAAGGACTTGAAAGACATGAGCCAAATTTGTTTAGCCAAACCAGAGGACCCATCACGTGAACTTGCAACATGTGTTCTCTTATTAGAGTGGATTTAGGGATGCCCAGAGACTGATAATATCCACTACCTCCAACAATACACAGACAGGAGGAGCTGTGTGATCTGTCCCTAGACCCAACAGGAGAAGGTTGTCAGCCATCTCAATTGACATTCCTGGACTTCTTTCCTGGAACTCCCACCAACACAGTCAATCAATACTAACTGAGAGGCTGGTTTTTTGATATGAATATGCACACATGTGAAAGTCCCACATGCTGTTAGCAGTGGTCCAAGACATGTCCTCTCCTCATGTGTGAGCTCCAAAACTCTAAACTCCACCCTAAAGCTCTGACCAGAGGTGTGCTCTAAGCACTGGAGACAAAGCTGTACCTATGCAGCTTTGACTATGCTGAGACTCCCTGCTTGAGGCTGTCATTCCTGAGCTCCACTGCCTTGGAAAATCTTTCAAAAATATTTATTTGCCTTTGCCTCATGTTAATTTGAGCTAAGACAAACAATTGTGGTGGCCAAAACTAAAGAATATTATATTTTTGTTCTAGCAGATGAATAGACTGGGGTGTTGCAAGGAAAATATGTCTTTCCTATCTGAATGGAGTTGCCTACTTTTAGCAGATCAGATGTTTTCTCAGCAGGCCCGTGAAGAATCATGAACTAGCTTAAGGCAAATTAAACTAATTTAATTTGCAGCTAAATAAGATTTAGGAGTGGCTTTCCTGATACAGACCTTCTGTTTCAGAGAAACTTCATCCCTACTTAGTGATAATACTGAAATTTAAAATAACACCAGATGACAATGATGCCCCTCCCTAGTCACATCAAATACTGCTGTGAGCAGAAACAAACCAGTCCATTTTACTGCAGCTCATTCATGTTATGCTGATGCTTTGTGACTTTTTTTTTCTGTTGCAAGAAAGGCACGTAAGTAATCACAGGAAAGGAGAAATAAGCATTTAATTCTCAGAAAGGGCACACAGCATGGGTGAAACATGAAGGAAAACAGATGCAAATTCTGTTTTGAAAATAGTGAGAAAATCAGTAGAAGCATTACCCTTACATATATATTAACATTTTGAAAATAACCTCATTCTGACCCCTAACACTCAAAATACCCTTTTTCAGTTTGCCTTTTTACAGCTACATAGCTGCCATGCATAATTGAGCAGATTGCCCTGTTAGCTCCTGTGTACAGCTTAATGCTCACAATCCTCTCCCCTCTCAGTGCTTCCTGACATTCACGGGAACATTATCTCCTGTGTTCCTAAAAAGGGAATTCCCTGCAGCTAGAAGAAGGACAGACAGTCCCAAAAGGCCCTGGGGGCACCAGCTCTGCCACTTCAGCCTGCAGCTGGCTGCCTGCCTGGGTTGCAGCTTGGTGACCTGCTGTGAAACCCTGGACACTGTTGTGGGAGACACAGGGAGCAGAGGGTTAGCTAATTCTGCCTTGAGCCTTGTGGGGTTTTCACTTCTCAACTATTTTTAGCTGACTGAACAGCTGGCCTTGGAAGCCTGTTTACAGCCTGGAAAGCTTCTTTCTGCTAAACTGCTAGGTGTAAGAGCCCTGAGAAAGCCTTAACCCTTCAAGAGCCATCTCTGAGGCTGCCTGAGATTAATTTATACAGGTAGAATTGCAGCATGAGGAACCACAGATTCAGTCAGTGTCATTCACGTGTATTTGTTGCATCTTTGTGCATCCAATAGCAAATCTCCTAGTCCAACAGGAAAGACTCTATGTGATATATAACCCAGGTGACTTGTATTATATACCTGTGTGGGCTGCACTACACAAGAGATACCTTTTAAAGTCTGATAGGAGTCAAGTTTTGATGTCACTTATGACCAGTATGTGAAACATTTTTCTGAATATACTGTATCAGTTTCTATTCCACACAAGCATTTATTAAAGTTTCCGTGTGCAAAGACAGGATATTGTGCCAAAATGTACAGGACAAGGTCTATAAATCCTGCATGGATTATTTGCTCTATTACTACATACTGCAGAGATTGTTCCTTCTAGCCTGACCAAGGGAGAGTGAATGGTCTGCAAAATAAGACCAACTTAATTTTATTGATGGATACAACTTTCTTTCTTTCTTATCCTGTCACTGGTTAGATTTGGTTTGCTAATTCACAGACTGCTACAAACAAAATTCTTCCTTTTTGTCATTTCCCCTTTGTGGTCTCCAGGAAGTATTTTCTGTTTTCCCAGGCTGCTATCTCTTCAGTTTTTCTCAACATGTAAATAGTCCTCCCCAAGCAGACCTTTATATATACGGAAAACAGGCAAAAAGGCAGATATCTCCCTGGCTTTTATGTTTTCACAGATACCCTGCTGTTCTGGTTGCCTGTAACACTTAATTCCCACACTGTAATTGGGCTGGGGTTATGTTAACTTTGACATGAAAACACTTCCTTTTTCTTGCCCAGCTTGCTTTCCCACAGGTTAGCCAATATTATCTCTGGACTTTTACCTTCTCTGGCAAAAGCTACATTTCCTTTCCCCCTCTCCCCTTTCATAGTCATCATTGTTGGAGACAACAACACCCCGATCACATAAAATGACTGTGAGGCGTGTGTGCTTCCATTGCCACTTCTGCTGTTCCACAGCTGCTGCTATACTGAATAAAGGGAATAACTCACATGAAGTTCTGCCACTGGCTTTGTAACAGAGACACAGAACTGGTCAGATCACAGAGACTCAGGAGTTCACATTCTGGGACCCAACCCTGCAAACACGAATAGACCACGTCCTGCAACAGAGATTCAACCACACTCTTTTCTCCTCCCCTAGGATCACTTTCAGAAGTTCATCCCACCAGGAGGGAATTATGGGGAAGATGCCCATGGCTATGCCCATGGGCGGATGGTAGGAGGAATGCCAGCTGGCCAGCACGGCTCCAGTACGCAGCAGCATCCCGGTGTCCCTCCTCGGCCTGGAAGCAGAGGAGGCGCTAGAGACGGTGAAGGGGAGCATGCAGGGAAAGCACCTGGAAGTGGTGGAGAAGGAGGCAATGGTACTGACAAAGGCAAGTGTCTCTCTGCAAGAAGAAACTAAAGCTATCAGACTACATGCCAAGCCTACTCTTAAGGACAAGCAAATTAATCTAACACCTGGATTTTTCCAAACAAAGTTCCAGTGTAAAGCCTAGGAGAGTTGAACTGCTTTTAGCTTGATGGTTTTGCTTGTATGCTTCTATGTTGCTCAACCACAGGCAGAAGGCAGAAATACCTTCCTTAACTGGACCACAGAAATTACAGGAAACTTATCTCTGAGCTCCTAAGGCTGATAGAGCAGTAGGGCAGTACAGCTATGCCATGCCAGTGCAGCATTCCTTCCTTTCAAGGGTTTCACACTGACCACTGCTGCAGAGAGTGGTATTAACGCTTTAGATCAGTAGTCTGATCTGAGTTTCAGACTTGAATATCTGAGCCCTGATTTCAAATCAAAGCTTCTATCTAAACAAAGAACACTTTTTGGATAGTCTTCAGAAAGGAACAGCAATATTTCTAGAAGTTATCTGGTAACCACCAGTGGGCCACTGAGGCAATACCTTTATGAGTAAAAGTAGTTTTAATTCAATTTAGTCTTTGCCTGATTTTATCCTCTGTTTAGTTGGGCCAGAAATCTCTAGAAACAAATACCTAGTATAAGAATCAGCAGATGAAATCATAACTTTAACAGTCCCTATAGCTTTAAAAAAAAAAAAAAA
>VXAX01003145.1:628288-640082 GCA_013399835.1 Leptocoma aspasia
TTTTTTTTGTTGTTACTGATATATACGAAGAAGGAGGCCAAAAAGAAATTTTGTTAAATTGCGATCAGCTGTTAAGCAGACCGAACTGCATAAATGGTTTTCAAGAATAGCATTGTCAGTTACTTTTGATTCTTTGATAAGACAGAAAAGATACATTTAGATTTAAAAAAGAATCTCTTTGGGAGATTTTTTTTTGAGACTATAAAAAATCCTTTGTCTTCAGAGTCAGAGTTGTCATGAGATAGGAAAAATTATAGAAACATTAAAAATTTACACCTATAAGTATAACTAATAGCATTTTATGAAGAGGTTAATACCTGATTAAGGTTACAATGGGGAGGAAGAAGTCTTATTTCTCTATCTAGTAGTATTTTTTTTATAAAACTGGTCTTAGAGTTAAAGCAGGTCACTTTTGTTTTAAATAGCCACTTTTGATTCTAGTGTTATCTTTTGGTGTGGGATGAAGATCAAATAGTTGATTTTCATGTGCATATTATTAAGGAGAACTCCAGGCTGAGGGCCTGCCTGTCCCAGCAGAGCTGCTGGTGCTGTGCAGGGATGTTCTGCATTGCCGGTCTGCTTTGCCAAATTACTTTGATAGAAGGAGGTGATGGCAGTGCTTTCTGCTGTGAATGCCAAAGTGAGATCCAGCTGCTTGTTTTGGACTGCACACAGGTGGTACAAACTGAAAAACAGTTAAAAAATATCTTGCCCCTTACTTTCTCCAATAATGATCTGATATCTGTCCTCCCACATGATGACTATAGGCAATAAATAGAATTTTAGCACGTAAATTAGTGTTTGAATTTTTCTTCCTCTGCCCACTCCCATTATTTAGGTGTGTAGTCACGCAGTTTTAATTCTGCCAACATTCTTTGTTCTAAAATAAAAAAAAAATCCAAACAGCGGCTGAATATAGAGGAAAATGGTGTCAACTGAAACAAAGGATCTTCAATTCTCCCCCTTTTTATGAATATCAACTGGTTTGGTTTGTGTGGGTTTTAAAATGTGTTTATTTTTTCTTTGTTAGGGTGGGGAGAAGTTGCCTTGGCTGCTTACCAAAGGAATTTTCCATTGACTGATAATATTACCACATAAATGAGAAGCAGTGATCATGATTTTGAATCTGTTAAGAACTAGTGAAGGCCAACTCTGGGCTGCTCTAAAGAGGTTGTCAAAAATTCTTGATTTTGGTAAACTTTCAGTCTCTTTTAATGAAGGCCAGCATTTTTATGTTATTATCCATGGGTGCCCTAACTCAGGACAGCATGAAGACTCTTAGTTACTGGTGCTGTCCTTAACAGTGCTGTCCTTAACTCTTCCCCTCATAAGCAGTTTATCTCCTCAGAAGAAATAGAAAAAGTAGCACAGTGTACTCCTTGAACAAAAAGTGTGTTTGTAACAGTAGCTGGTATGTAGGTCTTTCTTTGTGGTTTTCCAATCAGCTTTCACAAAGGATTTTATTATTGATCTGATAAAAACATAATAATACTAATGGAACACGGCATAGATCAGTCTAGACAGAGCCAATCCCCTGAATTCTGGCTTTTGAAACATGGACACTTGTAAATTTTTATATTAGTCAGAACTTCCCAAAAAAAGCTGATGGTCAAACAGGTGTTTGTGTCAATTTTTTTTCTCCTGTTTGGGCTTTACAAAAAAAATGGCACACCTGCAAAGTCTAATTACTTAGTAGTTCCTTCAAGTGTTCAGCACTACTTTCAGGGTATAATTATCCAGCTGACTTTAGAGAGGGAAAATAATGTTCTTCTGCCTCAAAGGCATTCACTTGAATGTCTTGGTTTCTGAATTTGGGGGCAGAGGGTGAAGCATGTGTGTTTGCCTGTCATCTGCCTGTCATGTTCTTTGGGAAGTGCAATGCCAAATCGAGTGCCTTCCTCTAAGCTTACCTGGACTTAATGTCACAACTTATCCCATTGGCAGATTGAAATCTTTGAAGTCATGGTTTTGAAAATTGAAAGTTGAAGTAGGAGAATTATCGCTGCAAAAAATCCATTTGCCATGTTTATAAAGAAACCTGTGCTGGAGGAAATACTTTGTGTATTTTCAGGGTGGAATTGCTTTGGAGATTCTTTAAAAGGGTCATTAGGGAAATTTTTCCTCTGTTGCACTAAGATTTTTTAAACACATACTGGTGCTGCCAGAATTATTCTGAATTGAGACTAAGATAATGTAGAGCAGGATTTGTCTCCTTTTAAATTATGTCAGTTCTGTTTCCACAACCAGAGTAGCCTCTTTCTTGCAGACAGAAGTTTCTACCAGGAGTGAATTTCTGTCATTTCAATGGCTGTTGCTGCCTTAGGCAGCAACCCATGACTGGAATTACAGATGTGTTTGCAGCTGGAATCAATCCTGCTTTCTTAGGTTGTTTAAATTTCAGCCTTGTGAGCCTTTTATTCCTATTGAATGGCATAACAGGAAGATATGTTTACTGGTACCTTTGGATTTCAGGATGCAGCCAGGATACCAACACTGAAAGCTCTGTGTTATGAATGACATAGGTTTTATATGTCACTTGATTGCATGTTTAGTTATGTTTTATTTAGAAATATACCTCTGCCTAGTAGATAATCAAGTAGAATTGCTAAGCAAAGTATTAGAATGCATGTTTAAAATGGTGTAAATTTCCAAGATGTAATAATAAAAAGCAACAATCTCTATTATGTAAATAATTGGGAGATAAATTGATGTGCATCTTTACACTTCGTGCAATTTCTGCCTCTTTTGTAAAGTCCAGTGACATCACTTGCTTACTCAGCTCTTCCGTATCCTTTGCAGTAAGGAGAATTAAAATACAAAGGAAAATTCAGAAGAACTTGAGTCAGGTGTTTTGATTTCAGACATTTGTGAGCCTTAATACTGAGTTTGGTCATTGCAGTTTTTGCAACTGTTTTTTTAAGTTGCAAAGCTGCTCATCTATCAAAGGGGAAGTAAATATAAAGGAGAGGAGGTTGGTGGACTGGTAAATACTTAATAAAGGAGTATGCACAATTTATTTTCCTTCAATAATGTCTTTATGTTCAGCTTATCCATTCAAATAGTAACTGTTGGTGGGCTGATACTGTGGAAAAGATGATGACAGTTAAAATTTTAGAGGAATGAGAACCAGGCCAATACTGCATTAGTTTCCACTCAGTACTTATTACATCAGCATCCTGTCAAATTGTATGTAGCTATTACCCAGACATGGTAATGCAGGTGTTATAGTCAGGGTCAGCTGCTTTATATGGCACCACTCCCATTCTGCTTGTGAGGGATGGCCACAAACACAGCTTCCTCTGACAAGCAAGGGGTTGAAGATCTATTTCTTGTCTGTGTTACATAAGCATGCAGAATTCTTTTTACTTTTTAAAAATTCAAATTAATCCTGGGGAGCTCAGTTCTGGACATGTTTTTTAGCTTTTCTTTTTTACTGGAATTATGTTTTGAGTCTTTCAATGCAGATATTTCAACAAAATTAACTTTGGCATCATATCACAAGTAGCCAGGATTGATGGGCACAGAGGCTTGGCATGTCAGAAGATGTTAGTGTAGAACTCGGAATAAATTCTGGGTGTTCTGGCTGTTCCAGTGCTGTCACATCCCTGGTTCAGTGAGAAGAGGAACCAGATCTTGAACTGTCTGTCTTCTTCTTACAGAAATAGTTCTAAAATCTGTTACATTCTACTGGGGTGGAAATTCTTGGAGGATATATGAAGTAGCATAATGAAACATTACAATGAATTCTTTTGAGTTAGCAAATGATTTTGCTAATGTAAATTGTATGTGTATCTGTACACAAGAGACAAAAATTAGATTTAATTGCAAAGACCACCTTCACAGAACAGGCTTTCTCTGGACAGTAATCAGCAGTAATTATTTCTTGTTATGGGTCCTGACCATATAGATGGGATCAACTGAGCTTGCAGCTAAAACTAAGCATAAACAAGCATTGTAAATACAGGCTGTACTAACTGTTCAAATTATGTTAAGAGAATTACTAAACTAATATGGTTTGTGTTGAATTCCAGTGTGGATGTGAATAGAGCAGATGTGTTGTGTTCACATGCTATCATGTAGCAGGCAGTGAACTAAATAGGAGTGAGTTCTTACTTCTTTCCAAGTTTAAAGGCAGTATTAGGAGCCTGCATCAATGTGATTTTTTTCTGTCAATAGCTGTCACATATATGAGCCAGCAGTTCAAAGTCTGCAAGGTGATGTGCCTCTTATTGTGCAAATTTTCCTAAACACATTAAGTTCTTGAGCTCTGAGTTGAAGTGATTGTTATGGGAACTAGTAATCAATCTACTTCGTGTAAAAGAAAAATCAAACATTTCGTATTTAACATATGTTCCAAAATATACTGAATGCCAGCCTACTTCACACTGGCCAATAAAATGCTGTGATGTAAATTAGTGACTGACCAGTTTCAATGTAAATTTTCTTTTGTTGTATTGTCTGAGATTTCACTGAGAATATATATAGTTAATTTACTAGTGGTTTATACTGAGTTGTTTTGGTTCTCAGAGTAATTGGACTAGAAATGCATTAGTCAGTTAATGCAGTTCAACTGGTGGTCAGTATCTTGTTAAGTCATGATAAATCAGTGTTTTAGCCTTTTCCTTCTGAGGGGGATAAAGTAGGCATGTCTGCAATGGTATTTTTTTCCCCTTCAAAAATATTAGTTTTTCCACTTTTAATGAAATAAAGTCAGATACTCCCCAGCAGCTAAGCATTCATTTAGTATGTTAACCTACACAAATAGTATTTTTATTCTTTTTCTTCTAATGTTGAACTTGTTAGATTTTGCTCTGCTATTTTATAAAGCATTGTCATAAAATTACACAATGTGTCAGATGAATTTTGGATAATCTTAGGGAAACTAATTAATTCTGTTGATACTTTTGCATCCTAAGTATTTTTATTAATTTATAATTGTATTACACTATTTTACTTCTTTTGGTCTCTGATATTTTTGGGAAGATTAAACTTCAATGAAGGGAAGGGCTAGAAGGCTATGAGTAAGCTTAGTGTACATGAAAGATAATGAACAGCTTTTCAGTTTTATGTAATCATTGTATAATTCTTGTGAAAAGGAAATAAACAAATTGGGTGCATGGTGAATAACCTACAATACACTTAAGAAAACATAGGAATTTAGTTATCTTTAACTCATGTATTTTAAACTTTTTTCTTCCTGTTCTTTGTTGCTACTTTAAAATAATGTAATCAAATATTTACATCTTAAACTGCCACATACACATGTACTATAATAAGGGTATTATTATGCAGTTTAATTTTGGGCAATGACAGCAAGTTACTAACATTTCAAAAGTAATGGTACAACGATGTAGGAATGTACGCAAGGGTTGCTGGGTTTGTGTGCTGTGCTATCAACACTGTGAGATCCATCGTATCTTCAGGATCATTTGTTAGGCTTAATCCTGTTTTTTATCTGCCCTTGTTCAGTGTAAATGCATGAATTTTGTGAACACAGTACTCTGTGTGTGTGTGTGTGTGTCCCATCCAGCCGAGCTCCGTCTGCCCGGCTGGGTGTAGGGACAGATTTCATAATTGACACAGAAGCGACGCTAATATGCTGCAAACGATCTGGTAATTGGTCTCCCCTTGCTGGTGCGATGGTTCAGTGGATTGCAGAGCTCTGGTTCTGTTTCTGTCTTAGTGCAGCTCTCCTGTGTTGGCATTGCACTGGGGATGGCCACCCCAGTGGGAAGTGCCCCTTCCTTCTGCAGGGCCGTGTCCTGACCTTTCCTTAGGGCTGCTCAGCCTGGGGCACCGCTGCCCGCTGAGCTGCACTTACCGCAGTGCCCTCCTAGCAGCCACAGAGCCATGGCTCTGTAATGGGGGGTTTGATAGGCAGCACAGTTTTTTGTCAGATAGACTAGATGTAAGAACTATGAAAATATCCTTAAAACATAAGCAGGAGTTTAAATGAGCAGCAGTTTGCACAAGGGGGAAATAAAATGCATGCTTTTTAGTATGCAGAACCTACTGGGGTAGGTTGTTTGTTAGGTTGGATCCTAATGGCTTGCATCCTTTGACTGGTTAAGGAAAAAAAAGTGATGGAAGCTATCTCAATACAACTAGCTGCCCTTTGAGATGCTAGAACACTTGAAAATGTAAAGAGGATGGGTAAAGAGAGGAAGGTCTATAATTTCCTGTCTCCTATCTTACACATTTTGAGCAAATTCTTGCAGAAAGTATAAGCCTCGGGGAGACAACAGGAACATGAGGCACAAGCATGAATTTAGAAAGAGTAAACAGTCATGCCAGTCTAATTTTCTTCTGTAACATGACAATAAGGCCAGTGAATTGACAAGAAAAGTGTGACTGTTAGTATTTTCCATGTTAGTGAGTTCTGTGGCAGTGTTTCTTGCTGTAATATCACAAACAAGGGAAGAAATGTGACCTGAAAAAAACTCTTGTGGAGTAGGAGCAAGACTTGGTGGATGACTGTGCCTAGTAGGTGGTTACTAATGATCGTCTGTCAGAATGAAATGGTTGTATTGAATGTGGATCTGCCACGGTCTGTTGGGTCTGTACTCATTCTGCTTCATTTCAATCTTCTTGTTAATGACCTTGAAGATAGAATAGAGAGTGTGCTAACAAAATTGATTCACTAAAAATGCCCTTAGAACTTGAAAGGAATATATATACATAGGACGCAAGTTTATGAGCACAAAATTATTTTGAGAAATTTAAAAAAATCTTAGGAAATAAATAGCGACAGATTGAAATTCTACACTTAACAGAAATCATGAATACACAATTAGACTGTAGGGAACAAGTAATTAGATGATAATTCTCCAGAATTCCTGATGTAAAAGGGCAAATGTTATACCAGGAGGGATAAAAAGATAAAGAACAATCTTTTTTTCTTTTTCTTTATCCATGAGTAAGTCCTCTGTTGAAGTGTTGCATCTCATTAGGGCAAATGCCCTAAGGAAATAGAGTTTACTTGAGCAGAGTTTGGGAGAAGAGTAATCAAATAATTTGAGGTCTAGAAAATGAGGCCTAATTAGAAAGACCAAAATAATTTGAACTGGGGAGAGGAGTGAGTGTGCAAGTGCCAAAAAGAGAACCAGAAGGCAGAATTTTGTGTGTATGTGGTAGGCAATCTCAGGAAGGTAGGAAGTTGTTTGGTATAAAGCCCATCCATGAGAAAAAGGGAAAGATGAGTGATCTTAAAATGTTGCAAAAAACGTAGCTTAGGTCTCATCACGAACAAAGGACCAATTGCTGAGATAGCTGACTGTTCTTTCTCCTCAATAATTTTATTTAGCTGTTTCGTCATACAGTTTAGCAGTACATATAGACTTTTTGGAATGTTAGTGAGTAAAAAATGAACACTTTGTACACGGAGACAATTTACCCTGTGACAGTATCCACTTGACAAAATGGTGATGCAATCATCTCCATATTGCCAGTCCTTTGAGTTCTAACATCCTCGAACTCAGTAGCCTCATCCTTTTTGTGTTGATATCTCACTATGGAAGTAAGAGTTGTACCACACAAGATTTTCAGCTCTTTTTTTCTTCTCAGGGGCCCTTAACAAGCCTGTCAGTAGTTAACTTTTATTTCTCAGTTTCATAATGACTTCAGTTGTTTCTCTGGCACTCTGGGTACTGGACGTATTATTAGCATATGAAAACAAGGAGTGTACTGTTGGTAATTGTTTTGTTTATAAAATCTTTCCCAGTTTCCATTGTCTGTTTCTCCACTAAGAAATGAATACAAGCTTCAGTTACCTGGGGGTGTAACATATGTTGTAAGTATACTTCGAGTCTCTATTTGCATTGTTATACTCTGGAATACGTGTCTTTAATCATCGCAGTTGGAAATCACCTTACTTAGCTTTTTTAGTTTCTGTTTGCTCAGAGAGATTTTGTGAGTCAAAGCCAACAGCCTGTGTACAGGGTAGCCAGCCAAACCTGAATTTTGCGCCTGAGAGTAGAATTTGTCACAGCTCCAAGCACTTTTTAATGGAGCTTTTTGTTTAAGTAAATGTGAAAGAAATTTCAGCATTCCTTCTCTGTAATAACTTATTAAGAGCTGCTTTCAATTTATGTTTTTGTCTAATATTTCTCTTCCTTTCCCCCATGGGCAGTCTTTAAACACAGGGCAGATGTCTGATATGGAAGCATTAGGAGTCCAGCATCCTGCAGGGAGACACTCTGAAGCTTTTAAGAAGTGGAGGATTTTGCATATTACAGAAAGGATCAGGGTGACTTGAAAATACTTGTTTTGGTTTTGAGGAGATGATTTGAACTCCTCTCTCTATCTCTTCTGCTACTATTTTGCTTCTCCATCACACGGAGAATTTGGGCTAAATGCTGTAAATGCTATTTTTCCTTCATCATGTAACTTGCTTTCCTAGATGGATGTTTGTGTTTGTATTATCTGCAAGAAAAGTTACTGTTGACATTGATTATTTCAATATTGATAATCAGCTTTCAAATTTCCAGACAAATCTATGTGGAAAACTCACAGGTTGATGCTTTTTCAAGCTCTGGCCATATTTAATGGTATTATTTTTAACCACCAGAGCCAGAAACTCTTGCTTTAAAGTAGAAAATATAGAGTGAGCTGTATGAATCTAGTAGGTGATATAGATACTAGGAATAAATAGGAGGACCCTTACTGTAATGGGATGCAAAGTAAGACAGTTATTGTCCATGAAGACTCAGTGATACAATAATCTTTGAAAAATAAGCTCCAAATACTAAGTCTCAGAGAGAATGCCTATAGCATCTGCCACTGGAACTGGAGGGTAAGACTGCTATGTAGGAGGAATGTGTAGTAAAGAGCTGCTGTAGTATAGAACTTGCAGGATGTTGCAGCCTCATCTACCAGCTCTAAGTACTGGGTGTAGGAGGCCAAATCAGCATTTGGTGTGATTCAAATGATGTACTTAAGAAGGCCTGGGGTTTAGGAGTGCTGTGATGCTGCTGAGCTGGGAGCTGAGCTCATGCCAGTGCCCTAGATTAGGACACTAGAGCTGTGTTTCCCTTGCATGGTTGGAATGAAATTTACGGCAGCAAACGGCTGCTCATCAATGGATAATTTCATGTTGTATCTTACCTATTGTTTTTGAAAGCCATAGGTAGATCAGGAAACTCATGGCTTTAGTTTTTCTTAGACGTGGAATGTACATGCCTTAAATAATTTAGGTTTCTGGAACTGGAGTTCCTTGTTTAGCTGCATTTGAAAATCTACTGAGGAATTAAGACAGACCTGTCTTACTGTTTACGCTGCATTGTGTTGTACTTTCTGTGCTTGACTTAATGAAGATAATTAACTTTGGACCAACAAAAATTACTTTTGCTTTGCTTTATTTGGTGGAGGAAGAATGCTGCTCATTGTGGAATGCTGGATTTGGCTATTGGATGTCATAGTACCTACTATTTGTCTGTCTCTTTGTAGAATAACATTAAAAAGCATAATAGAAGCTTTATTTGTAAGCATAATGTGTGGTTATGAAGACTCTGTAGCAGAATTAATCCAAACTTGAAATTTAGTGAGACAGCTGCAGCCCCTTTCGCTGTAAAGTGGAGTTGAATTATCTTGTTGCAACAGAAGTAAATGAAGTGCATGTTACATTAGAAACTTAGTAGCTAAGTGCTCCTAAGTGACAGCAATTTATTTAGAGGACTAAAAGTACACTGAATTTATTTAAGCTACTGAAATGTGGATAAAGATCCAGTGTTCCATACATAAAATAAAGTTCAGAAATGATTTTGTCATGATTTCACTGTGCAAGACAAAACTGAGCTGTAATTTTACTTCTTAAGTCTTGCTTATTCAACACTGTTAGTGGGATAGCTGTGTTGGATGGCAATATGTGTAAATATGTTGTTTTAATTTAATAGTTCTAAGGGAAGGCAACAGGAAGGCAACACAATAGTCTGGATAAGCAATAGCACTGCAAACATGTCCCAGACAATAGTCGATCTGTCAGCTGTGAAGAGCTGACTTCCAGGCTCCAATTGAAGTTGCACAGACGGCTCTCTAAGGGTGGAAGCTCAGTGATCAAAAAGACACCAAACAGGATGGATAACAATCAAACAAGGGATTATTTTTTTTTAATATGACATTTTAAACTGATTAAAACTACTTTTATTGAGGGAAAAGTGTATTTGAGTGTATTTAAATTCCACATTGTTATCAATAATTAAGAAAGTCTGTTCTGAACATACTTTAAAATAAAATCCCACTATGTGTTTGCCACTAAAATTTTAGAAAATGAGGTGCTGAATTGAAACTAGCACTAATGAACTGGCAACCTAGCTTTTGACAATAAGTAGAATTTTTTAATTATAGTGTAGTATAACTGTTTTGATTGTTCCACACATCTTTGATTGTTCCACACATCCACACACTTACTCACCCAAGAATGAAAGATAAAAAAAGCAAAAAAAATTCATGTTTAAATAATAGCCTAGGGAGCTGAGGGGATGAGGTGCCTTAGTTCTAGAAGCATTAAGCATTTACTTTTTTTTTTAAGTACCTAAATAAAATAAGATTGTATAACTTCTGTCCACATGCAATCTGAGATTAGTATGAAAGTGCAATTCTATTTTAGAAAACATGCTGTATCACATTCATCATTTTCTGGAAAATAGTCCGGATTATTTGGTATAGTACTCTTAGGCAACTAAGCTCACTAAAGCAGAAACACAGATTTTATAAGTACTTGGGGAAATGGCAGAGGGGGGGGAGAGACATAAGGGGTCTAAACATAAAGAAAATGGTTTTGGACATATGGGTGCCTACAAATGTCACGGGAGGGGGGAAGCTGTAATCTCTGTAAGGGAAAACAAGAGTGGAATGGAATTGAAGTATCTGATTACATGTATATTTATAGCATCTCCTTATTAACAAAGCAAGAAGCAAAAGCTTATGTATGAGGTTATAATATATTGTGTTAAAGTACCATTCAGCCTGTTCCCATATGCACAGCAGAATTGTCTCTCCTCTTTCCTGAATGCTGCACTTCCAATGGCCGTTTTTGATGAGTGCTGCTATAAGTGATGGTGGAACCCATACACAGAAACAAAGACAAGGGGGAACTTTTGCAGAATCAAATAATTATTTGGAAACAGCTGTAGAAGGTTAAATAAAAGCTTTTTGATACTAGTTGGAGGATGAGTGATGCTGTGCTCTATTATTACTTCATCTTTGATATCTACAAGGAGAAACTATCCCTGTGACCATGCATGAGAATTAGGATAGTAAGCGTCATTTGTGCATTTTACAGATGAGAAATTGGAGCAGACAGAGATGAATTCATTTGCATGAAGTTGCCCTGAAAGTTGGAAGACAGGATGGTTAATCCTCGTAGTCTGTCTAGACTGATGGCTGATAACAGTAGTGAGAAGATTTTAAAAGTGCCTGCACCTTGAGATTCCCAGCAACCTCCATAAGGTTTAGATGAGAGTGATGTATTTGGCTGGCTATGTAAGAATAGTATTTTTCTGTATGGATTAGATGTAAATAAGATATAAATAGATGTGGGTAGATAGAAATAAGAAGGGTGACAGTATAGAAACTGCCATGTTTCTGTTCAAATTTGCATTTTAAGTAGGAACTTTTAGTATTTGTATCTTCCATTTCATTGTTCTCTCTTCTCCATTTCACGTTATTCGCCTGTCTTGAGTTGAAGTGATGCAGATACTGATTTAAAGGTCTCTTGTCCTCCAGCACATTTCCTTAGTACAGAGGATCACTGAGCAGGGTAAGAGGACAATTGATTTTGATTAGGGAAGAGCATAGT
>VXAX01003145.1:640388-779177 GCA_013399835.1 Leptocoma aspasia
GGCTCGGTGCGGGGCTCGGTGCGGGGCCGCTGCAGCAGGTGGCGGCTTGGTGTGTGTGCGGCTGCCTGCCCTATAAGCGCATGAGAGGTTTTCTCCTTCAGCAGGCTACACGGGAAAAATGTGCTGTGTGCAGGGAGTTTAATTATTTGCAAACGTAAGTGGTTTTGTGTTTTGTTTTTTTTTTTAATACAGCCATCCGTCATGCTGTATGTTTCATTTGTATTTACTTGTTTAAACTGTTGCTTAGATAGTAAGCGAACACCAGATGCTGCCTTAGTTGATTCTGTTTTCCATGGTGATGAATTGTGCTGTGCACCTCCTGTCCTTGATAGAAAGTGCTGCGTGAAATTTGACTCTCTATACCTGGGTAAATAAAGGCAATTCCAAACGCTTAGGTTTGGACTAGAGGAGTCATGTCAGGTGTCTTAGAGCTGCTCTTCCTCCCTTGCCAGTGGAANAGATTTTATAAGTACTTGGGGAAAGGGCAGAGGGGGGGGAGAGACATAAGGGGTATAAACATAAAGAAAATGGTTTTGGACATATGGGTGCCTACAAATGTCACGGGAGGGGGGAAGCTGTAATCTCTGTAAGGGAAAACAAGAGTGGAATGGAATTGAAGTATCTGATTACATGTATATTTATAGCATCTCCTTATTAACAAAGCAAGAAGCAAAAGCTTATGTATGAGGTTATAATATATTGTGTTAAAGTACCATTCAGCCTGTTCCCATATGCACAGCAGAATTGTCTCTCCTCTTTCCTGAATGCTGCACTTCCAATGGCCGTTTTTGATGAGTGCTGCTATAAGTGATGGTGGAACCCATACACAGAAACAAAGACAAGGGGGAACTTTTGCAGAATCAAATAATTATTTGGAAACAGCTGTAGAAGGTTAAATAAAAGCTTTTTGATACTAGTTGGAGGATGAGTGATGCTGTGCTCTATTATTACTTCATCTTTGATATCTACAAGGAGAAACTATCCCTGTGACCATGCATGAGAATTAGGATAGTAAGCGTCATTTGTGCATTTTACAGATGAGAAATTGGAGCAGACAGAGATGAATTCATTTGCATGAAGTTGCCCTGAAAGTTGGAAGACAGGATGGTTAATCCTCGTAGTCTGTCTAGACTGATGGCTGATAACAGTAGTGAGAAGATTTTAAAAGTGCCTGCACCTTGAGATTCCCAGCAACCTCCATAAGGTTTAGATGAGAGTGATGTATTTGGCTGGCTATGTAAGAATAGTATTTTTCTGTATGGATTAGATGTAAATAAGATATAAATAGATGTGGGTAGATAGAAATAAGAAGGGTGACAGTATAGAAACTGCCATGTTTCTGTTCAAATTTGCATTTTAAGTAGGAACTTTTAGTATTTGTATCTTCCATTTCATTGTTCTCTCTTCTCCATTTCACGTTATTCGCCTGTCTTGAGTTGAAGTGATGCAGATACTGATTTAAAGGTCTCTTGTCCTCCAGCACATTTCCTTAGTACAGAGGATCACTGAGCAGGGTAAGAGGACAATTGATTTTGATTAGGGAAGAGCATAGTGATGAGTTTGATTTGCCCCAATTGCATTTTGAATGTCTTGTTTGTTGATGATAAAAACTAAGTGGTTATCAGTTTTGTACCATGTTACATTGGCCGGTTTCTTCTGGCAGAAATGCAGCAGTTCTTGTTCAGTGTCTGCTTCTGAACATGACGCTGAGAATGGTCAGGCTGTCCTTTACCAATGGGCAGACTGGTATTGCGGTTCTGGGGTAAAAGAGGAAAGCTGTGGCCTGCAAGTTCTTAGAAACTGCAGCTGTTTGGATTCTTGGATGGGAAGAATCAGAGAGGCACATCCTACTACGGCCACGGCCGCCTCTTAAAAAGAGCTGCGGAAAGAACGGGAAAGGATTTGAAGTGTGTTGCTAAAATCCACCAGGTGAGTGGTTTGCTTGCCCAAATTATTTACGTAATCGGCAGCCTGGGATAGTTCCTTCCGGGGAGGAGGGCTGCAGGCGCCCGAGGGCAGGGCGCGGCTGAAGGGTCTCTTGGCGCTGCCGAGAGGTGGCGGAGAGGCGCTGGAAGGCGAGGGGCGGCACAGCGTGCCCTGCGGGGGAGGGTGGCTGTCACCCGAGCGCGGCCCCCGCCGCTGCCGGCATTCCCNGGTGTGTGTGCGGCTGCCTGCCCTATAAGCGCATGAGAGGTTTTCTCCTTCAGCAGGCTACACGGGAAAAATGTGCTGTGTGCAGGGAGTTTAATTATTTGCAAACGTAAGTGGTTTTGTGTTTTGTTTTTTTTTTTAATACAGCCATCCGTCATGCTGTATGTTTCATTTGTATTTACTTGTTTAAACTGTTGCTTAGATAGTAAGCGAACACCAGATGCTGCCTTAGTTGATTCTGTTTTCCATGGTGATGAATTGTGCTGTGCACCTCCTGTCCTTGATAGAAAGTGCTGCGTGAAATTTGACTCTCTATACCTGGGTAAATAAAGGCAATTCCAAACGCTTAGGTTTGGACTAGAGGAGTCATGTCAGGTGTCTTAGAGCTGCTCTTCCTCCCTTGCCAGTGGAAGATTATATCCCACCTGTGTGGAAAAGAGACTAGACCTTTGCCAGTTAGGTGGGAATGTGTAAGCCCGTGTGGAATTTACACCGCCTAAATATTTGTAAGCAGAGAAATTGTGTTTGCTGGTTCTGGAGAAGAAAGGCAAAGGATTGCTTGTGGCTTTGTTTGGGGCTTTTGGTTTTGTGTTTTTTGTTGGTTGGTTGGGATTTTTTTTCTTCATAAGGTGAGGGGAGGCACTGAAACCATTCTTTGAACATTGATTTAATCTTCATGATAAATAGACTCCTATATTTATAGTTCGAATTTCTGGCTAATATGTTCACTTTTCACCAGATAAGTTAAAATTGGCAGAAATAAAGAAAAAAATTCCCTGCTCAGGAGAATGATCGTGTGAAGATAAAGTTGGCAGGAGAACCTCTGTAATTTTCTGGGTAGCAGAAGGATGTGACCAAGTAAAACATGGCTTTAGCAGGCATGGTTCTTAAGACTTGAGAAAAGTCTCTTGGGCATTCTTCTGCTAAAAATGTAGTCTAAGACTTCGCTTTGAAGTCACGATTTGGAAATGCCCATCTCTACCACATCTAATTTTTGCATTGAATTCCAAAGTAGATTTAGTCTCTTCTAATCTTGCAGAGGAGGGTTCTGGAGTAGGTCTTTGTTTAAATAAACAAAAATACTTGTGTGGATATATGTATATGTTGGAAGATGTGCTATTTTTGGTTTGAATGCACACCTCTGAATCCATCATTCTGCAGGTTTCTTTTTTCTATTGTCTTGATAGCATTTTAGTCTAATCAGTATTCAATGGGTGATGTTTTTGCTCTCTAAATTTAGCTGCTGATGTTTGTATACTACTTGGTATTCTGTATTGGTCTTTGTAGTGGGCATCCTGCATAGATAGATCAGCCCTGATGGCCTTTGTCCTGGAAAATGCATCATCCCAAGTGACATATTAACACTGGGCTTTTTAAAGGGATCAAGTATGTTAATCTAGCATGCTTTAAGACCAGTGGAGTCTTTAGGTCTATTAATGTATACTTGTTTTTTATATGTGCCTTACACCTCGGGGAGAGGAAACTGAGTGAATGTCACATTATGCTAGTGTTCACTACTCTTTTTTCTTTTTTTTCTCTCATATCTATGCAAAGAGTATGGGTGTTTTGTCAGAAGCAGGTTTGTAGTCCAGTGGGATGTTCCAGCATTAGCACACCAGGCTAAGGTGAGCAAGTAGGTAATCCAGGATAGCAGGATTAGTCCACAGGGCGAAATCTGGTCAATTACTTTTCTACCTGAAAATCTCTTTAACTTTTAAGTATATTTTTTCATTACAGCACCTATTGCTGTGACAGATGTGACTTTCCATAGATTTTTGCTAAGTGGCTTACTGTTTCCTCTGGATGTCATCACCTATTTCTTACCCTTCCTGTTCATATTTAGCATCTTAAGCCAGTTTAGTTTCACTGGCTGTGAAATAAACAATAGCCATCATAAGATGTGATTATGTACACAGTTGAAAAAGTCACTGAATTGTAAACATGTCCAACAGCTTTTTTAGATGCATGAAATTTTAAGAAATAACAGCTGTTCTAATGAAATGATTAGAAAGTATTTCAAGGTGAAAAGAAAGCTGATTCAAGAATTGTTGTTACTTCCCCTCTTCTTTCTAATGGCGCATTTTCATAGAGTACTTAGTTTTATGAATTCCAAAAAGAAGTTTGTTTAAAATACTAATTCCCCCATGGTGATTGGGAGGATTCCTGGAATCACATGTGGCATTGACTTTTGTTTTCAGCTCTTTGGTATTGTGGCATGGATTTAAATGCTCTTGGGAGTTCCATGCTATATATGTACATCCTGGCTGCATATCAGTCTGCCAAGGTTCAGTCATAGGACAAAAATAAAACAGAACAGAAAATAATTAATGCAGGATGTGAAATTGTGTAAGAGAACATTTTATGAGTCTCATTACCTTCTCTATTACTATGGCTTTGTGAGCTTGTTTTTTCTGTTAAATTAATACAAAAATAAAGTAATACAGCCAAGATTACTTTAATGAGTTTCACAATGATGCAAGATAGTTTCCAAAGTGAATCTTACACCTTCAACCTGTCATCTCCTTTTTATGTCAGATAAGAGGCTGAAAAGCATTGGTTTTATTTGATGCAGGCAAGTGAAACAAATTTGCACAATTTTCTTTCTCAAGACTTCTTGCAAGCCTTTTGTTAGGTACCACAGTTTACAGGTTGTGTGCTGTAATTTAGGGTCACAAAATTATGTAAGTTCTTGACTAGTGTAGGAAAAATGGATAAAGATTTATCACTTCAGTTGTGCTGGTTCTGTGCCATATGTGTACTTTATGTAGGAAAAGTTGTTTCCTGATTCCTTACTTAGTCAAACTATAAATTAATTCCTCAGTAACCTGTGATCATATTTAAACTACAGGAAATTCCTTTTTCTACAGGAAAATGATTTTATACCATGCCTCTTAAGGCATAAAACTCTGTGTGTATGTGTGTCTTTCCCAACTGCAGAGGTGACAGGAGACTTGTCTTTGGCTTTGACCACAGCATGGCATCACAGTCACTCCAAGAAATTTAATTTAGTGCTTTGCTTGATCAACAGGCATCTATAACCTGGTGTCTTAGTTGCAGTCAAGAAGACCTTTTGCCTTCTCTTTTTGGTAGGATATTTATAAAACATTCTTTTGGCTAGGGTCCACTTACTGAGGTGGAAGTTATGAAAAGCAGGATGGATTAAATGCAGTGCACTGTGTTTGGCAGTCACTGGGAGTAAATATGCAATAGAGTTGCTTTTCTTGTTTCTATGGTGGTTTTAGGAGGGTAGTAGAAACAAGAAGTGCAGTTATTTGTGGTATTTGTGGTGTTACCTCTGTGTTAAAGTGGTGTTTAGATTCTTGCTTGTCTTTGGTAACTTTTAAACCCTGGCTTTTGTAGTCTTTGAGACTTCCCAGTGCTACAGGTAAAACTAGTTTGAGTCACTCTTAAGAGTTCCTAGATGTAGAAAGTCAAATTGCTATCAGGATATGTTCATGGTAATATGCTGAGGGTATTAGCACTTTGCTTTTCTCCTGGTATTTCTTTTTTGTTTGAATCTTCTGCCAAAAGAAAGACTGGTTTTGATGAGGAGCGCTCTGCCTTGTAGCACATATATATAAGAAATAAAATAGCTTTTATCAATTAAGGGGAAAATATTGAGTGTATATACCAACTTTTTACTCTTAAAATTATAAATGAGCCAGATTTGTTTGTCAAATACAAGATTTGTAATGGAATTCTGACAATAGTACTCTTGATAGCAAGGACTGGACTTCACCTACAAAGGAATTGTTTCCACTTCATTGCTCCCAAGCTTGTTTTTAAAGCTAGTTTAGATTTTATTTGAACAGATGTAGTCTAAAACAATTTAACTGGTACTAGCACCCCAAGTCACTCCACACAAAAATGCTTGTGGAGGCTATGTAGGGAACATTGAGGAACAGATCTGACTTCAAACTACCCTGGCCTATCTTTCCACCTGGCTGCTGTTTACCCTGGCCAGGTTGTTCTGTTGCCAGTGTTGAAGGGTTGCACAAGGATGAGAATCAGCTGTTGGGAGGCTGAAGGAAAGTGAGGGCGTAAAACCCTCTGTCCTCCTGTTACTCAACGTCTGAGTAGTCTTGAAAAATATTTGATTCTCTTTTGGTAACTACCAAAACAGCACTATGCTTTGTTTGGTAATTCTTTTATATGAGAAAAGCCAAAAAAAGATTTTTGTTCACCTTGTAATTTACAAGCTATTTGAATAGCTCTGGGTCTAACTTTAATAAAAAAGGTAACTTGGATGGTAAGAGAAAACAGAATGGATTTTTTTTTATACGAGTCCATTTGATTCTAAGGATATGTTGATGAAGTAAAAGCAAGATTTTGCTGTGCCTCCCCACTCCCCAGACCTTATTTAAACAGTTGTCTTGCCATGTGGAAAAGGTCAGCTGAGTACAGCATATGTATTTGCCCAATATGTTTGAACACATTGCCCTAAAGTTGTTAGACTGCTGTTAGATTTTTTTTGTTGTTGTTGTTTTTCCATCCTCTTGAAGATTGCACTGCTGTTGTGGGAGCATGAGCTTCTCTTTCTTAACCCACCTTCTTCACCCTCCTCAGACCCCAGAGAAGAAATTGTTGATGGTCACTGCTTTCTATCCACAGAATGAACTTTTTTGACCTTAGAGATTTTCAGTGAAGAGGGCAAACATCTGTTTTCAGACTTCCTAAAAGTCCAGGGGATGCATTCTCCAAGTGAAAAACTAGTGTCCCAGGAAGAATGTACTTACTTAAAAGAAAGAGACTAAAAAAGATTAAGCAGGGGGACAAATTTGCATGAGTTGTTTTGAACTGATCTCTTCTGGAGTGCAGCTTAACTGTGCCTGCTTAAGAACAGGGCAGGGCAGGTGGCTGGGTCTTGACTGGGTGCTCCTGCTGTCTCCCTGTTCAGCTCTTGGTTGAAGGGGCTCCTGCAAGTGGCTCACAGCTCAATGCATTTCTTGGAAGCAGTGGGAGCATGAGGCTAGGGAAAGTACACAGTCTGCTGTTTCCCTCAGTGAAATGGAACTGCGCCTTCCACCTGTGTTCCCAATGGCTGCGCAGCCATCTGACTGCAGATGGAGGGGCAGCTTTGTTACCTGGCTAGGAGGATCTAACTTCAGGCCATTGCCAAGAAGCATGGTTCACCCAGCCTACTTTCCTGCCTTTGAGTGAGAAAGCTAATGAAAAAATAAAACTTCCATTGGTAGAGTTGCTTTTTGCCAACTTTTTTTTCTGCCCTGTTACACGTCATTTTGCAAACTTCCCAGTGTTAGCATAAGGGTAGTGGAAAGGGCATGTGATGGTGAACAGATCCACCCTGGTAGCACCTGTTAGCTTGGCACAGCTGTATCATAAAACATACTGTAAGTTACCTGTGCTAGAAATTAGTGGCTAGTACGTCTACATGGTGTCTTGACTTTGGTGGCAAAGCTCATAAAGAAGCTGCTGTAACTATTGTTTCTCTGCTCCTGTACCCCTCTGTAGTTTGCTGGTCTATATTGTGCCAGTTACAAGTGCATACTGCAGGACTGCTCTGTATTCTGAATAACTGAAATTATAAAAGCCCACTTCATACTTTTATTTTCTGGTTATTTTTAACCCACGTTATTTTCATGAGGCAGTTTGTAATGTGGTCCTACACTGGTTGCCACCTGAAGAACAGAGCATCAGATGAGAATAGTAAGAACTGATGTGCGAAAGGTTGGCAGGATCTTCTGCAACCAGCTTCTTTGTTGGCAGTCAAGAAACTCCATCTTTACCATGTAGCATTTATGCCTAACAAACTTCTCCATGTAGAAAAACTTAGGGTATTTAAACTGTACTAAGTGTACTGGCATTTACAGCTCTATGAGTGGGAGTGCTGTGGTGGATAATTATACGAAGGTGAAGGGAAGGGCTAGCATAGCCTTTGCTCAGTAGGAAGCTAAAAGATCTGCAAAAGCAGAAGGCAGTCAAAATCATATGACTCTGCAGACATTTGGAAAAGAACTGTTTTCAGTCTTAAGAGAATGGTTGTTTCAGCTCTGTCATCTATACTTTGTTTCTTCAGGTTTTTTTAACTTATGCCTTTGTCATTTTTCTTGGCTATCTCTCTTTATCTTGCCAGCCGTGAAGGTACGCTGTTGGCATGCATGCCTCTAATAGATGGGGTTATTTGCAAATACATTTGCTTCAGATTGCTGATGTCTGAACCAAAGCAAAAAAAGCAAGGAAGACAGATTTTGGGCTTGTCTCTGTTGGTTTGGTTTGCCTGGTTTTCCTGCCTCTTTTCTGTCTGAGTTAGCTGTGTGGATGGCTGTATAATTGCTAGCATTGCTGTCCCCATTGCCCTAGGGGCTGCAGTACTTGACCAGAACAGTTTGAGGGTTGCTGTGCTATCCTAATTTAGATGAAATGTTAGAAGAGTTGAAATTATCCCCCCCCACCCCACCTTTCTTCCTGTTCTGAGCAGAAATGTGGTAATTGCTCTGAATTCTTTCTTACTTTGGTGGCAGTGAGTCAGATTCTTAGCTGGTATGTTTGGCAAAGGTTTTTTTTGTGAGTGCAGTAGCGCTGTTGTTCTTCAGCTGGGAACCTGTCCCCCTGCTTCTGTTCAAGGCATGGAGACCTGCTTGCTGTTTGAACTGTCTGACTCTCATCAGCACAGAGTGAACTCTTATTTTCTGTCTAATGCAGAGGGATTTGTTTTAGTAGTAAAACACTTATCGTCCTTTGCTGCTGTATGATTCTAAAGAGTTTTAATTTTAGATGTGATGGAAGCAGAACTGATCTTGCTTTCAAGAGAGCATTTCGAAAAAATTTTCATGCTTTCTTCATGCACTGAAGTATTGAAGAACTGGCTATTGTTTAGAGAGGTAACTGATAGTCTCCACTATCCACATACTGAGGAACTGTGCAAAATGATGTCAAAGCAGGTGTTGAAAATGTCCACAATTTGATCCATATTTCTAGCAGTTACTCAAGTGTGTGTGGACACCTGAAGCACTTTATCAAGAAGCTGAAAAAGAGTTCTAAAATTATGGAAGCTGGGGCTGAAGGAAATAGGAATTTGCAAACATCAGTACCACAAAACTCTTGATGTTACTGATTTAGATGCTCCTACCCTTTTGTGAGCATTGGCTGGCATCACCTCAGCAAGGAAGTCGGTGGGGTCATGGGGGATGTATGGTCATGTGGTCTTCGTGTCTGAGGAGGAAAGGCAAATGCTTTGTCCGTTGGAAGGAGGAGGACTAAAGGAGTGAAGGAGTGTAGAGACCAGTGTTTTCTCTGCAAGGGTGCTTACCAACCTTGGGTCATAGTTTTGTGGAAATAATGCCACTTGAACAAATGGACTTGCTGCCTCTTGGTAAATTCTACAGGTATTTGAGAGTAAACATGCAGATCCAAGAAATAGTGTGAGACACCTGGAATACTTGGTCACTCTTTCTGTATGCTAAAAATGACATTTGGCATATTGCTTTTGCCTGGAAAAAGTCTGTGTTGGTGTTGCAAACTGTGTTTTTAAGTGATTTGGCTTCCTTGAAACAAGCTGTTTGAGGGAAGAGTGCTACAGAGTTAACATGCTGCTTTAACCACGCACAGCTGTGGAGGAGGTTTTGAGCCCAGCATGATTACTGAACATTGGACTGGTTTTTGTTCACAATTATGGCACTGTCAGTGCACTTTAGAAAATTACTTTATTTGAAATTTGCTCGTCCTGAATCTTAAAAAAAAAGCTATGTAGAAGCATCATGAGGTAAAATTGCTTAGAGTATTGTGCCTTTGCTATATTTTTTCCTTTCTTGTTCTCCTATTTTTGTCCCTCCAAAAGTCTATCATTATGGAAAGACAGTTAAAACTTGGCTCAGCCCCTTCTATCCTGCAAGACTAAATTGTTCTTAAGGCAAACCAGTTTAATTGTATTCCAAATGCTTCCTTTTTGCATTGTTTGTTTCTATTAGGTAAATGGTCCCAGTGGGGATAGTATCTTCAATTCCTTGTATGTCCAAAGCATTATTATGTTTCAATCTGATTCTGTTAGCATTATATTGTGCTGGGGCAGCAAGACAATGGTGTGCATTGGTTTGGGGTTTTTTGTAACATAACCAAAGTTTTCTCTACAGCTGTTTTGGTCTTGGATATACGGTAAGTGTTCCTGTCTGTGCTCTAAACGTGACCGTGTTAGAAGAACAAATGGATGCTGGATGCAGATGGCACCCGTGTCCTGGAGCTGTACTGTAGGAGTGTCTGGGAATAATCATGTAGTAATGCTACTGCTGAGCTTATGGGAGGTTTTGGGGGTAGGAAGCAGTTTTTCTGAACAGACTTATTTTTTCTGTGATCTCTATTGCTGGCTCTGGGGATGGTTCCAGGAAGTATCCTGCAATAATTGTTCCTTGAAAAACTGCTTTTGAGTTTGTTGCAACTGCAGGGCTGTAAACTGAGGGACCAAAACTGAAGCCATCTTTTGAGTCCTTTCCATTTTTTCTGTTAAATGGTGCCATGTTGCTCCTGCTTATCAATTTCTTCTATGAGAAAACAATCATTGCCATTTAACTGCAGGGTCTGCAGGAACCCTGCAAGTTCACTTGTCCCACTGAGGGGAGTCCTGCCTTGCACAAGCAGGCTGCTGCTGTAAAATGAAGTCATCCCTTGCAGCCCTATCTCCCCCTTCTCTGCCCCCAGTCTGGTCTCTTTTTATAAAAGGGTTTGGAAAACCTTTCTCCTCCTTGCCTGGCCCTGTGTGTGAGGGGAGTTGTCTGTGAGTAGGGCTGGGCCTCTGGTCTTATCTCTGTTGTCAGAGCTGCCTGCCTGGTAGGTGGCAGTGGGGGCAATGCTTTTCGAATGAGATCTTCCTGTGCTTAGGGAGGCCCTTGTTTTTTTGTTTTAACAGCTTCCTATTGTTTGAAACAGCAGGTTATCCCCTCCCATACTATTCTAGCTCTTTCCTCCTCCCTTAAATAATTTTTCTGTGCAAGTATTAATCAGAGCAGTTACTCTCACAGTGAGTCCTCAGTTTTCCCAGCTCACTCTGATCTCCAGCTTCTGTTGTGATGCCAGTGTGGGGTCCACACAGTAAATAGAAAACAGCTTCTGAAGGTAGGTCTTTCTGATTTTTAATTCAGCATCACCACCACTGTGATGTGACTGTTTTGGTTGAGTTCAAGTTGTCATAGGAATTCTCTCCTACATATGATACTGAAAGATAGAAAATTCTGCTTTTCAATGTGGCTGGCTTTTGTTTCTAAAATACAAAGAAAGAGTATTGCTTCAGTTCGTTAATAGCTTGCTTTCTAGTGTTCCAGTCCTGCTAGTTAATAGTGTTTCATATGTGTACATTTCATTTATGATGTTCTGCCTCTGTGAAAGGTACTTTCAGTGTACTAAGACACAAGCTGCCTCTGGTCTACCATACCATAACTTTTTCTGTCTAGTAGTATCCATGATAAATTTGAAGATAAAACCAGTCAGAATCTCTTCTCAGTATATCAATTGTTACAGCTGGAAAGGATGTTGGCAGTTCATTTCCCATCCCATTTATTTTACCATGTAAGAATTACTTAGTCAGAAGCACTCTAGACTGCATTTTTGATAAATTAGATGTGTTTTTCCTTCCCTACTTGTTGAATTCTGTGTAAGAAAGTTGATTATGAACTGAAGTACTAAACACATGCAGAGTTTTTCTATTATTTTAATGTGCTGATTTATAAAAGTCAACTTGCTTTATCTGTTTTCCAGATCCCCTGCCTTCTATGAAGTGTCTTGTTTCCAAAATTAGTAATGGTTTTGTGATTGTTTGAAGTCTGTCACTGCTGTTTCATACTTTTTGTGGTTCAGCTTAGCAAAAAGTATGTATTTGTTTAAATTTCTATATATTAAAAAAAAAAAAGAAACCAAAACCCTCACACTATTTTGATATATTTGGTGACACTAAGTAGAAGTTCTAGTGCCACAAAATGATAAGTCCAGTTCTAGACTTTGTCATCAGAGAGGGTGAAGGAGAGGGGAATAATCTATGTATCAGTTCCAGTACTTGACATTCAGTATAATAAACATTCTGCCTGTTCTAATGCATGGCAGATTTTTTGAAGGAGTAACTTCTCAGGCAGCCTAAAACAGACAAGAATTACAAAGACATTGATTATAATCTTCACAGCAGGATTCATCTGATCAGTACCTGGAAGATGAGGTCCCAATGTCCTTGCCCTAACTATAATTTCTTGATAAGCTGATTCAGGTCACTAACCTAGTAGGAAATAAAGCAAACTGCCTCCTCCCCTCTTGCCATCCCTCCAAATCTGCTAATTTTGTGAGCTGAATTTGCTTCTGTGAGCCTGAGTGTGAACTGCCTGCCCCAGAGCACTCGTGGAGGGAGAAGTGCCCTCTTCACACGACTCTGGTGGCCCCAAGATTTTGGCTTCATTTGTTTATTTAATAAGGTTCCTCTCAGAGGTTGTCTGAGATTATACATCCTCTTTCTAGAATACTGTATTTCATGGGAGTTAGAGAAGCCATAGGCTTTTTTATTACTAGTATTATAACTGACAGTTTGGAAACCTTTTGGGGTTTTTTGACAGGGAAGTGTTGCAGTGGACCTACAGAAGTTTGTGTTTACTGAAGCTGTTAATTTATTATGTAGTTATGTCTGTAGGTTATGACAGTGGTCTCAAGAGTTTTTAGGTGTCTTAAAAACCCAAAGAGGATGATTCCTAAAGAGGTTAAAGAGTTCTCTGTTTAAGGCCAGAGAAACATGACAAACAGCCTGAGGAGTGAAGGAAGCAGACTGTGGTGGCTGTCAGGATGAACAATGGTTTTGGCACACCTGCTGCTTTGCTGCTGAGCTTCTCTGTGCTTGGCAGGAAAGGAGTGATTTGGAGGATAACCAGATAGTTTTGTAGATGTTTTTGGTATGTTTCCATCTTCTCTGAGGGAGAGAAAACAGGAGCACTTGCTTTATAATGGCACTTGCTCACTAATGGCTTGTTGAAGACTGGGACCATAAACTTTAGGGGCAGGATTTAATAATGCACTTAGAAATGTGGAAGTCAATATTATGCTAGACTCAAGGGCCCTTAGAAGGGAGTAAATCAGGGAGACTGATTTACCATGGGAAGGAGGAATAGTTGGATATAGTCAAAGAAATGTGTTAGAGAAATTTATGCTCATACTGCCTCTCTGAATAGATATAAACATAATCAAGAAGCAAAATTAAGAGAGCTGAAACAAATGCACTTGGAAGATGGTTTTTTCTGTATGACAGTTTTTTAGCTCCATCATGTACCAACTGATAGTATTCCCTTGATGCTTCTCTTAGAAGTTGCCACAGATGTAAGATGTGAGACCAGATTACAGTCATATTAATAATCTTTTTAAGTGATGCATAATGCCATACATATTTATACAAACTTTCTCTGAAACGTCTCATGTACATGATTTCACAAGAAGATATTGCTGTCCTAAATTGTTGAGTACCTGGGTCAGCAGTCTATTGGAATTAGAGAATTTAGGAAAAAATGAGAATGCTGGAAAGCTGGAAAAACTTCCTTTTAGTCTAGCAGAGAAAATGCCTCTAATACTGTACCTTTTGGCTCAAGCTCAGAGCAGTTTAACTTCAAATGGAGTGAGTTCCGTTCTGATGAATGAGAAATGTAAGATGTTTCCAGATCATCCACTCGAACGTGTGCACGCACACGTGTGCATGATTTATTTTATTTTCTTAATCACAGAGGAAGGATGGATAGACTCTTACTCTGGATAAAATATTCTTATTTTTTCCTGTTTCCCTTACAGGTGTGTGTATAAGGAAGCGTTATATAAGACTTGATGTAATCCTGGTTAAGCAATGGATAATAATTATAGTAACAGTGTGTCTGAATGCTTTTATCTAGTATTGAAGGAAAATTTTGTAAATGATTTCTCAAAAAAGCATTTATCTTGGTGTAATGACATAACTGAAAATACCGTTGTGGTGTGGTATATAACCCTTCTTGATAAGGATAGCTGTTACAGATGTTGCTTTCCCAGATGTCAGGTAATTGTTCCTTCAAGCCTGGTTATTCTTAGGAGAGAGGGCTTTTAAACAGGACAGTGTTTGGTTTTGTCCTTTTATTGCCTTGCTGGTGTTCTGGATCTCAATTTTTTTCTGCATCAAGTTGCTAATGCAACAGTTGCATCTCTTCAGCAGCTTCTTATGTGCCAGCGTATTGTCTGGGGAGTTCTGGGGAAAACAAGTTCTATTGTACTGCGTTACAATGCTTGTAGACGCGAGCCTGGAGCAGTATCAGCTGGTCTTGCACTAACAGGATTTGGCAAGAGAAGGTGTGGGCAACATGTGACTGCTTTGCAACTGGAAGGTGAAGATTCTGTCCTGTGACCAGCTCTAGGGGATCCCAGTGTAGGGAGTGGTGGCTGTGTAACCTGTATGGGAGCCTGCAGGAAGAAGCAAGCCTTAGGAGGGACCATTTTGGATTGCCATGGCAGGATATGGAGTCCTGCACAGTTTTTGAGATGGATGTACCTAATCCTTCTGTTGTGGTGAGTTCCCAAAAGACCAAAAGTATTTTAACATCAAATATGCTGTATTTTACTTAAATAGTAATAGAAATGTTACTTTTTTAAAAAGAGAAAGTTTAAAAAAATCTAGGGAAGACAAAATGGAAATAGGCTTGTGTGGGAGTTTCCTGTTACCAACCATGTCTCACCTGCCCAGCCTGTCAGTCACTGAGTAGTCCCAAATGTCTTATTGGAAATTTTGTGCTAAGACCAGCCATACCACACAATGGTATGTGGCTGGAGCTTTCATCTTTGAATACCCTTGGTGTCTCCCCAAGAGGGCAGGATGGGACTGTACCCCTGGCCCCAGGGGTGCTACATGACACAGCCACACTCTTAAAGAATTGCACCCATAATTAGAAACCAGAAACCAAATGCTTAGATAAATGTTATCATCCTGAGACTCAGTTACTTTCCTGTTCCCTACTATGTGTGATGGAGTGGAAGAGCCCCTAAAGCTGCTGTTGTCTCTTGCCTGAGACCTTTCCCCAAAGCTTCTCTGTGCTCCAGTGCTGTTCCCTGAGGCACTTGGCTTAAGGAGCGACACACATCGTTGTAGGCTGGGCATTTTTTCTCTGTGGGGGAAGAAAAAAGATGAACCAAGTACACAGAATATAAGACACAAGTTTAGGAAGCTGTACTTTCTAAATTTCATGTGTTCTGTGCTGGACTAAGCCAGAGCTGCTTAATCCTTTGTGCTTAACATTGCAGCACTCTTGGGAGTCCCTATTTAAAGGATATGTGGGTTGTGTTTAGTTTCACAAGTGATTTCAGCCAGTGCAAGATCACATTTGGGAGAGTAACAGACGTAGCTGCTTGCTTTTTTGTAGAGCTCAGACCCACAGAAGCATTGAAAAAGTTGAATTATTGCTGAAAGGAATTAAATGGAATCTCTAAAGTAAGCATACTTTTCTTTTTTTTTAACAATACAGGCTGAAATCTTATTGTCTGATGTTGAGCTAGACTGCAGTTTTCTCTAGATACTCTTTCAGTGTTGAAATTAGTGGCTTTAACATTTGTTGTTGGCTGGGTATTTTGCAGTCCTGTCAGGACAGGCCTCGCTTTTGTGTATGAAAGCATATGTACATATCCTTCAATTTGCTCCTTGTCAGTCTGTTTTAAAATAACAACAGCAAGAAGTTTCATTAAAGGTGTTTTCCTTTCCACATGTACTAATTAGTTAAATGTATTATAACTTTCCTGGGCACCTTCAGAATTGTTTTAATTTTATCTTTAATAAGTTTCTTTGGTTGCTGAGAGAAGAACTCTTGTGACTTACCTCTTCATGATCTTTTTCTGCCAATGAGCAACCCATAAATAATGTGGAAAGGCTCCTTTCAAGGTATATACCTCCTCCTGAGTGCTGCCTGGAGCTTGGGTTTTTTCCTGGCTGGAGGATGTTTTGGTTTTTTGGGAGAGGTAAGGGGGTTTGGGTTTTTTGTTTAGATGGGTTTGAGGTTTTTTTGGTGGGTTTTTTGTAGGGAGCTTCTGGTGCTACTCAGTTGGGTCATTTTATTGCCAGGCAGAGAAAAAAAAAATCAAAGCTGTTGACATCATTCTTCTTTTTCTTACCCCAACACCCAACTGGTCTGTTCAGCTTGTATTATGCTGCATTTGCACAGCTTCTGCTTCTGTGACCCATTAGGACAGAGCCTGCTTGTGCTTAACAAGAGTCTCTTTCATGCTTTGTGGATCTCTGCAGGCCACAGCAGGGCACAAAATAATCCCTTTTGCATTTGGTAGTTCCACGGTACTTTTCTGGTGAAGATAAAATAACCTTTCTGAATGAAAACAATACCATCATCTCCATAAGCCTGGTTTTGATAGAAGGAAATTGTGTCATTGTTTCTGCATCTTATAAAATGAAGAGCAGTTTGTTAAAATCTGTAAGCAGATTACTTACAGATTTTAATATTTCAAAATCTTGGGAAGAGTGTTATAAGTTTTTTAAGTCAGTATGTAATTAGTTTATTATGTTAATGTCTGTTAAGGCTTAGAGAACCAGTTTTTTTGAATCATAACTTTAAAATTTCAATTTGTATTTTGAATTCAGTGAGGCCAGATTTTTGTGAAAGTTCATATGCAATCTCATGGCTTCACCTTCTTTTTAGTTCAAACATAAAATATCTGTATTTCAGAAAACGTGTTTGTACAACAGTCTGCTCACATGAAGCTTTCATTTTTGTGTACTAGGCATATTCCCTAATGTTTGAGTTTCTGAAATGTTTGACAAAGTAACTGTGTATGACAAAGAAAGTATCCTTTGTCTGTTTTAGCCATCTACTCCAACTTTCACATTGTGAGATCCATTAAACTTGGCTTTAAGGCTTTTTTTACAATCTTTCAGAAGATGTTTTATACTAGAAGAACTCAAGCAATTTATCTATTTGTAAGGGCTTCTCAATGAAAGTAAAATTTCAAGTAATGGAGGTAGCTGAACATCCTGTTATACAAGGGTTCCTTTCCTGTGTTTGTAGGAACCGTTTCATGACTTTGCCTGTATTTGAGGTTTAGCTGTGAGTTCAAGATTGTTGTGCATTAAGTTGTTATTATCATCTTTTTTCAAAACTCACAGAGACCTGCAAAATGACTCTTTACTTTCTAAGGTCCTGTGATGGACAGTCTGCAGCTGGGGAGAGGCACAGTATGTCCACAGCTGTTGGCTCAGCCAGCAGTGCACCAGTTGGCCAGGTCTAGTCTTGGGCTGCAGGAGCCATGGCAGCATATTACAAACACTTTATTTGCTAGTTTGTGTTGTAGAAGCTTGAGGTATGGTCATGTCTATTTGCTTCATATTTAGAAAAGGGCAGGACCCAGCTCATCAGCTTGCAGACAGTCTTTTCCTCTGATTTCCCTAAATGCATTGATCAGATGTTTTCTTCTGCTGGCCTCCTACTTGTGTAGTTCTGCTACCCCTGCTTGTCTGTTCAGGTTGTTGGTGAGGTGTATGGTGTCATGGCATGTTTCCCCCAACCTGTTTGTTTTACTCTTCCATATGCTATTAACTGCTGTTGGGTATGGGATGTTTGGATTAAGTAAGCTTTTTCTTGTGGTGTGTGCAAGTGTTTTTCCTACTCAGGTTCTGAAGTCTTCAGTGAGTTTCACAGCAAATGCTTCTCTATACAGACCCTGAGAAATGAAGTCTTAACAAGTTTCCCTTTTCTTATTAGTTATACTTATTCCTCTAAAACTACATAGTAATGATCTTAAACTCAGCTTATGCATGTGTGTGCACACTCGTGATTCTGCTGAAATGTTATTTATAGCTATACAGCACAGATGATTGCTTAAAAAAGAGGAATAATCAGCATGTTGTGCATGCTGGGAGCATTTGCTTTATATTTTTATGTGAAGTATGAATCTATATAATGTTCTGCAGTGCAGCAGTGCTCCTTCTTCTTGTCAGTTTTAGCAAAACAGGAAGAAAATGATGTAAGAATTTAATACTGGGACCCAGCAAAGGCACCATAAACTGCTGCTCACTCTGCCTTTACTTTCTGTTTTTGTTCCTCTATGCTGCTTTAATTTTGCACCTTGGTGTGTTATTAGTCTGTCAAGAACCTGAGAGTTGTAATCTGTCTTGGTACGTGGTAATGGTGGTATAGATAAAACACAAAATACAATTAATTAATACTTTAATCTAGAACTCTTACTTTAATACCAAATACTGTCCTGAGCAAAGGAGGGAATAAATGCTTTTGTGGTATTAACAAATACTTTATCTGGCCCCAGCTGTTGATCACAAGGGAGGTGGGAATTGTCTGCCCACCTCTGTGGAAGTTTTCACTAGCCAGTGTTATCAAAAGGTCCATTATGTGCATGTGTTGAGGAAACTGATTTCTGCCCTGGATGTCATCTTTCCCCTTGAGCAATACTGGGAGAGAGCAGTGCATTGCAGTATTTGACTTTGAGATTCTTAGCACATCAACAGAAAGACCTGTTTTTCCACCCAAATGCTGTCCATCTGTTTGATCACAGTTTGTTGCTACTCTCAATGTGTTGCTGCCTTTGCTTAATCTTCGTTGTGTTTCCTTTGAAATCAAAAGTACTAATGGAGCTGGACTTTTTTTGTTTGCCTGTTTTCCTGCAAATCTATTTCTTGTGTGGTTGTTATTCTTTATGGATGTGTATTTCCACATTCAAATGTATCAGAAATCATTGCTTTATAAGAGGGTTTAATGAACCAGAGGGGTTTGTGGTGCTGTAATGTGAACAGTGTATGATTTGGGAGTTGATTGCTACTGACTTCTGTTTTAAACGAAGAAAGGGGTGTGAAGATTGATGGGAGAACTCACAGTAGCACAAGGTAGAACTCACAAGGTAGCAATTACATATGAGGAAGAATTCTGTTCAGCAGTGAAAATCTGCAAGGTCAGGAAAAGAATGGCAGCAGGATTTTAGGATTTAAGAAGTTAATCAGTCATTAAGCCATATGTTGTTGAATACTGCTGACTACTTCTGAAATCTTTTAGGGCTCTTAAGTCATTGTTGGGCTGGAATTCACAAGCCAGAGTACAAATCCCTTGTTTTTTGGATCGGTGGTGTTTATCAGTGCAAGAGAAATGAGATTGTTTGTTAATAAGGTGCCATATGAAAATGGGCCTTGAAATCTTTGGCAATAGCTGATGGCTGTAAAATACAGAATTTTGCAATCAAAATGTTTATATCTGGAGACTGAATCAAATACTAAATTAATGTTGAAGCTCCACTTTGGAAAGTCAAGGTAAAGATTTGGAAAGGGAATAACTGGTAACAAGAGCCTGGCTGAGCTCTTGCTTGAGTCAAACCAGAACCTTCCATTTCACCATAGGGTTGACAGCTGCCTATTTGTCATGATTTCCTGTGTTACACAGGATTGATTGGTGATGTTTAACTGCTTTTGAGCAATTGCATAACATTTGAAGCTGCTGTGTTTTTCCCATTTATCCAAACTCCACTCTCCAAGTTCCTTGTAGAGTGTGATGAAAAGCTGGTTTCACCCTACCCTTCTCTCTTCAGAAATGTCCAGCACCAGCCTGGGCTAAGGTAGAGTGTTTTTTAAATATAGGCTTGAGAGAATAAACTTAGATTTCGTAGAGAAAGTAATAGAAAACCTGAGCATAAGCACTCCGGAAACCCAGGTTCCTTTAAGACCTAAAATGTAGGCTTTTATTATCATGTGCAGCAGTCTTAGAGTTGAACAACTGTGAAGGGTAGATCTGAAGGGAGTGCAGATGGTTTGCAAAGGGTTTGAATTTACTTAGGACTGGGCAGACTTTCTTAATTTAATATAGATTCCTTGCCTCTCCAACTGTCAGAGAAAAGTTGCTGATATAACAGGATTGTGTAACATAAAGGTGGCTGCTGGTTCCAAAGGATTTTGGAAGTAGGACCAGTGGGCTTGTCTGCCTCCATTCCCTGTAACCTCCACAGCAAATGCATGTGCTGAAAGTACCATGATGCATGACATCAATGGTTATTAATATAATGTTTCTTCTGTCAGTAGAACCTTTATCTGGGGAGCAAAATGCATTTTAGCAATAAGCCCCACAGAAAGTAAGTAATGTGGCATTTGCATCTTTAGCTCTGACCTCCACTCTCTCATTGTTTGTCTTTGAACAGAAGAAGCCCTTTATTACTCAATTATTTTATACTGTGCTTTTATCAATTGCAGTCTTTAAGAAGATATGCTTTACTCTAGAAACTTCTGGATCATCTTGCAGGTTGAATAATTGTTGATCGAAAAAGGCTGTAATGCTGGCTTTAGATACTGAGAGTTGTGTTTGGACTTCTTATTCATTTTTTAATTATAATTTGCCTTTGAATAATTGTCATGTTGTACTGGAGCTCCTTACCAGATGAGTTTTAATAGCTTTTCTCATTGAGAGGCAGCTGGATAGTTTAAGTCTTCTTAACTGTTTTATGAAAGTCTGGACACAGCTACCTTACTGTCTCAATAACTGTATATGATAAGTGACATACTTTTCCATTACTCTGAACAAAAGTCTATGTGGTTGTCAGCACAGAACACAGGTGTTGATCAGCTGATGTCCTTATTTCAGAAACGGCTGCAGAAAAGACTGCTAAGACTGTAACCCTGGAGGAGAGTCTTCTGCATTTCAAAGCCAGTGGCGTTCTTTTGGGGTTGTTTTTTATTTTTTTTCTTTTTAACTGTGAAAGATGCTCTTTAAATAGATTTGGCTGACTGTCAGGCTTAAAATCAAATGATCCAGATTAGGTAAGTGTTTGCAAGATTTCATTACACTTCTTTAAGGGACAGTCCACCAGAGTTTTATAAAACCTACAAGCATTTTGGATGAGGAAGTTGGAGAATGTTTTGCTATGAAGGCTATTTGCATGCAGTATAAAGCTATACTTGACCCCAGCAGCTTACAGGGTCTCACTTTGGAGTGTTTCTGCAGAATAGGGTCTCTCCATGCCTCTTGTTGGTCTGAGCAGTTAACAGGAATGTTGAGTGGGTCGGTTTTCATGTTTCATGGTTTATTGGTCGTTGGTTTGAAAAGTTGGTATAAAAACATATTCTTTCTTCATAAAATTGTTCAGTTTTTTTCCTTCCTATGACTGTAGAAGCATTAAGTTATCTATAGAAATGGCAACATAGCCACATTGGGGAAATGCATTCCTAAAATGTGATTGACCAATCAGTATTTTGACTACAGTTTCTTCTGTTGGTTGATAGGCTGTATAAATACGGTGGTAGTGACCAAAAATAATGTTTGTTATACTAGTTTTGCTTGGTGTTCTGTCTAGTCTTTTCTGGTTTTGTTTGCATAATCTTGAGGTGATCTCTCAGGAACAGCCTCACTGTGTCTTCTGGAGAACCTGTAGTGTTTGATAAGGCTTGCTGTATCAGTACTCTCTGAAGAAGTACATCCATGGGTTTGGGGAAACATGTTTTTAATCTTCACTCCAAGATCATTTTGATGGTTTTAGCAGCAACTTTTAGCCAGACATTCGGATAGTTTGCTTCCAGTAAATGGAAGGATTTCTCTGGTGTCTGAAAGAGTATTTATCATAACCTTAGCAAACTCTTTTCCAAAAAGGCTCTGGGAAGTTAGTCTAGTACTCAGAGTTTTGTCTTTACAACACTTTGGGGACTGAGAATTGTGCAATAGCATATGGCAAACAAGGAAGAGCAGTATGAGTCTGTTGTGGGCACCAGTGGCACTGTGAGGTGCTGTCAGTTCCCAGTTCCTGGTTCCACCCAGTAGGCACAAGTAGCACAGAGCCAGGTAATCAGGTTGTTCCTTTAAGAGGAAGACTGACAGATGGGTGCAAGTTTGACAACAGAAGTATTACAGACTCCTCCCTGCCCCTTTCTCCCAGCAGAGCCATCAAGGCTGAGAAATGCATGCATAAAGCAGAAATTTTTTCTCCTGTGTTGTCCCATCTGTACTGTGAAAAAAATCTTGGCAACAGAGATTAATGTAAATCTACCTTTTTGTAGTTGCACTTTATTGTCTAGGTGAGCAAATAAATCTGGCTTGTATTTCTGGCTGGCTAAGAATCTCAAAAAGAAGAGACATCCTCAAGAGGAGGAAATAATCTTCTGCTTCTGTCAGGTCACTGCCCTCTTCACTCTTTTCTTCATCCAGCCTTATGTTTATTTGGTACTGGGAAGTTTTTCCACCTCTCTATTTCATTACCTTCAAGATTGAATTTAAACTGACTTGCAAAGCTGACTATCTTTTGGGATGTCTAAACTAAATGACTGTAATATTGATATCTCTGCAATTAAATATAATTTAATCCATGCAGAAATTCACAAATACTTTCATCATTGCAGATACATGGAGAAAGTGTTTTCTTAAGCCTCTGTTTCTGCAAATTTTCAATCTAGCTGAGAACAGCCATGGGATTATTCTTGTGCCTCTTCACTGAGAGTCAAACTCAGGAGCCATCTGGGTGAAAACTTTCAGCAAAATCCACTGTCTTGGACAAGTCTGTCTTTTTTTTGTTATCAAAAAGATCTTGATTTCAAAGCTGTTTCTCACCTCTTTAGGTTTCAGAGGTGTTGCAGCATGTGAAGGCATGATTTGCCCTCAACACCATTGATCTACTCCCTACCATCAGAATAAGTGGTAGGATACTGGGGGAAAGGATCTCTTATCTAAAATCAGATGCATTCACACATTGAAGCATTTACTTGTTCTGTGTTTTGAAAGTTTTTTTTCAGAAATATAAGTAATAAAAACTAAATTCCAGACCTCTGCTTTTATTTAATAATGTGATAAATACTTAATTGGTGGTTTCAGTCATACCTAGTGCTATATGGAAACATCTTTGTTCCTAAACAGGGTTGTTCTAATTCTGCCACATGCTTGGATTGGGGGTTCAAGCCTAAAATGTTTGGCTACATGAGACTGCACTTTGGGGGTTCAAGCCTAAAATGTTTGGCTACATGAGACTGCACTGAGAGAGGAGTGTTACATTCCACACACCCCTCTTCCTCACCCCCAAAAATGAGCAATGATAGTGGGACCTTGCCAGAGAATAAAGGATGCAACTTGAGATGTTAAGTTTCTGTGTGATTGATTTAGCAAGGGAATATGGGGATAAACAGGTCTTGAAATCTTCTGTGGTACATCTTGTAGAGTATTGTGCTCTGCTATCAAAGGACAGACTCTGGTTTCTTCAGGCCATAAGTATGTGCTGAACCATGGCCAGCTTTGCTCTGGGGCTGTGTTGCTGCAGTGATGGCCTGTGCCTCTCTCATCTGCTGAGCCTGTCTCTGTAGCTGGGAGCCCTCCTGCCTTCCCGAAGGAAGCTGCTACAAAGCAGCAGGAAGATCTAGAATGCTGGGTTTGCATTTTTTATTATATGTTCTTTATCTATTTTTAATGTTTTATTTACTCCTTATTAAAACATTTGTATAATGTTTATTTGAGACGTTGTGTTTCATTGGTAAGTTTTTTAGAGGTTGGCACAGTGCAGAGCTGTGATCCAGAGGTCTGGTTTTGTCCTAACTGGGTGGTTACCCCTTTAAGTGTTTTTTGCTTGTTCTTAGCTTTGCAAAGGCCATGTAGCCAAATGAGCAAATTGAAGGTGATCCTGTGAGCAGTCCTGGTGGTAAGAAGTTAGTTCTGCTAAGCCTATGCAGAAGCAGTGCAGGTACTAAGCTTGCATGGTTACTATGAGGGTTCAGGCCAGCTTGAAGTAGCCTTGCTGCAATGGCAGGTGAACTGCAAAGCCTCTAGTGTTGAGGCTTTTGTTCCAAGACAGTAAAAATAAACTGTATTTTAAAATGTATTCACATTGTCGTATCTGATGTAGCTTTGCTTAAAAATTTTTCAAAAGTTAGTTTTACAGCCCATTTTGAGAGCAGAGTCTTGTTTTGAGCTTGAAGTCCACTGAATAGGTGCAGTTCTCAGCTGTGTGTCGTGGGTATGTTTTGGATTGTATTTTTCTTTCTTTGTGGGTGCTTTGGAAAGAAGACTGAGTGTTTGGCTCAGTGGTTTTTGTGAGGCAGCACAGAGCCTGCCTGTCTCAGTTTGTTACACGCAGCACTGCTCTGCCTGTGACACACAGGCTTAGCCACTGCACCTATTGCAAGTGGTCTTGCTTTACAGAGATCCCTAAATTGATCCCTAAATAGCTCATACAGTATGCTTGGCTCATGGTTCATTAGGGGGTTGAGCAAAGAAAGGAGGCTGAGGCTGAAATTGCTTTGAAATGACTCCTGTATAAGTTCAGCACTCAGGAATGTTGCATGACGGGCACAGTAATGATCTGTGTCTGCAGGCTTGCAAACACATCTGAAATTTTGCATGGCACACTGGCAACCAGGAGGACTCCTCATCTGTGAGCAGATATTTGCCTGCCTTACAGCAATGCTGAGACTTCATTAATATTTATAGAATGAGTTTAACAGAAGTACAAACCAAGTATTACTAGAAGGGAATGTGTTAGGCTGCTGTAATACATTTGCAGGTATTTAGGAAGTTCTGTGTTGTGACAAGAGATGAAGAATTTATAATTGTGTGGAAGATGAAGAACATGCCTTCACAGATACCCAGTGTATCTTTGGAAGGTATTATACTCAGTTAATTTTTGCTGATGTACAAACCCTACATTTGTCTATTTTGTAGTGACTTCATGCTGCAGTTATTACTTAAATACATTTGGATTAGAGTTGTCTTGCTCATACCAGCCCTAATAGGTAATTCCAATTGTTATTATGTGTATCAAAAGTGGTATAATTCTAGATGTCATTGGGAATGTCCCTGGAAAATACTGTGCAAGTTTCTGTAAATATAGGTGGACTACACTTGGGAGAGCTCAAAAAGAATGTGTTGTCATGAATCTTGTAGTTCCTGCTTCTAGGAATTTCTTAAGTAATATTTTTTTTCAGTTTCTTGTAGATGAGGGAAAAAGTGAAGTCATGGTGGGAAGAGCACTTTCTGTTGAATAATTGTTCTGGCTTCTTCTATAAGACATCATATATCCCACATACCTAGATTAAGTAGCATTTTAGAGGTACACATAGTTTCTGGTGAAGGAAATCTGGAGACTTTTTTTTTTTTGAAGAGTGCAGTGGGTTGCTGAGTTGGGGATGAGCCTTGTGCCTTCCATGTTCAGTGCAAAATCCCAGTTCTAGAGTGGAGAATGTGGTAGCATATATTCATAGAACCACAAATCCTCATGTAACTGTTTGAATGAATAAGATGTTATTAAAAAAAAATATAACATTACAGGATTGTAAAGGATATGTTTGACTACTGCCGTGGGGTTGACTTGAACATTGTGGTTTGTTTTTTTAACCTAGTTTCCTTCTTAACCTTGCCAACATACTCCAAGCTTCCTTGCTCTTACATGCTTTTCTTAGAATCCTCTGTTCTTTTCCATATTATTTTATTTTTCTGGGTGGAGGAACGTTTATATTTTTTTGCTTTGTCTCTGAAGATTCAATGTATTGTGGGAGGTGAGGCAACACTGGTCTTGGCAGAACACCACAAAACCAAAAGAGTAATTAAATGACGCAAGCCTTTGATTATTTTTCTCTCTCAAGCTTTCTGGCATGGCTGGGCATTCCGACTGCAAAAGGAGGATCGGGAGAAGAAATTTCTAAAGATCGCAAGCAGAATTAGAAGAACTGTAAAGAAGCAAGAAGTCTCCGATAAAGCTCTTTGCTCTCAAGTTCTGGAGTTACTTCTTTTTCCCCTGTGAGGATGATGTCTGTTTCATCACCCAAGATACATGTAACTGAAAGGGAGCTGTCAAGGTTGTGTTTTGGTTTCTTTGCTCCCTTACTAATAGGATTTTCCCCATGTTCTTCAGGAGGATTATAGAAGCATTACAGAAGCTGTGTTTTTTGGGGGTGTGGGAGGAAGTTGTTTTTCTCATCTTGAGTCTGGGACCTCCTTGATTTGCCATTTTTTCTCTGAAGTTACTGCCTATTTGGAAAAGGGAGAAGCAGCATAACATGAACTTGCACAACCATGGATTCCTTCCCTTTGCAAGTGTTCTATGTGGCTGCTTTTAAAGGAGGTTTTTGCATGCATAAGCAGCAAATGAAGAATAGCATCCCAGGCTGGATTTAAAAGAAGCAAACTCCTTGAGTCCTGGCAAAAGGATAAATACTGTTTAAACTGTAGTTTAAGGAAGACCGGGTATTGTTCCAGTTTCAAATTTTCTGAAAGGAAGCATCTGATCAAGTCAAATATTCTGCCAACCTAAACCTGCATTTTCTACAGCTGAAACTGGAAGATGTCTTGGAAAAGAAATTACTTTTCTGTGGGTCGGGGCAACGTGCAGGGCATGTTTACTCCACGAAATACCACCTCAATAGCACCCAGCAAAGGTCTCAGCAATGAACCAGGACAGAACAGTTGCTTCCTGAATAGTGCACTACAGGTAAGAGCACAGAATAAAGAATGTTTCTGGTTTTGCCCTCTGTCTGTTGCAGTCTTTTCCTAGGCACTGTGCAACAAATATAGCCAAACTTGAGTACATAGCTGTTGGTGGGCCTAGATAGAATAAAGTTACATTTGGAAAAGCAGATTGAGTTATTGACCAGCTTTTTAATTTCCAGGTTTTCCTGGTGAATTCAATAGCATTTACACAGTCATCATTTACTTGAATGTCTTGTTTGTGTAAGCTTGTAGAACGTCAACCAAAGCTAAAAATATACATAGAAAATGTATTTTAAAATAATAGGGTATTGCATAGCTTGCAGAATGCATACTCCTTAAAAGTAAATTTAACTTTTTTGTTGAACCAGTCAAGGTTTGATAATAACTATACAAGATCCATTTTATGTAGTTCAGTTTTCTTTCTGGCTGCTGCTTTTTAGTCTAGTTTAAAAGACTGAATGTTTACCTTTTGATTTAGAAGAAAAACCATTTCTGGTGCCAAATTCAGTTGAGTGGTATGGCTGCTATAGAGGTGTTGTCAGTATTTAGATGGTTTGAATGTCTGATGGTTGAGATTCAGTCATTTTGGCAGCAGGGCTTAAAACCCCTTCACATCAGTTTCCATCCTTTCATATGACTTGCCTGTGCAGCACAGACTGTATCACTGTGGGTTTGACTTCTGTTTACTTTTTTTTCCATGGGCATAATCAGATTCTCAACTAACTTCAGGCTTCCATATAGCCTCAGTGCAAATAATACAAACATGTATACCTACAACCCTTAACATTAGGGTTAGGAATTACTGAAAAAAGAAGTTTCCAGTGATGTTCTGTATCAATTACCTTTATTAAGCTGTAAGGTGTAATGACTGGCTGCTTCCTAATATTGAGTTAGTGAACCTAGGTCTGGACTAAGTAGATCCTAATACCAGCTGCATTCCATACATGAAGATGAAAGCATATGACCTGGTCTTTAATCTGCTACAGCAACCCTTTTCTTCTAAAGGTGAAGAGAGAGAGGATACTGAAAGTACTTAAAATAAAAGCTGAATTAAAAAAAAAAGGCAAGATGGTAATCATTTCATAAAATACATACTTCTGGGGTTTATCCTAATTTTTTAACACTTAGTCTGAAATGCTCTTGAATGTTTGTTACTCCTCACTCTTATGAATTTCTATAAACATTCAAGCTAAACTCCAAAGTCAATTATATAAAAAAAATTGGACTCATTCTTAAACGTAATTTTTTTGCCCTTTTGTAAAATCTGCAGTAGTTCTTCAGGAATGTTTGTGTGCAATCAGATGTTTTCAAGGCTTATGTTGCCTCCCAGGCCCTTAAGTACAGGGATAGTTTGAGTATAAACATAGACATAGCAATTATAAAGTTTTGGGGAGCTTACAGATTATATTTCAAAATGTGTTTACTGAATATTACATATTACTATGGTTTAAATAACAAATTGTTCCAGTTAAAAACACTTCTTGAAACCAGCACAAATTTTGGCAGGGTGCTAAATTTTTTCTAACCACTTGCTTGAGGCAAATTAATGAGAAATAGAAGTTTGGTTCCTCTGTTACTGCTAATGAAGCATTTAGCTAGTCACATGTCAGCCTGGACCTTGCTGCTCTGTCCAGAGCCTGGTAGGATGTGATTTAGGTCAGGGCTTCTTTCAGTGCAGACTTCTGCCTTCTGGAAGGCTGGTGACCGAGGTTTGCAGGAAAGTCCAGTTACTGTTAGTTTGAGCTGAAATATCCGGTGCTGACCACATTTATACATAAAGAGCTCACTGTAGAACACGTCAGAGATGGGTGTTGTTGCTCTTTTATAGATACAAATTCGAATAATTTCTCAAGAGTGCACAGGTAAAACTGAAGAATAAAAAACCATGGTGCTGTTAGAGCAGACATCACCTCTCACTGTTGCTGGCAGAACATGTAAAAGCCTGCTTGATTTTCTGTGCTGTGATCCTGCCTAGTCACACACCTGGTATTACCACCATACCTGTCCTGAGAGAAAGGTATAGCTGCCCTAACAGGCTAGGGTTAGTAATCATGGCCTGTCAGGACACTTAGTAATGATAATATTGGGCATAACGGATTTTAGTATTCTACTGTTTGCTCTTACACAAACTCGTTTATGTATGTGCTGTTGGTGCTCCATTTCTTCAGCATTTGGGCCTTCTGCTCAGAACAAGAAAGCTGTGTAGGATTGGAAGAAGGGAAGGGTTTCATCCCCATCGGTCCATGGGGTGTCCTCGGCAGCTCTGCTCAGCCTTGGTTGCCCAGTGGCCGGCCCTGGTGCCAGCACAATGGGGCAGTCAGAGCAGGTGCTGTTTAAGCCAGTGCTGCCACGTGGATGAAGAAATGAGTTCTCTAATCTAAAAGCACGTGGCAGGAAATTCAGAGGAAGGTCATACTGTAAATTAGCACATGAAGGTTACAGCTAAAGAAGAAAGTTGGAAACATCAACTTGCAGTTAGATAAACGGTATCCCTTTTAAAGGTGATCACTGATGACATTGGTATACTTCTTAGATTATTCAGCATATGCAGTTTATTCAGAAGCTTGTACAATATTTAATTTTATATATTCATAAAATTGCTGTGCTCCCTTTTCTGTTTCAGGTTCTCTGGCACCTGGACATTTTTCGCCGCAGTTTCCGGCAGATCACAACGCACAAATGTATGGGTGATTCTTGCATCTTCTGTGCTCTAAAGGTAAAAGTTAGAAATACATTGAAAGCCAGTCTTTGAAAATGGGAACAGAAATATTTATGATATTAATATTTATAATCAAACTTACATCTGAAAATGTGTATGAACAAGGTAAATGTGATAGCTAGTGGTCCAAGATCCAGTTTCTAAAATGTGTTCAAGCTAAAAAATTGTGAAAATACTGTTGGTAAAGTTTCAGTTGCAAGGACTCTACTTAATGGTGTGGAGGTCACTGTGAGACTCCATTAGTTCAGGCAGTCAAATACAAGTTGGCTTTATTTTTTCCAATTTATCATTTGGTATTCAAATACAGTACCATATGCAGTCAGTGTGCTCATCAACATTTACCTTTCCCTTCAGAGCTACTTTAAATGTCAGAATGGGGAAGGCCATTTAGCTGAGCCTTTCTGTTCAAAACTGTTGATTATGTAAGACTAAAAGGCTATTTTCTACTGTAAATATTGATGTCTGCATTAAATGGCTCAGCTCTTTTTAGTCCTGTTTTAAAAAACATCAATTCTGTTTGTAGCTGCAGACTCAATAACTGCCTGTCATAAAGGCTGCCTGGACAGTAAGATCTAGATGCTAGCTCTGATTTTGAGTACTGCTATGTACTTGAGTAAATTGTGCAATCCTGTGTCTCTGTTTGTCTCTATAAATTAATTTGTTGCACTTCGGGGTTTTTTTTGTGGCCTCCTTTCTAAATTTTGCTAGCTCAAACGCCTGGCTTTTTGTGGGAGAAATGGACATGATGCAAACATGATGAAAATACCAGCTTTAATCTTCCTGAGCAGTGATTTTCCTTTCTGAAATTGAGACTTGGACATCTTCTTTGATCACAAATGTGTTGTAAAATCCAACTAAATATATAAACTAATTTTGGGAGAATTTGTGTCATGAATTCTATGTACAGTAATGAAAATGGCAGACATGTCTTATAAAAATGGCAAAATAGAGAGTGCAGGTTTAAATTAAGATCATCTGATCACATTCCCAGGCAATATTTATGGTATAACAGCTGTCTTGCTGCTGTTAAGTAACATCACAGGTGCTCTGGTAGAGACAGGCTTGAAATGAGTTATCTAGTGAGCTTTTGGGCTGTTGTTGAGGAGTTTACCCTTGCAAATAAACAGCAAAGGGGAGACTATTAAGGCATGAAGTAAAAGAATTTATCTTTTTTTGAAGGGAAATCTGTCTCAAGACATATCTATTGAAATGATGAGACAGGATGATATTTACAGCAGTATAATCAGAAGAGGCTGTAACACTGGGTTTAGGAGCAAGGTAGTGCATCCAAAGTGAGATACAGCTCTTCAGAGAAGATGATCTATTAAATATATTCCCTTCCTTAAAGGGGAATGACAAGACTTAGTCATGATCTGGTTGAGTTCATTAAGTTCAGTGGGATAATTTAAAGCTATTTTTTGGATCATCCCCCTCGAGTAATGTCAAGTGATGGTTGGTATTCTTTGTTAGCCAAGAGGAGACCAGAAAGAAAAGGATTTAGGAATTTACCATGAATGTAAGCTTTTGCCATTCTGGGGTTTAACCTAAAAGCATGATAAAGGAAATACCAGGAGATCAGACAGGTTCTGCCATGAACTCTCAACTCTGCACTAGAGTCCAGGTATTAATATGAAGATAATAGTTAAAAGCCTTTCTGTGTAGACTACTGAAAAAGAGGGAGAGGAATGTGAAAGGATATTACAGGAAAAAGAAGAGGATGAACTTTTGTGGTACTGGTCTTGAAAGATGAACTGCAGGCAAAGATCCATGTGAATTAGCAGTACCAGTATGAGAGGGAAAGCATTACAGGAAAACTGGAAGATGACAGGATCTCTAGAATATACGTATTAAAACTAAACATTCTTTGACCCAATGTCTGGTTTTGTTGGTAAAGTCCTTGTTTTTGATGTCTTGTGTAGTGTGCTATTATAAACTTGGAAATGACAGGTGGTGTGGCAGAATTCACAAATTCTATGCTTGCAGCCATATGTTTATTTTTTAAATTAAGCAGCTTTTGAAAAATTTGCTTCTCTCTCTTTTCACTCTCAGATATCTGTGGAGATTGTGTGTGTGTGTGGTTTTGGTTTTGTTTGGTTTTTTCCTACCTGAAATTCTTAGCAATAATATTCCCAGCTGGGAGTTGTTACAACCCTTAATTTCCAATAAAGCAATAATATTGCACCAAATCCTCTACTGCTTTTGCACATTTTGGGAAACTTGTGTCTGGTTGTGTGCAAAATTCCTAGAGCTCACAAAAACTCTAAAGAACACATAAGCAATTAAAGAATTACCTAGACAAATATTCATGAATGTGGGCAGTAACCAAAGCTTGAAAAAGTAAATAAATTCCAACTGGATCCAAATAAAAAAGTTAGCATTTACTCTATGTGCAGGCTGTTCTTCATGGGAGATTGCTGTGTGTCCTACCAAAGCCTGTTTCAGAAACTGTTTCTCTGGGTATTGTGCCAAACTTTCACTTTTATTATCTTGTATAAAATGTTGATGTGTGTACATAAGTGTTTGAAAGTTCCCCCTCCACCTTTTTGTGTTGTTATCAAGTTAAATACTATTATAAAGGTGAGTTGTAAGGGCTGTCACTTGAGTGTAAGTGAAATTGGGTGTGCAAACCTCCCCTCAACCCCCCAAAAAACCTCTGGGCACCAGAAACATAAGCTGTCTTGCTTGAATGCAGCTGAAAAGGTAGGGGTATTCACAAGGGACAGCCCCAAACCATGGAGATGATCACATTCATCTTCATATACACCTTAAGCAGGCAGTAGAAGGGGGAGAAAGGCTGTTCAAGGTATTTACTCGTTCTCTGCTGCCCTCTGGATCAGTGTTTTCAAACTGCTCTATATTTTTCCTCCTGTCAAAGTCTGTCTGGTACATGTTATGTGTAAACTTATATAAGACAGGTGGGATTATGTGCTTAATGTGCACCTAATACTGCAAGCATCACCAAGAGCATGTTTTGTGTTCCAGGGCAGCAGGGTCATCCCCTCCCTTCTGTGCTCATCTCTTCCCCTGCCCCAGCTCTCCTTTCTGCTCTGGAAGCCTTTAACTATTGTCCTGCCAGAGTAATGCTGGATTAGCCTCCAGGTCTTTGACATCCTCTTTTTCTTGAATCTTGCCTTAGGCTTTGCTAAGATGAGGGAGAAGAAGTGGCTGGATCCAGTGGGAACACCAGAATTTGGAGCTCTATACCATGCGAAAATCTCCTATTAGGGTCTGGGGAGAGGTAATTAGTCTTGCATGCTGTCAGGTGGATCTGCCCAAAATACTTGTCCAGACCAAGCAAGGTGGAGGCAGGACATGTTTACTCTTCTTCAGAGCATGCTGGCATGTTCAGATTCCAGCCTGGCGTGGGAAAGGGACAATACTTGTGGGGAGGAGCCTATGTCATGTTCCCCCACTTCATTTCAGGGTCCTTTAACAGCATACCTGACACCATCTGTGTTGTACAGAGAGGGGTCATGCTCTTCTCCTACTATGAAATGTTGCTCTGAAGGTAACATCCTCTTCCTTTTGACTCTAGAGAAAGATAGTCTTCTCTAAGCTAAATTTAGCCATGGAATAACACTGAAGAAGTTGTATTTTTTCCACACTTTCTTGGCTTGTTGCAACTGTTTCTAGGGATTTGGATGTCATACAAAGTATTTACTGTAAATGCTCAGTTAGCTCTCTAAATATTACTTGTAATTTCAAATATGGGATCACAGGACAGTGATGTCATACCTGATCAAATCACATTTTATTTTTGTACCACATAGAAGACTTCCATTTCACAAGTTCTTGAAGTTACTTTAAAACTTGGTGTGCTACCTGACTGTGTTTATGTAGCTAGAAGATGAACCTTGAAATGATTCCAGATATGCATTCCTTGATTATTTGGAAGGAACCTTGCATCAACAGCTATAAAAAGGGAGAACTGCAGACTCTGTGCTGGAATCCCAAACACTGCTCCTTAAAATGTGGCATTATTTAAGTATTTTTTTCAACACACAAGCTGTCCTTACCACTATGTGGTTTGCCTGCCATAACACTGGAACAGCTTTTTAATTTATTATTTATGCTGAAGTCTACTATGATTTGGTTTATTTTCTTTTTTTCAGCATGACTTTGCTTTGGTGTTTATCACAGCTGGAAAAGGTTAGGAAGGGGGAAATCCGTCCACTGTACTGAGCGTGCCACAGAGAGTTTGTTCTCCTTCCAGGGATTGTACTGGGAGCTCCATAGTGCCAGGATACAGGACAGAGTGTTTTTTGTAGGTCACAAAGAAGAATGTTCTATTGATTGATAAATTCTAATAGGGCTGGTCTTTTCTGTTGTTTTGTCATGTGCAACAAAAGCAGGAAGAATGTGAATTTTCTGTGTAGAAATGATGTTGTTGTTTAAGATGAAAATGGAGAACAGTAGGGTTTTACAGTTCTTTAAAAAACTGGAATGACTATAGTTGGTTCTGATAAACCACTTGCTTGAAATTGAGTGATTTATTATGAAATGTTCATCATGTGGTTGAGACCATAATAGGTTGGTTGCAAAGATTTCATCCTCTTGTTTTATGCTTTCTTCTAATGAAAGTAGTATTTCAGGGTAAAACAGTAGCCAAAAATACGTAAAATAATTACTTTTATTGTTTGAATGTTTTTAATCAGTTGGCACTTGCAGTTAACTGCATGCCAAATAAACTAGCAGCAAGTACAGTTTCCTGAGTTAATAAACTGGTAATTAAAGCTTCCAAATAACAGTTGGCTGTTTTGATCTTGATCAAGCAGTTAATGAACTGTTACCTAGTAGATGTGCACGTTGTATGATTTGAATTTATTTTCCTGCCACCTTCCTAAACAACACTTGTGGAAACTATTATTTTTACTTGATTTTGGTATTAGCCAAGAGTGCTTGACTTGACAGTCTGTACTGGGGACCGGATCTTAATATTCAGGGTACAGTGTGAATACAAATGGAAGAGACGTAAAAAGAAAGGAATAAATGGAAATCTAGGTTGATTGTTACCAGACTTGGAGGTTTGGAAAGAGATCAAAAGACACAAACCCAAATAGACCTAGAATTTGTTGCAATCTTGGAGGTGAATATAACGTGAGGAAATGTGGGGAAGAAATGTGAGCTAGTGGAAATACTGTGGGTGGAGGCTGATGTGTTTGGATAGGAAAAAAGTGATTTTTAGCAGCCATTTGAAATAGGTTGTTGTACTGAATACAAGGCTACACTGGGAGAGTGTGATATTCTGAATGAGAGATTAGGTACTACAGGCAAGAAAAAAGGTGCATTGAATTGAATAGGGTAAGAATGGCATGCTATTGAAATGGAGAGAAAGCTTAAATTATGCAAACAAAAATCCCATCACCAAAACCCAGAAACAACTAATTAGTGCAGGGAATACTAAGGTGAGGAAAACCTGTTTTGTTTTTTGAAATACCATACCACTACATCTGCAGTGATATCTCTATACAGAAGAAGCTTCTGTGTAATTCTGGAAGGGTGAGTTCTCAGAAAGCTGCCAAGGACACAACTCAGAATTACAGTGAATAAACACTGTTGTGATTTAGTAGCTGTTCTCTATTGTCTTCACCCATCAATTTATTCTTATGTCAGCCTACTTTTGCATGCTTGATTAAAAAGTCACATGTGAATGTATATCAAGTTTGGTTTGTTTCATCAGTATGGTTAGTTACACACTGCAGATGTCAGTTTACCCCAAATAAATGGAAAACTTCTTTCCTAGGGAGGAAGTTGATTCCAAACACTATTAAAGATAATTGGGAGCAGATCTTGTAAACTACAGGAGGAGGTTCACAGTTATTGCAACTTTCAGATCTTTAAAAGAACTCCCAAGAATGCATGTCAATCCCATGAATTACCTAAAAGAATACTTGCTATCTTTATTCTCTAAACCAGGTGAAAAAAGCTTGGTTTATGACCATGCATGTGGATTTTAGTGTTTTGAAATATCTTCAAGGTTTCTTGCAGAGTTGTATGATAAATGTATCTTGTCTCAAAACTTACGTTGTTTTCCTTTATTTACAATATACATCCAGAAAGTTCATACTGATCCCCACACCCACACTTCCCAAAGTGGAGGACATTATTTTGGAAGCCCACTGACTCTGCAAGGCTTTGTTCTCATGTGTGTCAGATGCCCAGCTGTGTAGTAGTAGAAAGGATATGAAGCCTTCAGTTAAAAAACTATGAAAAAACCTTCTGAATAGTAAAACATGAAGTGAGGCCCTACAACTGATCATGTGAGATGATTAAGGATGTTCAGGTTTGGACCCATTGAGAGCAAGCTGCTGAAAGATAACAATGTAATTAGAGTTGATCTTAGTACTTGGGGAAGGACTATATGCAACTAGATGGACTTTGTGAATGTATTGGTCTTAAAGAACACATGCACTTCCTAATTTTATTCTCTGCTACCCTTTCCAGACTTTTGAAGAGCTGTAGGGAAGGGATGTGAAGGGAGATGGGCTTCTTCTCCATATAGGCCTGTCGTAGGAATGCAGTATAACCAGAACACAGACTTCCTATCTGAAGAATCCCTTGCTCACACTGTTCTCTCTTAGCTTGTAGACTGACCAACATGCCAAGAATTTCAGTGTAGAAATCAAAGTACTGCTATTAATACAGTATTAATAATTCTTAGATTTTATGTTAAGCTAATTCTTTTTTTTGTTCTGCCTCCTTGATTTTAGTTACTGAAAACAGGTAAAACAGAAGAAACTTTGCATTTTCATGGGCCTTTTAGCAGTGTCTATTCATATTGTTGCCACTGTTAGGCACACACTCATTTGTGTTGGAATGTAGCCATTGAAAGAGATCATCCTTGCGGTGAGTACATGGTGGGATTTCCACCATCTGCAGTTTCAGAAGAAGTTTTTGGAGGAGAGCAAAGTTTGAATGTTTCACATATGAAGTTCTCATGCTCCATAATCCCTTGGAAGAAAGGTGCTGTGACAGCTCCTGAGGCAGACTCAGGAGTGCTTTCCTGGTCTGCACCCAGCTGGCTTTCATACCTGTGTACGGAACCAATGTTTGAGCAGTTAACAGTATCACTCATAGGCAAGACCTTAAATTAAGGAGGGAGATCTGACTTAGATAATGTAAAGTGATGAAATTGCAGGAAGTGCCACACCTGTCCATCTGAGGTTGAGAGACAAGAAAGACTTGTTCTGAAGGGGAGCAAAGAACCTATCTTGAAAAAGGAAGGGGAATCAACTCAAACAACCCCATCTCCCCTGCAAAACCCCAACCCAACCCCAGTGACTGAAACCTAAGAAAAACCAAACTCTCCTGTGTTCAAAGTGCTTTTGACTCCATTTGAGGTGCTTTTGGGACTTCCTACAAGCACTGGGTTCCAGCATGCTCTAAACTGCACTCTGCAATGACACAATAAGATTTGATCTTTATTAGATTAAAATGCACAATTACTCATTGGTTTTAAGATTCTGTTCCTCTTTTGTAATCTAAGTGAGACTATATACCATTGTGTGCTATGTCATTACAAATTTGAGGAAGCATTCTTCCATATAATATTGGAATCTGTTACATCCTGATTTTTGCATTCTACACAGAATTGACATTGCTTAATTATTTTTTGTTCCAGGGTAAGTATACTGTTTCTTTAAAGATGGAAGTTTGAAAGAAGAGTTTCAGTTTGCTTGTTTGCTTCTCCTTTTACCTTGTTTAGAGCCTGCATTTTTTCTCAGCCCCCAGGAGTGCAAAGCCATTTCAGGGCTCTCATTGAAGCAAACCAGGTCCTGCCCATCAGCTCACAGCAGAGGTTGTGGACCAGTTGCTAGACAAGTGTCTCAGATCTATGTAGTGAGATTGAATAAACAGAATAAACACATTTCTGAAGCACAGTTGTGAATATTTTGGAGTGCTCTTAAATTATTTAATGTAAAATGTGAAGCTGGATGGAGTTATGTTTCACTGCCTTTTTTTTTTTTGAGGGTCACTGAAATGAGAAAATTCACTAATGAAACATGAAACTTGCTCAGTTATCAGAGTGACAGAAATGGTGATCAAGTTTAAGTGCAGAGACTTTGTCATTCTCTCTGTTTTATGTATGTGTATATATAAAAGATGACTGAGGAGGGATATTGTCTGTAGTTCATTAAGTACAATACTGCCTCACGGCTTTCTCTTTGTTACCCTTTTCTCATGATTCTACTCTGATAAAGGCAATAATAGAAAAGCTGTGGGCTTCAGCACAATGGGCCATTATCCATGAATGAGCACCTTGAGGACCACCAAGATAAAAGTTGCAGTGAAGAGAGATAGGCATATTACATCTAATTTAGATTATGCCAACACTATAAATTGTGCCATTCCTATGGGCAGAAATGGCAGGGGTGTGGAGGTTGGCTTGCCGCCTGTGCAGTGACAGCGGTGCTTGGCACTTTTCCAGGTTCCTCAAAACAGACAAGATTGTACTATTTGGCAAACCTCCCAGCTTACCTTCTCATTTCCTGATGGGAGACAAGTCAAAATAGTTCAAGGAGAGAAAGATTTAGATTATTCCCAATTAATGTAGATCCAAAGTATGTTGGGGAGTAGGTTCCTGTAATTAAAGGAAGAAGGGCTACGTGAATTGTGAATCACTGCAGATTAGTATAGATTTGAAAGAAAATCAAACAGGCAAACCAATTTGATTTTTCTCCTCATCTTACTAAGTTTAGAAGGCAGAAAAGCAGACTGGTGCATAATTAAAGGTGGTCCCTTTTTCCTCTCTTGCAGTATGAATTGAGCTTTTCCACAGTCTTTAGAGAAATTATGAGGACAGTTTTATCGGAAAGGACAAGTAGAATTTTGAGATTGACACTGATGAAGATGGTTGCTTGTCATATGAAATGTCATATGAAATGAGGTAGAAAGTAGAGCACAGTGGTGATGGAGAGTTGTCTTGTATTAAAATAAGGACTAGAAGTTTTTTCCTTAGACTGAGGATCTTTCATACAGAATTATGATCATGTTTTTGTAGGAAGGGCACAGTGAAAGTTAACTGTTCAGGTGATGTTTTGGGTATTTCACACACATGTGCACACAAGCACACAAAATAAATGTGGGCATTTAATCAGTTGGGAATATGTATGGAACTTCCCTGCATATAACCCACATTTCAGACAAAAAGGTGTCTTTTTAGAACTATTCATCCTTGCATATGGTTGTTACCCAGGTGATGTGTGAGTTACAGTTATGAAAATGCAGGTTTATGACAGCAAGTGAACAGCTGGCTATACACAGGAACAGCCATTCCTGTTCCTGTCATGCCTTTTCCTTCCTGCATGCTGATACAAAAATCATCTAATTCTTACCCATGACTTATGAAAGGTAAATTTCTTCAAGTGCACAAGTATCAAGTTGTGGCTGTTTAAGGGCCAGGGATGTTTGGAAAGAGTTGCTTAGAAGAGGGAACAAGGTGGCATGTGTAAGCTGGAAGTGAGAAAGTTAAATGGAGAGAGAGAGTTGGGAATAAAAAGTGCAAAGTTTTGGTGTTCATTGTATTTGCTTCAGGAATCAGATTTGGAGAAAAACAAATAGATCCAGGGGGGATTTACACTGAGGGAAATTTCATCCTAAACTCCTAACTCTCCCTTGTATGTGTGAAGGGAAAGGAAGAAATACACAAAGCAGCTTATGATTTCAAAGGAGGATCTTTCAGGATTTTCTCTTGTAGTCTGTGTACCCTACAAGTATCTGTGTGTTGCAGTTAAATGTCTGCTGTTTGTTTTCAGATAAATTGAGTCATATTTTGAAAAATACAGTAACTTAACTATCTTTTTGGTTTTGTACTAGGGTATATTCAACCAGTTTCAATGTAGCAGTGAGAAGGTACTGCCTTCTGATGCCCTGCGCACTGCTCTTGCGAAGACATTTCAGGATGAGCAACGCTTCCAGCTGGGCATCATGGATGATGCTGCTGAATGTTTTGTGAGTATAACAAAGGTGGTTTGACAGGCAGAGATGTGGCCCGCCACTACCCAATCTTCCCTGATTTTTTTTCTCCTTAATTTTTTCTCCGTCTATTTCTCCTTTCCCCAAATTGCAACAGACTTTGCATGTCTGCCTGGAAAAGTGCACAGAGAGATTACCAGACTAATGATTTGGAAATGGTAATATCATTGGTAACCGTTTTTACAGCTTTTTTTGCATATGTACTGCTTGTCCTCTACAGTGTGCTTTAGATGTGAATTATGAAAAAATTGTACTAAAAGAATGATCCAGGATTCTAGTTTTAAGGATCGCCTCAGAAAGGATATTTTGTTTGCCAGTTTTTCTGAAATTGCATTTTCACAGGAAAAATTTTCAAGGGAAATTGTACAGTGTTAAAGCTGTTTTGCCAAATAATTGATACTGACCTGTTTATTGCAGGCCTGTAAACCACCCAGGCAGCTAGTAGTGTTAGTGAAAAGCGTTCTACTGGAAGAATTGTCAAGAGATTTCTGGCACCCACAGATGAACGTTGGCTAGAGTGGGAGAAGAGAAGGTCTTGGGACAAGATTCCTGTTTTAATTCCATTTAAAACAGATGTAGTTGTATGAAATAACATGTAGGAAATGTTCAGTAATTTTGTTCATACAGAATTTAGTCTGCCTCTTCATTTATTAGTTCTCCCTCTTTTTGATGGAATGTAGGTGATGTGGCGTATTTCAAAGCTCTCACGGAATGTAGAAGTGCATTTATTTTATGTTGATAAGAAGTTAGTGTCAATCCAATGGTTTTTAAAACTGCATAGGTACTCTATTACATTTGGTCATATCCATGGATGCTTGAGAACTGGACAGAAAAATCAGCAGCAGTCTTCAGCAGTGCTAGTAAATAAAATAAATGGTTACCTGATCCAGCATTTCAAATCAGAAGTGGAGGGCATTTCCTTTTTTTATCCAAGAAATACCAGCTTCTTTGTTTTTGAAGCAACTTTTACAAATTTGCAGAAGCCTTTTGTCTGTAACATTATTGCTTTGTCTGACATGCTTTTGTGATTTATATCTTTTTTCTGCAGTTGAAATTATCTAATGCATTTTTTCCTTTCTTCCTTTGGCTAGGAAAACCTGTTAATGCGAATTCACTTCCACATTGCAGATGAGACAAAGGAAGATATTTGCACTGCACCACATTGTGTTTCCCACCAGAAGTTTGCGATGACTTTATTTGAACAGGTGAGATAGTGATATGTGCTTAATACCAAGGGCCAGTTTTCAAGTTTTGTTTTCATTCCTTAAACATGCATTGCCACAGTAAAGAAATGTACAGGCAGAAGTGTTGCAGTAGAAATATCTGTTTAATCTTGTCAATGTATTATATTTTCTTTCTTGTTAGTGTGTTTGTACCAGTTGTGGTGCCACCTCTGACCCGTTACCTTTCATCCAGATGGTACATTATATTTCCACAACCTCACTCTGGTGAGTTGAGTTTTTCACAGGTACTCTCCCCCCTGCCCTTTAATTTCTTTTTTTTCTCCCCCCATACTTGTATTGCAGTTGGATCTTTATGGTCTTTATTGATTAAATGTCTAGAATATGGTTTGTTCAAAGTTGGCAGAGCTTTGATAACTGTGATAAAGAACATGAGGATTTAGTGAAGCAGAAGATGGTAGTTTATGCATGGATCAGTGTGTCTGCTTGTTCATGATTCTGAATCTTGACAACTGAAGTAGCAAGGACTCATGTAGATTTTGAAAGACTTTAATGTGTGAGCAGGTGATTTAAGAAGACATAAGAAAAACAACAAAAAATTACATTGGAAAGGACCTTTGGACACCTACTCCATCCTCCTGTTAAAAGCAGGGCTAACTTCAAAGCTAATTCAGGCTGCTTGGGGTTGTGTGTAGCTGAATTTTGAAAGTGCTTAAAGGACAAAAATTCCATGACTCCTCTGGGCTGCTTGTTCCAGTTCTAAACTGAAGGGTTTTTTCCTCCTTCATGGAGACCAGGGCAGTTCCCCAATAACTAGGGGAAGATGCAAAAAGGGAAGTTCTCACTGGAGGTCAGACGTGGTTTGCCCGTGGTAAATCTGTGCTGACTGCTCTGACTCAACTTATCCTTCACAGGCATGAGGTTGATTTCCAAAGGGATTGATTTGGTGTGTCATGGCCCCAGGTGGTGGAGTGAGACTGACCAGCCTGTTCCTCAAATCCTCTTTTCTTGGACAAAAATATAACTCTTGTTTAATCTAGTTATGGGGGAACTTCCCGGGTCGCTGTGACCTTTCATTAAAGGCAGTGCACAGAACATGAGCATTAAGGCTGTAGCAGATTGTTTGAAGTAATGCTGGAGAAGTCTTCTTTGAGTAGATGGCTGCTCAGTTAAAAGCTTTTTAGTTCTATTGAGGCAGAAATCTGCTATTTGTTTCTGTCTTTAAATTTTTGTTGGGACTAGAACTTCCCTTTGTTTTATGTCTGGCATGTGAGATATGTAGTTACAGTGGTATCTGTAGTTACAGAAGAAATTGTCATGAAAACTGCTAGTTGCTCTTCACGTACAGATCTTTTAAAAGGTACCACTTTACTTCTGTAGCAAGAGTACTGTAAAGCATCCCCCTTGTGGCTGCTGCCTGCTGTTCCATCAAGCTGTAGGTTTTCATTAGGTTCCAGCAGACACTGTATATCAGAATATTATTTATTAGAAAAAAGGTAAAATAGTTACGTAAATGGTATTCACTATTTTTAAGGAAATACCACAATAGATCTTAATTCATGCATTATTTTAGAAATACCAATACATTCTAATATATTTATTCATATCTGAAGCCATTTTAAGCTTGAACACGCTTTGAGCAGTAATACTCTTGTATTACTGACACATCTTTCTTTCAACTTGGACAGTGAAATAAATAGGGTACTGTGCTATTTTTTCTTTGTAATTTTACTCAGAATGTGTCTTTCTGGGCTACTTTACTATAATTGTTCTTATTGAAGGGGGCACATTTTGAAGCAAATATTTAATTTTGAAACTAAGTATTTATCAAAATGCTTAAATTTTAAGATACACAATTTAAGCCAAACAACCTATTTCTATTTTGAATTTTACCTGTTTTCTTTATGCAGTATTTTTGTGGAAGATGTAGTAATTCACAATTAATTATGTCTTTTCTTTCTATACTATAACATTAAATATAAAAAATGTTGTGTATTTTAAGTTTCTTAACGTAATAAAAATTTAGGTGAAATGCATACTAGATTAGAGTGGGTTTGTGTTTTTATTTTATTGTTGAACTTCTGTTTTCCATACTTTGTCTATATGAAGCAATCAAGCTATTTGTATGCTGGAGAGGCGAGAGAAACCAACCCCAGATATGTTTGGAGAGCTCCTGCAGAATGCCAGCACTATGGGGGACCTGCGAAACTGTCCAGTGAGTGGCTTATTTTTCTTTGGGTGTGAATTCAGTATCTCACAGTTACTCAATGAAGGAAAGGAAAACTTTGGTGGGTGCTTCTTTCACTAGCCACAAGTATTAAAAACAGGAATAGATGCTTATTTTTTATGTCTATCATAAGTGCTAGATTTCTAAAGTAAGGGTTCAATATCCTGTTCTGCCTTTTAGTAAGTATGCAAAAAGAGTTATTGTCAAACCTTTTTTACATATTGATTAATAGGTAGGGCAGGAAACAGCTGCAAAGTTGCTGTTTCATGTAATGCTGCTGTTAGGTGCATTAGCTTTAACAGGAGGGCTTGTGTACCTGGTCCCTGGGGCCAGTGTAAGTATTTCCATTTTATACCTGGCTCCCCTCCCAATTTATAACTCTGAAACCTTCAGTAAAAGTCTCCATTGAAATATATACTTTTTAATATTGGCAAATAGTGGCTTACTATTACTAAGTAAAAGAAATTAAGATATTTTATTGCCATTTAAAAGGTGCATATGAGTTCATCTATTTAATAACCAAAAAATGTGAAATGTAATAGAAATACATTCTTGGTCAGGGCAAATTGCTATTTGACTGTGAAATAATCAGTTGGATTAAACTGCACACCAGCATTTGCTGCCCCTTTCTTTTTATACTCAAAAAATTTTTCTATTGAGGTTTCGCTAAGGGTGGCCTCAAAGTTATGCAGAGGAAGCTTTTAATCAGGATGCCATGTTCCTGCTGTCATGCTGAAAATGCTGAAGCAAAGATGACAATTTGAGAGTAAGATAGGTTGGGAGGTAATAAACACAATTGCTTGTACTTTAAATGACCCATCCAAAATATGTGTAAAAAACTAATATTAAAACCTCATATCTACATTTAAACATCAGAGTCCTCTACAGTTTCTTTCTGCTTTTTTAATTTTTCTTTTTTTTTTTTCTCACTGATGTTTGGGACTGAAATTCTGGTTAAATTTTCTAGATTGCTGTGGGGAAGAGACGCTTTGTGATCTCTTCCCTGGTTTAGTGTCAGAAATTATTATATCCAGTTGTGAAATTGGACTCTGTAGACAAGAGAAATGATTCTCGGTATGAAAATGTTTTTTTCCTGCAATCTTGTGGGGGTACCTTTGTGATGTGCCTCTGGAAAAAAATGAATGTTGTGAATGGACTTAGTCATAGTTTTTGTTGTGTCCAGCCCCACTCCGTTGCATCATTGACAACCCCCTCCCCTGCAAAATGCGCTGGTACTTATTTAAAAAGTAAAAAATTGGAAGGAAAATTGTAACAGTAAATAAGAATTGCAGAACTCCTTTGAGTTACTAAACAACTCTTGCCTCCTCATCTTCAGTTGCTGTTCTCATATTTATACAAATACTGACCTAACTATACTAAGATGGAATGTTTGAAGTACCATGTAGAAATACCCAAATTTAACAGCTAAGCAGGACTTTTTCTGCTTTTTCAGCAGAGCAGAAAATTTTTCTGACACTGTCATATAAGGCATCAGTCTCTGTACATAAAATTTTTAATATGCGATTCTGATCAAGAGTGACCTTTCCATCCAATTCCGAAGAATGTTACTGGGATCTTTCATGTATGTTTGCTTATCTTTTTTTTAAATAAGCTCGGTTTTGTGCTCTATGTTTTAATCATTATCAATAGGAAGATGAAGAATTGGCAGTGTTCACTTCAAAGCTTGAGAATGCAGGATAGTCTTGGTAGGACAGCTCATCTATGACATGAGAAGCTCCTACCTTGACACTGAGCATATCTGCTGTGTTTCACCACCTCCTCTTTGGAAGCTGTACTTCTGAGGCTTTTACTTGTTATTGCCTTGCCCTAATGTTATAATAAGCAAAGAATTATATGCAGTGTCTTGTTTTATTTGTATGCTCAGAGTAACTGTGGGGAGAAGATCCGTATTCGTCGTGTGCTGATGAACTCACCACAAATCATCACCATTGGCTTGGTTTGGGACTCAGACCATTCTGATCTGGCTGAGGATGTGATTCACAGTCTGGGAACTTGCCTTAAACTGGGAGATGTGAGTTTTTTTTTATTTTGGCACTACTTACAAAGACTGTCTTTTTTGTGGTAGTCTACAGTAGCAAATGAAGAAAAATATAAAGTTGCCACCTTCACCTTCTTGGTGTCCATAAAAAGAGGAATAGAGGGCAGAATCAAGGATCTGACCTGTCTCTGAAAGCCTTAGAAAAACCTGTGAACTATATGTTCTTGAGTTTCTGAAATGTCTGAAACCATGAAAATAGTTTAAAGTGAAAGGAAATTCTGGATTGGGGTTGTGCTATTTCTATGAAAATATCTGCTCTTTCATTTTAAAGAACAGAAGTTTATTTCTATTTCTTTTGAAGACAAAATGTAGCTTAGTGGTCCTTGGAGTTGGTTTTTTACCTTTTACTCCTGTTTTAGCCAAAATGTGTGGTCATAGCACTGAAGGGTTATTTGTGACTGAACAGTCTCTAAGAGGTGGTGGCTTGCACTGTGTGATTGAATGAAAGACTGAATTAAATAGGATCCAGATGTTTGTCCCCTGGAGGATTCACTTACTCTACATTAACTGATGCTTTAGAGCTGAACTGTTGGTATACCAAACTGTAGCTGTGTCTTATTGTAGCACTGAGATACTACATAAAATAGTTAATATATATACACATTATATTTAAAAAAAAAACATTGTCCAGTGCACAGTGTACCAGAATCAGTGTGAGCTGATAGAAGTGTGTTTATGGAACAGTGTGGTCTTTGTGTAGTAAAGCAGTAATGCACTAAAACATGAGACCTGTGCATTTTAAATTAACAAAATTAAACTAAATAGAAAAGATTTTTTTTTTCCTGTGTGCTGAATTCTTTTGATCTACTGATGTCTTCAGTTCATCTTCTATGTGTTAGCATCTAAATTCTGGATGGCCCTTGCTAAATACATGTCAGAGTAAATGCCAGCTGTTTGCAGTCCAAACCACTTCGTCTCTGTAAAAAGGAATGAATGCTTTAAACAGTATTTGATATAATCAGCAAACATGACACAGAATACAAATTTTTGAAATAGAACCACATTTAAATTACGTAACAGGTATTTTATTGTTGTTGTAAATGTCTTCCTTCAAGTATACACATACTCCAAGTCCAGCTCAATTTATGAGCATCTGGTGAGTTGGTCAGAATCCATTTCTGGTCTGTGTCTCTGGGTTTGCTTAAACATTGCATGATAACTTACTGATTGCCTTGTTTTCTCTCTCGTTAGAAGTAAAAGTCTGACACCTCTCTATAGTACTTTGAGGTCTTTGAACATAAAGCAGTATGCAAAATTCTGAGCACTTTATTAATTTCTCCTTCCATTTTTCTTGCCTCCCTTCTTGAAGCTCTTCTTCAGAGTAACTGATGACAGAGCAAAACACTCGGAGCTGTATTTGGTGGGAATGATCTGTTACTATGGAAAACACTATTCAACCTTCTTCTTCCAAACTAAAATCCGCAAGTGGATGTACTTTGATGATGCTCATGTCAAAGAGGTGAGGAAAAAATGTTTAGGAAAACACTCTGTTGGAAATTTGTTAGCTGCTTGTGTGTAAATCCATCCTGTTTTCTACAGATTTTGAGAGGGGTTTTTGCTCATTTTCCACTCAGGATCCACAGATTTATTACTTTTTTTTTTCTCAGCAAAGTGAAGTATTTTCAAAAAAAGCATACCAGAAATCGCAGAAGCCCTATTCTTAGTTCTGTTCTGTTGGCTCCCAGTCTTGTTTTTATGCTGTTGTTTGAAAACGTACAGTTTGCTTGTGCATACAGCTAACACCCATCTCTTTCCCTTGCTGACAAGCAGTATAGCTATTTAGTGCCTGTTGTTGAACTCTGCTTGAGTGTCTACATGCCAGTCTTCCCTAGTGCTTGCTGCCAACAACAAATTTTCCGCTCTTCTGTTAGTGCTTTTTTTTAACCTTTTCACCAAGCATGAGGTCCTTGACATTAAAGACACCAGTGCTGGAATCTTGGCATGACATTATAACCCATTAGATTGTTTGGCATTATTTCATACCACTCTCCTTTTTTCCTTCTAGTCATAGAATCACAAAGGTGAGAGAGGAAAATTTTCTCCTGTAGTCATGCCAAACCCAGTCTCAATGGGGAAAAAACTCTTAGTGCATTTGTTCAGTCATACTTCTTAGCAGAAAAATTTGGCACGGATAGGTACTGCAGTGCTTTAGTAGAATACTCACATAGGGAGCAAATTTGTTGGAGTAAATGTTCAGTGTATCAGCTGAAACCTGTATTAGTACATGGGGAAGATTTGTGCGATTAGTATTTCTATGTGAATTAATTGCCTGGCCTGTCAGTGCTTGCAGAGGTTCTGTCGCAGCAGAAAGATTCACACACTTGAAGTATCTAGCTTTGACTTGAATTTACTGTCCTGATATCTTTTATTGTTCATTCTGTTCATTAACAAATTCTTCTGCTTTTTGGTTGATGCAAAGTTAGAACATCTCAGAGGATGAAAAGTTTTTTATGGAACAGAACATCTGAATGGGAATGATTATTTTTGTAGTTGTATTTTTAGCAGGAATTGTAATCAATTTAGCCATAGGATGATGAATACCTGGATTTTAATTAGGTTGGCTCAGGAGCTTTCTTGCTGAGTCCAGGTCAATGCTGACTGTAGAAAGAGTTAAAATACATCAGTGGAAAATCAAACTCTGAAGGAATTGTGTTGGGGGGGGGAGGAGAACTTATTCTAGAAAATGATGACAGAAAACCTTACTTGGTTTTTTTTCTTTTGTTTTTTCTGGTTGTCAATTCAGATTGGTCCAAAATGGAAAGATGTTGTGACAAAGTGCATTAAGGGTCACTATCAGCCTTTGCTGCTGCTCTATGCAGATCCAAGAGGAACTCCAGTGTCAACACAAGACTTGCCCCCTCAGGTGGATTTACAGCAATATAGCAGGACTTGCTATGATAGTGAAGACTCAGGTAAGCAATGTGGGCTCTGTGCCTTCTACCTTCATGCTGAAATGCAGCAAGGGAAATGTTTTCCTTCTTTGGAGTGTATTATTGTCAGCAGGGGTCCTTGTTGCTTGTTAAACCTGATGAAGAATGCTGAAGAGGATTTCCAGTGTTTCATCTGTGAACCTCTCTCTTGGTCTGACTGTTGATTGTTTGGACAGCAATCCTTTCCAAAAAAGTTTGGAGAAAGAAATTGGGGGATGGGGGAAGTGAGGGACCTGATGTGGTGTGGATGTAGAGAGGAGCACTAACTGATGACTTCAATGAAGTTTCTGACTTCAAAAGATCTAAACTGTCCTTAAATAGGACATTTACTGCAGGACTTATTCTCACCAAAAATACAAAGTGCCCTCAAGGTCAATGTTTGCAGTTAAACGTAAGAATGACTTTTTTCTTTATTATGTTTTTCTTCTTTAATTTCTTCACTGGGAAATGAGTATGAAACTAATATCCTGTGTATGAAGAAGCGTATACATCACATATGTAAAGTGACCAACAGTCTTCAAACTGTTCAGATGTTTTACTTTTATTTACTGCAAGTGGAGGGAAGAGATTGCCCTTTTCACCTCCTCTAATGAGTTCAAGTATTACTGTATTGCAGCTGAATCATGATGCTTCATACTTTTCAGAAGGGGATCAATGCTGGCTTCTTGAGAAGGAGCAGGTTACTTTGCTTTAGATAAAAGTATTTCAATACAAAGTTTATACCAGATAGTTTTTGATTCATAATAGATGGAACCTGTTAATTATTATAACATGATGTTCTTGTTACCCTTATTAATATTTCATGATTGAGTAATTTTTTTACTTTCCCCAAAGCAGTGTTTCATGTTGTAGTTGCACTCAACAGTGTTGAAAATGAAAAATAATTTCAGCATGGTACTAATGTGTACTTTCAGCCCAAAGGATGTAGTTTAATTTTGCATATTAAAAAGATTTGATAAACTTGGACTTACCAAAGAGGAAGAAAGAAACAGGTTTTTAGAAGGAATGACACTGTCTCCCTGCTTTCAAAGGAGCAGACTTTTCCCATAATCTCTGGTGTTCTTGAATCTGAGTTGGTATCTTTGATATTCTGTTTTTCTGTTAACTTCTGTATAGTTGCCTCTGCTCTCTTTTCTTAGCCTTTCTTGACTTTTATAATAGCTGAAAAAGACTGAAATTTGACATTGCTTCCTTGACATTTCTTTCTTCTCCAGGGAGAGAACCTTCCATCTCGAGTGATACCCGGACAGATTCCTCTACAGACAGCTATCCTTATAAACAGGCACACCATGAGTCTGTGGTCAGTCACTTCTCCTCTGACTCCCAGGGGACAGTCATCTACAATGTGGAGAATGATGCAGCTTCACAAAGCAGCAGGGACACAGGTAGCAGATACATTACATCTGTGTGTGATCATTGTCACTAGATGAGATGACTGCAATGGGTTCCAGTTGAAAATGTCTCTCTGTATATACACAATCTTTAATAGAATAGTGAACAGTGTTTAATATCCTGAGTTTCAGATTTGTAATGAACAGTTGGCATTCACAAAAAAACCCATGATTTAAAAGTCTTGTTGGCTTCTGTAGACCTGTGTCTAGCCAGACAAGCATTTACGGATTTGTTTTTCTGTTATCTACAATACTGCCTGCTCTGTTAGATAATTCTGTGAGTTGGAGTCTGCACGGCCCCATTGTAGGGTTTGGTAAGTGTTCCATGTGCTACTTACTCATCTCTGGGCAGTTACTTCATTTCAGGAGTTGCAGCTGTCTGGGAAAGGTGCTTTCATCACCACAGTCCCTCATACTTGGGAACTAAAGACTTTCTGTGTGAGTGTTGGTAGTATTTACCGCCCACATGAGGAGCATAAGGTAATTTCCTGCCTATGCCATGGAAGCAAGTTAAGCTGGAATATCCAGTGAGAAGGCAGTCTGTATATATGTTCCTTGGGGCAGCTGAACAGTCTGCCTGAACACTCCTTAGTTGAAAAGAGGTTAACTGGAAGTCTAAAGACTGGATCTCCTCAATTATTCATGGCCAGTATCCACAGTCAGCCTGTTTCTGCATGCAGTAACTTCTGACATCACTTCTAAAAAAGTAGTGCATAAGTTAAGGTCAGACTTCTGTAGCATCAGAAACAGGATCTGCTATTTCTGTTGGAAAAGTTACTTTATTGTGCCATAAATAGTTTTTCTAGAAAGACCTAAGAGTAGAATCAGCAGCTGTTAGGTTTCACTAGAGTGTCAAAGCTGTCGGACTGCTTTGTCCTTTTATTTGTGAAATTGTTCCTCTTTTGTATCGTAATTGGTTCATTTGTAACAATCTATGGTACATCAAAATCTGAAAAAACTGTTTCAAGTTCATTTTATTTAGTATTCTTTCATTCTTTGTAAGAGGTCCAAGTAACTGTAATACACAGGTTAAGATAGCCCAACAATCCTTGCAGTGTTTTAGTGAATACTTAATGCTGTAGGGACCAGTCATAGCCTTAGGTAGGGTGTGAGAAAGAAACAAAAGTTGGAGCAGAAATTGAGTGATGCGGAAACGAAATGTGTGTTTGTCTTTGGAGTACAAAGAAGACAAAATTGAAAGAGATAGTGGTATACTATTTAAATAGTCTGCAAAAATAGCACAGAGTTTATTGGATTAGGTTCCTGCCTGCAAAACTTGCCATTCAGAAGTTGGCAGAAAAGGAGAGTAAGGGGGATGGTCACAAACATGTAAGCATGAAGTTCAGCATGTAACCTTTTCTTCTGTCGTTTTTAGTGACTTTGTCCTTTTCTTTTTTTTTTCCTTCTCCTATTGATTCTATCCTGTGTTATTCCCTTCAGCTTAGCCCATTTCCCCACCTAAATTCAGTTGTCCTTATCTTCCCTGATTCAACCTTAGCTATGGTCAGTCTGTCCCCTTAGCTAGTCACTTGTCTGGGCATTTCCCCTCTTTTTTTACCTACCCACTACCTTTCCAAAAAAAGTCAGTCTGCAAACTAATACAACTGCTCTGTCATCAAATGGTGATCCGTGGGGCTATAAAGAAGCCATCCACACTGACCTGTCAACTGAATCATTCTGGGCAAGAGCAGGATTCTTCATTTAATGGCCATTTACCCACTACTCCAGCCCAGAAAATTATGGACCCTATCCCACATCATCCTTCGGGGAAGCACCACCATTGGGTTGTATGACCTCAGGCTCCTGGGTACTTCAGAATGGGGGCAGAAGAGTGGCTGCATAAGCCCTCTCTTTGCTCCTACCCACCTGTGCTGCTGAGAAAAATGTGCGTATTCTGGCCACCCCATTTGTGCAACTGAGATTTCAAGGGGAGGGAGTAGAGGGTGTTCTGTCTTAACCCATTTGATACAATTTTCTTCTCTACCATGCTCTTCGACACCACACAACTCCTACAAAACCAAACTTTTCCTTTGAATATTGCTGTTTGCTTGTGAAGCCATCCCAAGTCTGGAGGATGAGGTATTTAAGTGATACATTCATCAAGAGGCAACTTCTAAGCATATCATTAGGCACTCAGAAGTCCTGGCTTGTTATTTTAGTGAATTTTAAAAAGTGAGTGTTAAGTGTTAGCTGATATTCTTGGGATTTTTATTCCTGTATTCATGCATTGTGTTGGATTTAGTCTTTGTTTCAGAGTGTCCAAGTAAAGACTACAAAGCCTGTGTCCTATGGACTTCTGATTCTTGACATCTCCTCTGTAGCTATTAAATGCCTGATGACAGTGAGACAATATTTGCAGTCTTTGAAAGGGGAAGAAAATACTAATGCAAAGCTAGCAGCCCTCATTCTAAAAGACTGAGCTGGGCTTTATTCAGTGCAAACCCTCAGCTAGTGCTAACAACACTAAATACTGTCTAGTAGTTTCTCTTACGGTAGTTAATGATGCTAACCAAGCAATCTCTCTCAGGTTGGAATGTTTAACTAGAGAAGTTGTGCATGCTGAAGTGAAACATCAGTCTCTTCTGTCTTGAGGGGAGCCACTACGAGGATAATACTGTTCTTGGAGTTCCTGAAAGATATGTGGCACTCCATGCTGTGAAGGGGAAAGAAAATCCATCAAAGCACAGACTTAGGTTCAGTCACGAAAATGCTACATATCTTTTATCTTCATTGCCAACATTTCTCTTCTGCTTCCTTAATTTCTTTTCTTTTATGTAGTCTGCTTGTTTCTAAAAAATTTGGCCACAAAATCACTCTTTGCTTTGCAAATGAAAAGTGAGCCTTGTGTAGCTTACTTTTTATTGTTTTGATTCCTTCATACTCATTTATTGTAATATCTTTGTTGTAATTGTACTTGCAGTGAATTGGTTTTTTAACTGCTGCAGGTACAATTTTATATGTAAAATCTGCTTTTAATGTTACTGATTTTCATGCTAATCTCTAGAGCAGGGAGAAGGCTCAGAAGGGCCAGCTATGCAGTCTAGGGGATGTTAGACCACTATTTGCTATTAGGGATTTTCGTTTCTTATCATCCTATGCGAGGTGAAAGTTTGTGATATAAAGGCTAGAAAAAAGTCTTTGTAGCTTATCATGAATTCCCTTCTTATCCTGCATCTCTGCTTGGGACTACTCACGTGAGTAAAGCCATGCGTGTGTTTGTGCTTGCAGGTTTAGACTGTGTGAGAACCATAGGATTAAGCCAAGGCAATACAGAAAACTTGTAATGTCAAATAGTCTTAATTCCCATTTGATGTGAGGAAATGGGGAGTAAATTGTGTTGAAGAGAAAATACTGGCACTCAGACACATAAGCTGTAGTAAGGGAATGTTGTGTGTCAGCTGATCCATGTTCATAGTTTGTGCATGTGCTCTTAGCTTGTGGCAGATGTGAATTAGCTGGCTTGGCCCTTGAGAGCCAAGTGAGGCTTCTTCACTGTAGACTAGGCTAATTTGGATTACTTAGTGTTTGCTACAGGCATAGAGAGTGTAGATGAATAGTTAGTGCAGAGCAGCTGAGGATGTACAGTAATTTATTATTAGATGGTAACTCATCCGTGTGTTTGAGTCTTTATTCAACAGAGTAATATCTGGCAAGCTGTCCTCAGGAGTTTCATGTTCACGGTCATTAAAACTGACTGCAAGAAACTAGTGTCCTTAGACTATTAGAAGACAAAGCTGAGTCAACCTTTTCCTTGACCAGTGGATAAGCTGTCATTAACCAGAGTCATTGGAGGGGTTGTATTGTTCTTTTATAACCTTAAAAATGGAACATCCTCTCCAAGATGTTCCATTCCATTCTCCAAGACAAAAACTTACAGATACAAAACCTTACCTAAACTTGCCAGTTAGTGTTGGAGTGTCTGCAGTTCCTAAGGAGCAAGAGTCCTGCTGCTCTTAGCACAGTGAGCACTTGATCTGAAGGCTCTTGTCATCTCTACTGTGTTCTTCCTCCTCCCAGGCCACCTGACTGACAGTGAGTGCAATCAGAGGCATGTTTCAAAGAAGGGCTCGCTGGCAGACCGCAAGAGGAGTTCTAGCCGGTCTAGGCGGAAGGGAGATGAGGCTCAGTCATCAGGGTACCATAGTGAAGGCAAGAGATGTTACTTTATTTTAAATATCAGTATCTTTCTGAATGTTTTTTATGTTCTCAGTGTGTACATGAATTTCCCTCATTGTTTCTTCCATGTTTGTCTTTATTTAGTCCTCTCTTTGCTTTTTGATGTTTAGTTCTGTTTTGGTTGGATGTTTGTTTAGGGAGTGTTGGTTTTTTTATCATCATTTTGTTGTTTTGGATTGCACTTTTCAAAGTCTGCATGAAGATGCTGCAAGTAGGGCTTCTAGTTTAATTGAAGTTATTTTTGTGGCTTTTGCTGTTTCTACAAACTGCAGGAGAAACCTTGAAGGAGAAACAAGCCCCCAGAACTGCCCCCAAACCATCCAGCAGCACCAGCAGGCTGAGGGAATTTAAAGAGACAGTGAGCAATATGATCCACAACAGACCACAGCAGATTTCCCAAACCATCCAGAATTCCCCTCACGGAGGGAATAGTGTGGATCAGGCAGAAACACGACCCTCAAAAAGCCTGTCTACACACACTCGAGACTGGGAAGTGGAGAGTACCAGTAGTGAGTCTAAATCCAGTTCATCTAGCAGGTACCGGCCAATGTGGAGACCCAAAAGAGAATCTCTGAATATAGACAGCATCTTCAGTAAAGACAAGAGGAAACATTGTGGCTACACTCAGCTTAGCCCTTTCTCTGAAGAAGCAGGTAAGAGTTTGAGAAGATTTATTTCAGAATGTGTGGGAAGTGAAATTTTGAACATGAAATTCAGGTCAGTGGTGAGTCATGTCTGTGAAGACTAAATCCTGTGTGGGTATTCATGTTTGATTTCTGTGTGCTATGTTTACTGTCTGAGGAAAAATTAAGGGAAACAATACCATCTACCCTGCTTAAATGGACACAGGCTATATTACTAAGTGTCTGAAGTTCGTCCTTTGGAGTCAGCTTTTGTATTGCTCGGGTTTCTCCTCTGGCTCATCATGATATTTTTACTTGATGGCTCAGAGTATGGTGCTGAAAGTACCTTGTCAATCAGTGCAGATTTCTTGTGAAGATAAGAGCCTGGAAGCCAGTGAAGATTTTACAGCTGTGCAGCTTGTACCTGGAGACTTAGCTGGATTTGACAGTTGAAAAGAATTGGGAAGCATAAAGGAATGTGTAAAGGGAAGGTGAAGGGGAAGAAAACACACCTCCAGGGAAGGAAGGGAAGCAAACAAGAATTAAGTGGAAAGACTATGAAATGTATAAGGGAGAATTAAAAAAAGCCTAGTTTTCATGTCCTCTGTATAAGCCACAACAAATCATAAATGGCAAAATAAGCAGTGTAAGAAATGAAAGCATCTGAAATAGACATGACAGAGTATTGGAAATGCAATTGGATATACTGTCAAATTATCTTGTACAAATAAAAATTATTATGGGGAAGAAAGGATTTTCATTCCAGACTTAATTGTTACCTCAGTGGGAATATGCTAAGTTATACTAAAGGGAAGATTCAAAGATAAATTTGTGAACAAGTTATTGCTTAAAATTGCTAGGAAAGCTATAAAAGTATTGCATTTTTCTTGCTTAATATTGCAGGTTTTACACAAAATTAAGGATGGTGCTTCTGATTTAAACATAGTTGAGAAGCTAACATATATGGATGTTTTGCTGGTATTGAAGCTTAGGTCTTCTACCAAGCTGTATTGTTTATCTTGACAGGTAAAGAACTTACTGAGAAAGAGGTGAAGGAGCACACTGTTCACGAAACAAGGTCAAGCCAGTCAAATGTCAGATACAAGCGTGGTGTGCTGGGCCGGGGCACCCAGCACCACGTGGTGGATCAACATCCTCATCTAATTCAGAGGATGGAGTCTGGCTATGAAAGCAGCGAGCGCAACAGCAACAGCCCAGTTAGTCTGGACATGCCCTTGTCTGAAAGCTCAAGCACCCACAGGTAGATTTCAACAAAATTCATGTTTGGAATGATTGAAGTCTTGATTTCTTTTTTGTAATTACATAATGATGTAGAGCATTTTGCAAAACAGTGGTCCTAGTTTTAAATACAGCTTTTTTGGGACAGGGGAGAAATAGTAGGGAAATGGGAGCCTGTTCTTCTCAGTATATTGCTAACTTACTGCTAGTGAGCAGAGAAAAAAATGGGGCTCAAATGAGTGAGAAATATGGTCTAAAGTGACGCATCTGAAATGGCTGTACCCTTAGTCTGTGATTTAAAAGCTTGTCCTTCGAGTAGCTCATAGTCCTTTTTATTTCAGTTAAACATTGATTCATAGACACCTTGTAGAAAATGAAAAATCAATAGCCTTGTATAGAAATCTTTGTTTTCAGACACACTTGCAATATTTGTATGTAAAAATAAATAGATAGCACAATGTGTTTCTTTCCTTGACTTAGGAAGCTTCGGGTAACCACAAACTGGCACTGTTTATGGCCAAAATATGTAAGAATCTGTTCTGAACAACTCCTGGACCACAATTTTAATATGAATTGCATCATCTTACGGAGGAGAATAAAACTACTGTCCTCCTTGTTAACTTTCTCTTCCGTTGTTTCTCCCAAGATTTTCTTATGGTAGATGTCTTTTAAAATTAGATTAAAATGCAAGATTTGTTTGTGTGGGTACAAAAAAGGTAGATACAATTTCTCCTAGAGAGGTTAGTCAAATGGTAAACTATAATTACTCTCTTCTTGGAGGGATGTTCATATGAAGCGAGCAGGTGGATTTGTTCCTGCTTGGCGTAACATCCCAAAGTCTCACAGTAGCAGCATCTTGGAAGTGGAGTCGGCTTCATCAATTGGGAACTGGACAAACAGCCCACACACCATGGGAAATGGTAAGATACACTTTGTAGGGGTGGTTATGCAAGGCAAATGTATCAGAGTTGTTCTTTACTTTCTGGATGTTTATGTTCACAGGGAAATTATAAGGAAAGGGAAAAGCAACTTTGAGGAACATAACAATTTTACAAGAAATAATTTTAAGGTTTACCAAGGGGAATTGTAAAAAACTTTGTTGGAATATTCCTTTGATTGTTGCTCTGGCATGTCTTTTGTGTATTGACTTAAATGATAAACTAAAGCTATTTTTCCTATTCTTTCTAAGTCAATATTCTGCCATCAGTCAAAAATACCCTCCCAAGCATAGCTCATAACTTAGTAGAGTCCTGAAAACAAGCTTGTAATTCTGTACAAAATTCAAAACTGTTAGAACTGTGAACGTTTTTTAGAAGCTGTTTGGGCAGGGGAGACACTTTCTGAATACCAGTAATAGTTGAACTGAGAATGAGAACTGATGGATTTCTGTTGTGTAGGATATTAAGGTGCTTTATTTTCCTCAAATTTTCATCCACTTTATGCAGTTAGATGAAAAACATCTCATTGGAATCCATTTAACTTCCCACAAGCTAGTGATCTGGCTAATTTGACATAGCTTTATTTACAAGTTATAAACACAGTAAGAAGCCTCAAGATTTCATCATCAGCTTAGGGATATTTCTTCCAATGATTCTCTCTGTTCTGTATGCTGTTTTCATGAGTCAGTGAATCCATGGGCTGTGCTGCAAGGGAGCTTGAAGCACTACTGTACTGGGTGGGGCTTTATAAGTAAAGTTTAACAAAACAAAATTTATGTTCTACAATTCAGTGGTCTCAGACTGTTATTACCTAATGTTAATTTTATTCTCCAGTAATATTTCCTTGTCTTTTAAGGGATACTTTAAGAGATGTGGCTATCAAAAACATTTGATTGGTTGGTTTGTTTTGTTTTGAAGGTGGAGACATCTTTGTTCCTTTAAAGAGTGAGCTGGATGAATTGCAAGAAGAGGTGGCAAGGAGAGCACATGAGCAAGAACTACGCAGAAAAAGAGAAAAGGAAATGGAGGCAGCCATGGGCTTTAATCCCCGTCCCAGCAGGTTCATGGATCTAGATGAACTGCAGAATCAGGGTAACCTTTGAATGCAGTATATTTTGCAAGACGGTAATGCTGAGGATTTTTGAAGCTTTGAATGCAATTTCCTGATTTAATTGTGTGTGTGTGTCTCTCGCCACATCCACCCCACATCACAGTTTTGTACCTTCAGGAAGTGAAATACTGTCCATTTCAAACCTGTAGAAAGTTAAAAAACTGGTATTTTGACCAAATTTCTTCTTAAATGAAAAATCAAAGTAATGTAGAGATATTCTGAATATATCTGCATTTTTCCATTTTTTCAGTGATGTATACTGTTAATAGTATTGATACCTAGATTTAGCTGTAAGCCCTTAACCAGCATCTTGGAATGAGCAGGGCGGTTTTAGCCTTTCAGGCACCTCAGCTCCACCCACAGCAGAGGTGGCTCATGTAAATCATTTTTCTCTTTCTACTTGATTTTAGTACCTTTGCAGCCTTAAGCAATTCTGTTCCTGCCCTTGTGCTTTGCAGTCTTTCTTCCTGCCTGGCTGTGCACCCACGGCACAGGTGTCAGGACAAGTACTCTGGCTGGATCTGATTGAAAATCTGAGCTGGGTTTAGGTTGCCTATCTTTCCTAGGGAAAAAGAATTAAAAAAATACTAAGTTTGATTGTCTTTTCTGTGACTCCTCATCTTTCTGGCAGGAGAGGGCAGCAAAACAGGTTTAATTGGAAGGATGCAGCTGTAGCAGAGGGAATGACAGGATTCACATGTAATACTTCATTTTAGCCCTGAATCTCTATTAGCCAGGATTCAGGAGAAAGGTGGAAAAAAGTGCACTGACCCAGTCAAGAGTGAACCTTGAAACCTGGTGGAACATTTAACTGGGGATTGTTGGAGAGTGAGCAGAGCCGAGACGGGTGAACACCTGGGCTCTGGTCCAACAAATGTATGTATGATCAGGGCAGTCCTGCTGTGGTATCCTGTGTTGCCAGGCCTCCTGGCATCCCCATGCTGCATCCTCCAACCTGATGTAAAAAAGAGTTGAGGTTGGTTGCTGGTTTGCTGCTCAAGGAGAGAAAGGAGAGGGGGGTAGCCCACAGCAGTGGCATTTTTGGACACAATCTTAATGGTGCTTTGCAACCTACAGCCATGCCAACTGCTCGGCAGGCAGAATGACACTGTGCTAGTGGCAGCTGAGCAATATGATCTCCATGAGAACATCTGACTGGGAATGTTTGTATGATTTTTGCTGACCATCAGTTATCCTTTATAGTCCTACTATGGCCTGCTGGTAACCAGGTGAAAAATTCTGATGTACCAGAGTAGATGGATATATTTTTCTATTAGTATAGTGTTTACTTTTGTAATATAAATGCCAGTGATTTAAAAATTGAAAAGTAAACCTCTATTGCTGAGCATGTTGTCTTCTCTGCTTTTCCTGCATGAAAGAGAACAGCATATTCTCCAATACTTTATCCCTCTTTTTGATCTATTCTATTAGTTGATGGAAGCAAAGATTGCTTAGCTTTTCTTTGTTGAAAAGAAAGTAAGCTAGACTAATGCTTAATCAAAAAAGAATTTAGTAGAATGTTTGAGGAGTTAGATGCATTGACTTGAGATCTAGGAAAGTCTTTGTTCCTTTTACGTCTTTCCCCACCGCAGTTGGAGATATAATAGCTTTAACAGACTGCTGGACTGCCTGGAAGGTTTGCTTCTATGCAGAACTCCACAACACTTGTGATTCATTTTCCCCTCAAGTAAACTGCTAAATTCATGCAAAGAAAGCTAACTTTAGTATTCTGCCCTTGATTACAAGCCTCAGTTGCCTTGATTTTGAAACTGAAGGTGCTGCTTGATTAACTTGTTGCTCTAACAACTCTCACTTCTCTCCCCAGTACTAGCTTTTAATGCAGGTTCTTTGGGGTTTATGGTAAAAGAGTTTGTATTTACATCTGTGCACAACAGTGTTGGGGAGCAGGTCAGGCCACAGCATGTGTTATGCAGATTGAGAGAATAAAATTTATTGTTGGCTGATAAAGGTATTCATGTTCTCTACCACAATGACAGAGATGTTCCATTAAAAAAGACCCATGCCTAACCAGAGTAAAAGTCAAGTTTTATTTTCTGTTTTCCCTGCCTCATTTGAATGTTTACATTTTGGTCCATAATTTGCATAATGCCTAATAGGTGACACAAAATAGTTTGGGCATTTCTTCCTCTCAGAAATGGATGTTATGATGCCAGGACGCAGTTTGTTTTTTGTGTCCAAAATGATTTGTCCTTCCCTTCTCCAACACTGTTTCCTAAATTGTTGCAAAAGGAATTCTTGACAGTTGTCCCTTTCTTCTCAGCTTCCACCAACTTGTTTTTCAAGTTGCAGGACTGTTGGGTTTTTATATTCTGTATGTTACTTACAGCAGTTAAGTGTATGCACTAAACTCGTTTAGAGAAGTATTTCATGCAGACATTTATGTTCACACTCAACTCCAGGTTTTCTTCCCCAGACATGTTAGTTGTTTCCGTTTGTTTCCATTTTGATGAAGAAGAATGAGACAGATGGGTTTTGTCAGGAAATTTAACATATGATGAAAAAACCCTAATCTGCTGTGTTTCTTTTACTGATACATTTTGGTTTAGATCTGGTTCTAAATTTAGTTTAATTCCTTCTTGACAGAAATAATTAGAAATTACTCTGTTATATGTCTGTACCATCTTTAATACTGACTTAAAGTGTTGAAAATAGTAGAATAAGCCAGTACAACTCTCTCAACTAAAGAAAATTTGAGGGAAAAGTCAGTTTCACTTTGTTTTGCTGTGTGGATATCAAGCATATCAGGATGCTCAAGATGTACTTCTGCTTAGGGAAGGTTAGGTGGTGCAGTCTGGGATATGCACAGCCTCTGCAAGAATCCATGTGTGGAAGGATTTGGTGATCACAAATGGGATGAGGGTAAGTGAGGGTTCTGCAATAATGAAACCAAAATGAAGGGTGCTGCCCATTTGCAGGGAGGAGTGATGGCTTTGAGAAGTCGATGCAGGAGGCAGACTCAATCTTTGAAGAGTCGCTGAATCAGGAGCAGAAGGGGGATTGTGCTGCAGCTTTGGCTCTCTGTAACGAAGCTATATGTAAGTAACCTTAACCGCCTGAGCTACTGCGCTTTGACTGTTTACTAATATAGAGTCTGAAACGCTACGTCACAGTAAGTGGTCAGGTAGTAATGTGGGGGTCCACCTGCTCTTTAGGAACATGCAGGTAGACAGAATTTTTCGTTTTTATAAGCATTCCCAGTTGGGGGTTTTAGTCCTATTCCTCTTCATCTCTGTTTTTTCATGTTTGTATTCATTTTGTTGTTCTCTCCAGTGGTAAGGTAGTAACAGCACTGGGGTGCTGTTGTGCCCATTTTGGTGCTAACTGGTATGTTTCAGCAAGCACCTGGTAGGTGGTTCCCCTTGCCACTCAGTCCTCACAATTTTTCTCCATCATCAGGCTGAATTGTAAAAGCCATTAAGCTCCTCTGTTTTTCATGGAGGGTGTAGCATAGGAAGAAAATGGTAGCCCACTCTAGGGTCTTCTGGATTAGCAGAAGTGAACTATGCTGTGCTTGAACTTTCACAAAGAAAAAAGCATTAGGACATTGAAGTGCTTAAATGCATTGTGACCTTTGAGAATGTGTGCTATGTGATTTCATTTAATTTTTGGTGTTTTTCCATTATGACTGGCTGGCTGTCTCACCCCATGCTCCCCTCTGTCTGTGTAGAATGGCTGCAGACAGGGTGAGTAGCTCCTGTGCTGTTTTCATTTAGGAATTGGCTTTTATGGGACTGCAGAATAAAAGGTGCAGCATACAGCTGTAGTGACAGCGCTATTAGCTTTCATTCCAGCAAGGAATCTCAAATCCCAGCTGGGTATTCCTGCACACAAAGGGAGTCCCAGGTATGGAGGATGCAGGAGAAGAGTACATGACAGAATGAAGCATCATTGTAGCAGGGCTGGAAAGAGCCTGTATGAAGGGATGAGAAATTGGGTTAAAACAAGGATATTGTTTTTATTTTATTTGGTTTAGTTTCAATTAATGTGTTTGTACATCTGGCTAAGCTGAATGTGCATTAATGGAAACAGTAGCATCCTTGTGAGTTCTTTTGTGGCAGTATTTGCATGGTCCACGTTTTTTGTTCCTGCTGCATTTTTTTTCTTTTTTTTTCTTTTTCAATTTTATTCCTTTTTTCTGTTTGTTTTCTGCTATGTTTTCTTTTGCATTTTAGCTAAACTAAGACTTGCCATGCATGATGCCAGCGCTAGCACTCACAGCAGAGCCCTAGTCGATAAGAAGCTGCAAATCAGTATCCGAAAAGCCCGGAGCCTCCAGGATCGCATGCAGCACCAACAGCCACCGCAGCCGCTGCCTCCGCCAGCCTGCCACCCACCACAGGGCGGCACCATGGCCCAGTCTACAAGGTAGTGCGAGTGCCTCGCCCAGGCACGGACCTGGGCTGCATCTGTGAGCAGTGCGGTCTGGAAAGAAACAGCAAACTATGTATATTCCCCGGATAGTCCAAGTCCTACTGTGTTACACCTCTTCTTTTCTTCTCTGGGTTAAATCCTATTATAAAACAGTCAACTACCCTGTTTTCCCTCTCCCCAACACCCTTTCTCCCAGTCTTTATAGAATAGTCCAATGTGCATGTGTTCAAAATGTGATCTGTGACAGAGAATTGTAGCAGTCAGTGCCTGGCAGCATTGATGTCTCATGCACCAAGGGAAGAAATACAATGGACAATAATCTGGCTAAAAAAACTGGGGATACGTTAGGATGAAATGTGACTGTATAATCGGGAGCAGTTTCAGGACTCAGTCAGTAAAAGACTGTATTACAGTCAAAATTTTGCTATAGTTGCTTTTATTTTGGGAACATCAGCCAGTGTGTTTAGTGCTCTGTAGTTTGAAAACTGTCGAGTACACTGATCTTTTCTTTCTAGTCCACTTCTCTAGTGGTGCACTGGTACAACTCTTGAATCCAGATCCTGATCCTGTCACCTTGACTACTCCATCATTCTTCATTTTCTTTCTGTGCTTCCCAGCATCCTGTAGCCTGGCTTACCAGCCCTCCTCAGTGTCTCTTCATGATTCTTTCTTCCATACTGACTTTAACTACAGCATAATTAACTCTCTGCTATAACTGATCCTTTCTTCCTACCGTCTTTAGCATGCAGCTTAATCCTTCTTTCTTCCCATGCCATTCCCTCCTAGCACTAGACCATCCCTATCCAATTTCTAGGCTATTTCTTGAACTGTTACTTTTTTTCCCTCTCCCCTTTCTTACATGTTATATTACCAGAAGCTTAGAGAAAATCTTGGATGAGAATCATTTTTCTGTTCCTTTCTGTGAAATGCCGGGTACAGCTATATACAAACCCAGTTAATTTGCACGCCTGTCAGGCTAGAGTTCATAACATTCTTCTCTTTTCCTGCAGTACCTGAATTACATGTAATGAAAGTTGATCTTGTTGTCAATCAGGGGTCCATTATATTCTATCTTTCAAAAGAAATGCAGAGCTCAAATTAGGCATTTTGGCAGATTCTAAGAAAATGAAAGGCACTATCTTAACTAGTTTTGCTAATGGTCAACCCGCTCACGGCTGCTCTGTGAAAAGAGCGTTACTTTTGCAAAAAGTTATATCCAACCAAATGTTAATATTTCAGTCAAAGAGAAAGAAACCCAATTCATAGCCAGAGTTCTGTACTCCAGCTTTGATTTAAATAACATTGTAGACAGTACAAAGTTTGCGGTTCCTCACAAATAATTTTCTATTGCTACACACATTAACTAGGTTTTCATGATAACTTTCATTCCATGCATCTCAAGGAGGAAACAAAGCAGTAATTTTAATGTTGCCTTAAGTTTTCTGCTGGAGCTGATGTAGCCTGTCATTTTCTCATAGGTGGTGGACTTAGTGCTGTTTGTTCTGTCTGTATATTAAAATGCTAACTAAATACAGAAAAATGCCAGGGACATGTATGACTCAAGAGTATAACTGTCTTGCATTGGTACTTAAAAGAATGAACATTATTTTCTAGAAGTATGCTTAGGATACAAATTATTGCAGAGTAATAGTTTTTTATTTAGCTTGAACTTTATTTAATGTTTTGGATAAATATCTCAAAAAATGAGACTATAAAGATGATACAAGAAAAATTTCAACCTGTTCTTCCATTCTTCAAGTCATTCTTCATGAAGTTGCCTGGACAGAGGGGACCTTACAGAAATACTGTCAGTTCATGTTCAGATCACTAGTATGTGCAAAGTATTTAAAAAGATACCTAAAATGTTACTGTTGAAAACAGTTATTTTATTTTATATAAATGCTATTCTCGCTTTTCTTACAGTTATCCCTACTCACATACTCAGTGTACTGGTTGAAATGCCTCTGGTGCTGTACATGAATACTTCATATAGAGCCTAACTGTAGCAAAATACTCTTAAAAATATGAAATGGATTCAGTTTTATTGTTAGAGTAGGAAAACAAAGTTAGAAGCAAAGGACTAACATGAATGTGTCAAGTGAATTAATACAAAGTCTTCATCAGAATACAGTGAGCAAAGTGTGTTGAGCTGTATGTCACCTAGTGCAAGCTCTGTACCCTAGGAATAAACGTAAGCAATGACTACTGCTAATCATTTACTCTTCTGTGTGTTTTAGTGAACAGACTGGCCCGCTCCAAGTACTGCTGAGCCAGGAGGTACCACTGGAACCCAACAAAGAAGTGGAATTTGGGTCCAGTTCTTTCTTCCACCCACCTGCTTCCTGCCATGAATTGCACTCATCATTATATCCAGAGTCTTCCTCCTTGCCCCCTTCTGAAAGCAATCCATCCAACAGGATCTCTCCAAACTTCCAGTCTGCTTCTGCTGATTTTCATGACCAAGTTCCCTCTTTTCCCTATAGGCAAGGTTTGGCAGAGAGGTCTGCAAGAACTGAGAATGACGCCCACAAGAGTGGGGAATTTGCTGACACGACAGCCGCAGGTCTAAAAGACTATAGGGATTGCTGCAGTAGCAGCAAGTTAGAAGAGGTTCATAACATAATGCCTGTTCTCCCACCTCAGTACCAATCCAAGGCTAACACAGTAAACTCTGGGTCTTTGCCTACACTGTTTCCCTCTCCACATCCACCACAAGCAGCATCTCCTGAAAAGGACAGCCAGCACAGTCCTTGTTCCAAACTTGCAAGCTCTCCAGTGCGGCCCAGCATTGATCATTTAGGGGCCTATCATGCAATGACCCCTGCAACTTCATCCCCTACAGAGCAGTGTTCCTCGGATCCTTTGCAGAAAAATAAGTACTACAGAGCAAACAGCCAGGAGATTTTATTTCCCTCACAGGGTGAATATGGCACAGCAGACGGTTGTAAATCTGAGGCTTTTAGTACAAAGGGACATGTTCGCTCCTTGGCAGAGCAGTTTCAGAAAATGCATGCAGTCTCCCAGAGAAAAGGTACTCGTGAAAAAGACTGGATTACTGCAGTGTGTCAGGATGAGAAGTCTCCAAAGTTAACACAAAAACCTTCCATCAACCATTCATCTTCCGGTTACAGACAGCTAATCCATCAAAACCAAGAAAACAAAAACCAGTCTTCTGAAAAATTACACTCAACTGTGGATATTAGGGACAGGGTAGTTTCTTTGAAGGGTTTTAGTGCCCAACATGTTGCTTCTGTGAGTTTTTGTTCTCACAGTGAAGAACTGTGTAGAAGAGGTGGACAGAATATAGCAGACCCTGTACCCTACATGGAAAGGCACTGTCGTGATGGAGGAATGAAAGAGGTGGATGATGGAGCTGCTAGTAGCATGGTTGCCTCTATGCCTGTGGACCATTGGGTGAATAATGTTACTAGGTATTACAGTTCTCAGAAGGCTAATAAGAATACTGAATGGCTTCCTGTACCTGGGAGGAGTCCACTCCTTTCTGATCAGAGAGCAGTTGGAGATGACTTGAGCAGGATCCCAGTACACCTGCATCCACAGTGGAATCAAGACACAGAACAGGAGCTCTCAGAACTGGAATCCCTCTATCAGTCTAGTCTGCAGGCATCTCAGGCCACTAGGCCTTTCTTGGGAAGACAGGACAGTGCTAGGTATCCATTTGACCAATCAGGTAAGAATGATGCAGTTGTTTTTCTTGGTTGACCTGCCTATGTACTCCAGTGTAGGTGAAGATGCGTTTTCCAGTCGATTTAGTTAAACGGGTATTAATTTGTGCACAGATGCAGAAAAATTCAGGTGGTAGACTCTGGAAACATTCCAGCTAACTAGAGAAAGCACTGTGATAGCACTGCCTGGGGTGGCTGCAGAGTAGCTGTTGATCATGACAAACATCTGTTAAGAGTAACATAGAAATAATTGATCCTGTTTTCAAGTAGGGAGCTAGCTGCTTATGTCAGGCTAATGAATTTTGCTGTTTGAAAGTCCTACATTCCCTCTGGACTTTATTAAACTGTTTCTATGCGTGATGTTAATGTTCTCCACATTGGTGAATTTTAACTGATTGTATTGTAATTGAGAATTTGGTCTGTATCTGGTTGAGGGAAATAACTTTTAAAAGTTTATCAAGATCTGAGAGTTGAACCTGTGTTTTGCTAAGGACTGCCTGCTTTATGTTCTGGAAAATTACTTGTGAAAGCAGCACTGAGGGAACATGAGGATCCATGAGACCTTGTGGATTAGCTGGTGCCGAAAGAAATGAACAGATTCCATCAGTGAGAACATCCAGCTGTTGCTGGAGACATTCAATTAGAGTCTGATGACAGCAGTCTGGTTCCACTTAAGCTGATCTAATCTCCTGCCTGAGATAGGGCAACCTTGTTTCTCTGCTTCACAAGTGAAGCAAATTTCTTTATGATCTGTGCCATAGCACAAAAGCTATGAATTTTCTCATTAAATACAAGGCAGCCTGAAATTGGATGGGTACCAAAATGCCACAGATATAGCTGTACACATATGATGTAAATTGCAGTGCATGCAAAATACAGGTTTTCCCCTGCCCTGCAGCCATGGAGGTGGAGCCCCCATCATTCCTGACAATGTCAGACCTGGCTGTGACCAGAGTGAGTACTGCAGTAAAGTCTTGAACAGGTTTTTGTCAAACAGTTGGGTTTTCTCTGGAGCTCTCGTGTCTTGCAGTCCACTCACAGACCAGTTAACAACGAATTGTGGCCATTTGCCATTTGTTGTCCTTTTGGTTTACTTTCAGAGTTAGGCAGGATCTGACTTCATGGCTTTGCAGATACTGTCTTGCATGGGCTTGAATCAGAAGGTCTTGTATATTCCTACTTAGCTGACTGATTTTGGAAGTTCTTTCTGGAAATCTACCAGCATAAAGGCCAGTTGCTTTAGTGTTAGCTGGAGTTTTAGAGTTCTGTCAACAAATGACCCATTTCTTATGCTGACTTTTCTTGCCTATTTTCCCACCACATATATGATATGAGATAGGGATATTCTTCTAAAGTGAAGTTTGTATTTGAGATCTTCTGATTTGCTGTAACTTTCAGTTGTTTTTCCCTAAGTTCTGCAAATTCTGTATAAAACTGAAAAGCTTGAACCAGTGCATCTACTGTGATGAACTGGATGAAAATCACCTGATTTTTTTAGACCTAGTCCTAGGTCTAGGACTGCTCTTTCTTTCCTTTAACTTGGATTTCATGTTCATTTTCAAATGCTGTTGAAACTTTGACCCATATCTCAACTGGTTTTGTCAGACCTTTGCATTCAGAATCATGGTGAAAATGCCTCTGTTTCATTAGAGGGGCTTTACAGCACAGCTAAAGCCAAGGCTTGCTTGGCTTTACTGGACAGTTAAAGCCAAGCCAAGTGGAACCACCTCAATTCAGAAAAGGTGGTGTTATCAGCATATCATCTTTCTTCCTCTATAGAGGAACTCCTTGTAACTGGTTTAATTAGGCCATTGATCTGTCTATTCCATGAGAAATTTTAGAATTGTAACTGATTGATGGGGATTGCATTGAAGTGAATTGTAGCAATCCTAGTTAAAAATAACACCTTTAACTATTTAACCAGCACAACAAATGGCTGAGAAAAACTGTAGCATTGAATGGGAAGCAGGAGGTGAATGTGTGGTGAGGGAACCTGAGGCTGACTTGTTTATCCCAAATAACTTTAGGTAACTTCCTTCTGGTAGCTGATTTTCTGTCTTTTTGGGCCCTCTAAACAATCTCACCTCTGTATCAGCCAAATGTTGGTGTGCAGTTAAATCATTTACATCTTAAATAGTTCAGTTAACTGCTCCCCTGAAGCCTGCAGAAGGGCCAGAGAAGTAGGCATAATGTCCTGATAGACTGTCTCCCCCTGAAATGTTGGGTGTTAGCTGATGTATTCATGTTCCAATGGTCTGTGACTTCTTGTTCCGTGTGTATAGTCCCTCTGTCTTTGCTGGAGTCAGACCTAAGGTAGTCAGAAATGTGCCATAACATGCAATAAGGTGTTGAATTTAATCAGTGTTTTCCTTCCCAGTCTCTGTCAACCTGAGTGTGAGGAAGCTGCCTGCCACAGCTGGCATGGGTCTGTCGAAAACCCCAACAGCGGAGATCGAGCGCAGTCTGTGTGGATCCACTGTCTCTTCTGTCTCCAAGGTGACATTTTGGTACTTAAGATGTACTAGAGGGGGAAGAGCTTGCCCTGTGCAAGAAAGAGTTTACTGTGGGATAAATGAAGTACATTATGAAAAAGATACTGGGGTCACTGATATTAATGTTAGAAAGAATTTTCAGTGCAGTCTAGCTCAGGACTAACTAGCTAAAATATGAGTGACTCATGCTACATGCAGCTAGTATGCAGTCAAATGATCTAAATTCTGTCTTGGAGGAACACACTCCTGAAAACATTAAGATCTAGTCTCTTTGAACTTAGTGACATGAATTCCCTTGCGTCACAACTGATGATAACTGCTTCTTAATTTTACCACTTGCAGGGGCACAGGCTCTTTTTTTTTTCACTGTATCACTACATAATTTTAAAGCAGGTGATAATTTGGTATTTGCTACAGTTGGTAGTTAGTCACCTCAGAGTGGGAGAAGATTATTTCTCATTTTTTCCTGGGAAAAAACTGTTTAAATAACTGGCAGTTAGATATCACTGCCTGTATATGAAGACATGAAAGTATTTGCAAGGGGAAACAACATTTCTTGTAATATCTCTGTGCTTGTTAGAGGGAACTCAAAGTCTGTTCCTTTACAGAGCAAAAGAAAGGAAAGATGGAATAAACATTTCCATTGCTAGCATAAGATTAACAAGCTTCCAGCATTCATCAAATAATCCTAGATTTTTTTTTTTTTNTTATGAAAAGACTGTAGTACTCTATCATAAGATGACTGTCAGCTCAGCCATGATTATCTCTTCAGGGGCAGCAATGCCTGTAGCAGCAGTCAGTCCTTTACGTAGATTCATCCCACTAAAGACATTTTGTCCTGGCTTTAGATACTTACAAAAGAACATACCTCATTTTGACAAATCTGTGTATATTTACTAAGGGAAGAAAAACTCTAAGGAATAATATTTTTAATCAGCAGATCCAAACAGACCCACTTATCTTAGGTTTTCAAAGTAGTATCTGAATGAAGGATTTCAGGAAAGAAAAGGTCATTAAATATCATTGAAGTATGCTCCATTATATTTCTATTTATCAGTTGCCTATAATTATTGTACCAAATTGATGTTATGAAAAACTTTGTCTAAAATGTGTGATATTGCCTGCAGGTCACATATACCAGAGAACATAGCAGGGAACCAGAAGAGGAGGAAATATACAGTGCAGAGAATTTCCGTCGCATTGCTCGCAGTCTCAGTGGGACAGTTATCTCAAACAGAGAAGAGACCTTGGTCTCTTCTCACAGTTTTGTAAGTAGAATGATGTGCAGCTTTCCAAAGAGCTATCATCTGTGTGTAGGGTTGCTGTTTTCTCTGTCTTCATTTAGTAGTTAACAAACCAGATAGAAGACAACTTAATAATAAGCCATGATAAAGGCCTGTCTTTTTTGTTCTGTCTTGGAAGAAGAATGAGCTTTTGTATAAGTAGCAAAGCTGTCTTCTTCAGGTGTCATTGCAGAGTGATGGCTGCTGCAGCTGATAGGTATGTCAGCTGACATTACTTGCCAGTATGCAGAAACAACCAGTATAAACATTTTTTTCAGTTGACTTAATGTATCTTCAAGAAAGCTTCTCATATACCTATAATTAAAAAAAAAACCCCACCAGTACCAATATGAAAGTTTCTGCTCTCTTGTGAGTTTATTAAGCAAGTAGCATTTTTAGAGAGTAAAAGTAAACATTAAAGGGGAGGCAATTCAAAACTTGGTGCAGATAGTTACATACACAAAATAACTAAAAGTGAGGGGACTGATCTTTCCTTTGTCCCCTCTGTTAAGTAGCCTTAGATGCAATTGAAGTGTGTCAGGAAAACAGAGTGTTTAGCAACACAGCTAGATAGAATGTCAAGTTTTGGCTTGGACTGAATTTTTTGCAAACTGTACTTAAGCTTTTATTTGAAACCAACTGTGTAACACGTATAGAAGAGTCTCAGTTGCAAAATCAGTTAGACAAGTTGGTCCAATTGCACACCTCTGCTGTGTACCATAAACTAAGAATATGTCAACTTTGAAGAATTTGCTCCTCAGCATGCTTTAGTTAAGGGCTCTGACACCTGGAAATGCTGGCAGAAGCAATTAAAAACCTCCAGCTGTCCAAGACCCGCTCTCTCTGCTAAGGTTTCTATCCCCACAACACAAGCAGCCAATAGGATGGTTGTCTGCTTCAAGTAAGGCACTGCGCTCAAGTCTGTGATGGTTTGTTGTGACAGGTAAATCTGTTCGCAGTCTGGAATCAGAGCTTTCAGTAAAGCCTGGTAGAAAATAGAAAGGAAGAATCAGCAATACTCTATTTCATGGCATGTGTAGCATACCATTTCCAATGCTGACTGGCCTTACATTGTTTTGTGTATTCAGTCTGTCAGCCAAACCCCTGGGAGTGGTTTGTGTTTGTTTTGGCTTTTTCTTTTTGGTATAATTCCAGTCTAATGATCCTAAGTAGCCCACCACTTCAGTAAGAGCCTTACTGGATTGATGCAATTTTTTGTCTGTCTGTCTTTTTCACGTACAGATGCATGTTTTTGTTCCAGTGACTCATCCCTTTCTTCCTTGGATCAACACCACCTTTGCTTGTTTCAACCCAATTCTGTGTTTACTCATCATTTTATGTTCTGTTCTTCTCCTTTCTCATTTTACAAAAGGAAGCACCAAATAGGAGGAAAATGCCAGTGGACACCAGCCACCGTTCTTCCAGCTCCACTTCCCTTCCTTTCCCCCATGATCCTCCTGTATTTCCCTTTGATCCCCAGCACAACCCAAACCAGGTGCAGCACCCACCCCATGATGTACTGATGCCCAGCATGGTGGGCAAGGCACGTAAACTGTCAGGTAATAATCACAGGACTTTTCATCCTTCTTCATGATCAGAGATATTGCTGAGTACAGCTCCTCAGTTCTTGTCTTTCATAATGGAGTTTCACTATCTGCCTAAATTCCTCCAGAAATCTGGAAGGACAAATCACATTTCTTCTTCTCAATCCTTCGGAATTTTTCTGTGGTTCTGTGCTAAATGTGCATAACCAAAGCCAATAACCTTTATGGAAACATTATGATTGCTTTATAGAAAATCATATCAATATTTTTGTGAGTTATTTTCTTTAATGTTAAAGTAGTAGTAAGACCCACCACCTTGTTGCCATGTGTAAGAGTACTTCCACAAGTTAACTCATTTCCACAAATCACGTATGTGCCAGTAGAAATAACTACTTCCTGCATGAGAATTACTTTCCTGTGACAGCATCAAAACCAGTTTGATCTACCAGCCTTGGAATACTTTGTTGGGCTCCTCTATGATGAAACAAGGGGCTAGTAAAGAAATCTGTGACAGCAGCTGCAGTAGGATAAGGAGAGGAAATGCAGTGAGGAAAATGAATGCTGGAAAAGGTACAGCTAGTTTTTATTCAGAATTGCATGTCAGTCAGTAACTGGATGTACTAGTGATTTCATTGTTCTTCTGTCACCTGCTGGCCACAGCTGATAGTTCAGAGAAGATGAAACAAGAATTACAACTAAGCAAACCTTTCTTTTCAAATTTATTTCAGGAGATCAGAAGAACATCATCCAGAAACTTCTGGTTGTGCCTGACAGGGGTGAAGCTTTCCAAGGTGAAGACTACCCAAATGTGGCACTGAGCTATGGGAGTCTCCCTTGTGTACCCAAAGGCACCCTCTCCCAGGGGCAAAAGCCTCTTGTTAATATGCATTTAGGAGGTGGTGCATCAAGTGTCTCTGGCTGTTCGCTGGACACAAGTTATCCTGCCACGCAAACAGCCACGTTACCAGATAAGCGAACAATGCTCTGGGGGAAACATGCTGGCCAGCCAGGCAAGAGTTTACAGGAAGGCTTCCTCCAGCAGCCTTCACAACATCACATGCATGAATCTCACGCCATCAGTTGCAGATTACCAGCCAGCACAGACTACAGCACTTTAAGAATAACACGTGAGCCTTCTTGGGATCCCGGTGCTTCTCAGGGTTGCCCTGTGCCCCCCTCTTATGTTAAGGCCCCGGGTCCAAGGAGAGTTGATATGCCTCCAGAAGAAGACTGGCGAGAGAGCAGCTACACCCCTCAGCCTGGCAGAAGGCGAATGCTGCCAATGCATGTGATGGATGGGACTTTTTCTTCTGCTTCCGAGGCACACAGAAATATGCTGGCTCGAGCAGCAGCAGCTACTGGCACCATGCAAAATAATGGCTGGTGAGATCCCATCCACTCCATGTGTCCCAGCACACCACTCTGTGGACTATGGTTGTTGCCAGAGTGTGGATTGCATGGAGACAGGAAATTCTTTCAATCAGTATCTGTGCCAGTTTTGTCTTAAAATGTAGCTATACAGTATGTGGAAACTAATTGCACTGTATTTCGTTTCTGACACTACTGAACTGCTGTCTGGATGGGGAATCTTAACTGTTCTAGTCCTGGCCTCTCCTAGCAAACCAGTGCTATAGGAATGGTAATTTGCTTACGGGTAAGTTCAGAAGTGTGCACACGTTTTGAAGGAAGATGGCAACTAACAAAAGGACATTTTTAAGGACTGTTTTTCATGAAATGTAGCTTTGGTAAATTCTTCACAAAAAGAAACCAATCCTTTTGTTTTCTTCTCTTTCCTCTCTCCTGTTCCTTCCTAGGAAAAAAAAACTGACCCACCTTCCAGGTTCCAGTAAATCTCCACTTGGCAGGTGGTAGTTAGTAAAGCAAGCACGGTTTTCACTGTTCTGAGATCTCATACAGAGATCACAGCTGTAGTTGCTGCAGAGGAAGTGACAGGGAGACACTGTTCACAGTAAACCCCAATTTTCTCCACTTCTTTAAAGCAAACTAATGATGCTTCAAACAGAAAAGACTGTTAATGCTGCACGCTTAACTACACCAATGTAAACACAGAATAAGTTTAACTATTTTAGTGTCAAGCATACTTGCTTTTGTAAGTATTTTTCAAATAAACCTATGAAAATAGTTCTATTTACCTGTCTGTGTTTGAGCTTTCTTTTTCTGTGGTTAGTTTTACTCTTCAGTTGGCTGGAAATTTCTGATGAATTTTCTTACACATGGACAAACATAAGTAAGTTGTTTATTCTAGTTCATTAACAAAGTTTATGTAATAAAGACTTAGATTGGAGGACATGCCTAATTTTGACTCAGGACTTGATGTGTTTCATTGCTACTCAGCACTTAAATTTCTCCTCATAATGGACAATAATTAAGTGTCCTTCAAAAAGTATTTTGAGACTGACTTCTTGTTTTAAGGGAAACTACTCCATCTATGCAGGATAGTAATGTATGCAGATATACAGAAAAATCATTAGAAGTGATGGGTGTGGAGAGAAGAGTCATTTTAATCACGCTTGCACTCCTGCTCCTGCAGATGCTTTCAGGTGTGGTGGTTACGAGGTGCTCTGCAGCATGGGGGGTTCTGTTCCGTGCTTGTCCTGGTACATGGTTCTTTGGGAGCAGGGCTGGAGCTGTGGTGGTGCCAGTGCTGGTGGAAAGGCTGCCCTGCCCTGCCCTGTCATTCACAGTGCTCCAGACCCCAGGGGCTTCGCTCTCATTTCATGCTTGGCTTGATGGAATCCCATCAGTTGTTGCTGTTCAGCCTGAGATTGAGCCTCATTCATTTCAGTTATTGTAATTTATCTGTTTCTTGTTTCTAAATAATCACTATTGCTTCTGTTATTGTTGCAGTCTCCTGTAGCTACATTTTACATTTGGGATTATGTTGCACACTTCTTTGTACTTAACTGCTCCACTAGCAGTGTTACCAGAACAAAGCATTCTGTTCCCCCACTCCGCTATTCCAAGAAAACCCTCACGACTTTCAGTTTTTTTACGTAATGGTTTTGCAAACTTCATAATATGAAACTTGAATAGTATTTTCTAAATATGAACAAATGGAGTTTATATTTTACTTGAAACAACTGTTTGATTCAGGTTTCCCAACAGATACAGAATTGTTAGTCTCCATGGCATAGCAACCTCTATTTTCAGCTTTTTGATACCTTCAGCAGTTGGTGAAAGCTGCAGTAGCCCCAGGATGGAAATGAGCACATGGGCGAGCATTTGACACTTTGCTTGACTACAACTGTAAAAAATTTGGTTGCAGACTGAGACTTAATAGTCTTGATAATCTTAAGAAAACAAGCTGCCAAAGTAAAGTACGAGGTCATCACTTGAAGAATCAATATAAAGTATGAAACTTTTGCGACTGAAGACAATGTGCGTGCTTAGCTTTCTTATGTCCTCACAACCAGGAAAGAATGGAAGGATACTCACATAAAACTCTGCTGTGGGAAATGAGTAATTCTGGGCTGATGCAGTTTATTAAAACAATCAGTAGAAACCAAGTGGGTTTTTTAAAGAGAACTGTAGTGTTTATTCTGTTGCAGTTCTAGCTACCAGGTTTCAAAACTGTTTTTAAATGTCCTTTGTATATCAGTTGCTCTCTATGAAGTTAACCAGAGGCCTGAAAAGGAAAACCTGGGTCCATACCAAGGAGTGTATTAGTACATCTGAAGAGAAACAAACTGAAGTACATTCAACAATATATTTAACATGGGGGAAAACATGAGATTGGAAAAATACTGTTACTTATGCTTCAGCTTGTGCCTGCAAATTTTAGTAAAGTCAGTAAGATAATATTTGCTATGTAATTCATTTGACTAACTTGTCTTTTCAGTGATATTTATACCATACAAAAATCAATTATGTAGTAGTTTAATAGCTTGTTAAAGTTCATTGTTGCCTATAGGAAGGGTGAGGAGGAGGTTCCCACAGGAATTCAGAAGCTATTTAGAATTCTTAAGAGTTAACAGTTTGTAAGCTTTGATGCAATATAACCTTTTCTTTGTCCCTGGCTGAAGAGTATGTTATTGGATGGAATGAAATGAAATGAACGCAATATATGCTTAAATTCACCTTTTTAAAATAAGTGAATGTCAGTTCTCCTAAAAATAAAATTGTAATTCCCTATATTTCTATGACTGCTCATTGTGTTTGTAATATGCATTTAGACCTTGTGTAGGGAGCAAAAGAAGGCAATAATAAAATTAAAAGTAACTTGGTGTCCTAGCAGTAGCAAAATTATGTAAGTATGATCCTTCTGTGTTGGGAAAAGGAACTGCCGAGCACAGTTTCTTCTCTCAAAGGCAACTAAGTTTGTACCCTCTGTTTGTGGAAATCATACTCAGACCTGCTGAGCAGCACATGTGCTCAAATGGAGTGTGCAGCACTTGGGAGTCAACCAGAATGTGCTCTGCTTTAGAGAAGGGAAGTGTCTGTTTCTTTTTAACAAGGGCTGCTGCACCCACATAAGGATGGGGGGATTTGGGAAGAGGCTATTAAACTACTACGTAATTGATTTCTGTGTCGAACTGTCTTATTGATAATTTGCCCTGATTGCTAATATTGCTGGAATGGACTTACCAGTGATGGTTGAGTAGGACATAGGAAGTACAGGCAGCATTCCAGAATACTGGAATCCATGCAGGTTTTAGATCCAATGTTATGTAGGGAGAGGGGCAAGGCAGAGGTGTAGGGAGAAGAGAAGGAGAAAAGCAAAATAAAGAGTTGATTGGAATAGAAAGGAACAGATGGATAGGTGAAAATGACAGAATGAAAGGAAATGTGTGCATATCTTCACTCAGATGTGTCTCTTTTTAAGGAACACTCAGTAATCAGTCTAAGCTTTCCTTCCTTCTTTCAGTGGATAGATTCCTGTACAGGGATGGTTCTCAGCAGCAATGGGGACCTTTTGAGAAGGGAAGATTGACTGATGGAGAGAGTAGGCAATGTTCTTTGCAGCAGTCTTTGGTTATGTTCCTGCTGTGGTAAATGAAACTGTGCAGAAGCACTTATGTACTGCTGCTATATATATAAATAGACATTGGACAAACAGTGTAGGTTAAGTCAGTGTTTGTGCGAGCTTGGACAAAGATGAAAATGTGCTTGGGATTTACAAACACCTCACTAAAGTCAGATGTGTTCTGGAGTCTCCTGCTGCTGTGCTGTGTCCTGTTCAGCACTGTGGCTGGTAAAAAGCAAAAGTGCATTTTCATGCTTGCTGCCTCTAGCATTTTATTATTGCATAGTCCAGAATATTTTCAAGTCTAGTTATGTATCTGTAAGGCTTTTTTAAGGCTAATTCTTCACCATTACTTATTACTGATGGAATTGCCTTTAAAGTTTCAGAAAATGTTTTAGAAAAAGCATGTTAGTTATCAATTATTTTTTAATTCTCTTGCTATCTGCATCATTCTTCTATTTCATTGAATGAAATTTTTTTCATCCTTTAAAACCAAAACAATGTAATTTGGAAAGGTTTTTAAGATTGCTTTTTCATTAATGGAAAAAACACTAAGACCAGCTATAGAGTCACTTGAGGGCAGTGATATTTTCACTAGCACGTTTGTGGAAGCAGATGCAAATGGAAGAGTTCTGCTGAAGAAACACAAACTTCGTTATTGGCATCAATAGAATCGTTTTAATATTAATTCTTGAGTGAGTAAACACTGAATATACTCATGAATAAGAAGGTCAAGTGTCTGTTTGTAAACTAACTTACATTAGATTTGTTGAAGGAGGATTATTTTAAGTTTTGTCTGGCCCAGTCCCAGATGATTCACCAGTTAATCACAGGCTTGAGAAGTTTTATGTCTGTATATATCACTAATCAAAATAATTTTAAATAGGAGCACATGAGAAGAGTGAGTACAATAAGCTGTACTTCAGTAATAACCATAAGAATCATTTAATGTTGCTAAATTTTAACTTCTTCACTACTCAGGCAAAATTATTTTGATGGCAGTCTAGGGTTAGCTGTCATTCCAGGGTTTTACTCAAAATTTGTACCAGTTAATTATTACGTGACTGTCAATTGAGGGAGCTCCAAGCACAGAACTTTTGCTGCTTACAAAAAAAAAAAATCCAAAACTACTCAAGGTTGTCTTGAAGTGCTGAAAACACCTTAAAGCATGAGCATGTTAATAGACAGTATCTCTGTGAAGGTTCAGACTGACTTTTGTTTGAGATCTAAAATATGTCAAATCAAATGGAAGTTAATATTATATTACAGTTAAGTCAGCTACAAGTTTTCAGAAATCAGGTATATATTTAAAAGTACATTTAAGAAGAAATAACCAATTGTTCATGGCACTATGTATTAATTGTTCCTAATAGGATGAAATAATGCATAAATTCCCTTTTTTTGGTAATTCAATTAGTTTCTCCAGATAGATTAAGAAAATCTCTGTTGACATTAAACAACCATTTCAGTACTGTAGGCTGGTTTTGGAAAACTGCCCTTAGAGGCGTAAAAGAAGCTGTTTATTGTAGCAGATGTTTCAAGCCAGGATTTTGACACTATACTCGTCTGAAGAGAGAGAAGAAGGTATGTGTGTGGGAGTCTTGACTGATCAGTAAGCTACTGATTTGAACACAAGGTTGTAATTCATGGGAAGAGCTCAGTGGTACAGATGAGAAAATAAAATTGTAATGACTTCTTATGGAATGGCTTCTCATGGTGGGCTGGGGGGAATCCCACATGTCTCCAGTGGTTTCCGAATTGTCTATTAGCTTACAAATTTACTGGGACAAAATATGTAGTAGAGGAGCTTTTAAATGTTTATGTGGATTATTTTGATATATGCTTGAGATAGCCTTTTCTGCATTCATTTTTTGTGACCTCAGGGTTACCCAGTTATGAAGGTCATTTTTTGGTAAACCCTTTCTTCAACCCTATCCAGTCCTAATGTAACAGTTAATTCTTGCTAGTACTTCAGGGTGTTTAGTCTCAGGAACTTGGGAAAAGGATGCAGAGAGGTAAGGTGAAAGCATGGTTGCACTTTCGCCACATAGTCACGATGGCCAGATGTGTTTGTGAGAAAAGAGAGCATGAACTCTTCAGCAACGGAGTTGTCATATCTGCTTTTTGTGGGTTTGTTGCCCTGAGGCTTTCTTTTAAAATTGATTAATGGGATTTCCCTGATCTGTAGGACACTGAGTTCAGAGAGCAACAAAGTTAAAAAAAAAATAAAACACATCAGTTTTCTATCACAGTTCCTGTTACAGAGCAGTACTAAGTTCCAGGGGTTTTTGCAAGGTCCTATACATAGACCTGCTTACCTTGAGTACTTTGTCAGTTAAATCTCTTGCTTGTGGAGGTGCTGAGGAAACGAGAGAACACAAAGGAGGGCAGCAAAAAGCAGAGTGAACTCAATTTTTAGAGTGAGTAGAGGTGACTATTAATAGTCTATTAATATCATTAAGGTAGTAAGATAAATGAAGAGAGGGAATTGGTTGGTCTCAGATGGTAGGAGAGAGAGCAATTGCTTAAGGCTAAGGAAGGAAAAGTTTGAACTAGATAATAAGGGCAGGGGAAGGAATGCTTTAAGCAGAGAAAGTGATGTTTTGAGGAACCTAAGGAAGGGTTTGAGGTACCATCATTCTAGAGGTGTGAAATTTAAATCAGATATGTGTCATAGCATTTAGTATGTAAAAGTTACCTAAAATTATGGAGTTGGGTTGCTTTAGCCTGTTTTTTACAGTTCTGGTATGATGCAAGTAATGCCTGTGGCCTTGACTAGCTTTTTTAATGTAGTCTGTACTTCCTCCGCCTGTTCCCAGAGTTTATCAGGTAATGAGGGAAATGTGTGCAGGAAGGGAGTGGGACAGGATACACTGTAATAGTAAAGTAGCTTGTCATTTTATACCAGCAACTTTGTAATAATTTGGTTTTGATTTGTCACTTTTGAAGTTAGTGCAGCTTCTCAGTCCTGGATGACATTGGCAGCTGAAGTATTGCAGTGATAATGACTTTGTAATGCTGGAGAAAATGGCTGAAGACAATGCTTTCAACCTTTCTGAAAAACGCCTCTGTGTTACAGATAATAAGATTTGTCATAAAATAGCTGACTTGGTACAGCAGGGAAACCTTGTGCTCTCTTAAAAGGAAGCTTTCAAGTATTGATATTGAAACTGAGTGCAGCAGTATGTCAAGATATATTTAAAATATGTGCCTTGTTTTGAGGCAGCTGTACAGTTTATACCAACCTCAGTAGCATTTCTGGCATTTAAGAAAGGACAGCTTCAAACAGCCACTAGTGAGAGTCAATGAAATGGAACAACTTCTTAAAAGTTTTGTCTTCATCTTACTCTCCTGCTCATATCACGTCTTCCCCTCTCAGACCTGGTTTATCTTTGCAAGATTTGTTCTGTGCATCTTTCTCTTGGGATCTGGAATATATCTCTCTCTCCTGTGAATCAATTTCCTTCTTAGTTTTCAAAAAGTTCTTGTTGGGTAATTAGATGATTCTGGGACATTGTGCCAGTTTTTAAGGTATGTCGCTGTTAGAGTCAGAAGATACTGTTCTGATAGCTGCCCTGCTGCACGAGATGGCTACAAAATTTCACATAATAATTTTTATGTCTGACTTCTTTTTGCTTGAAATTCAATAAATAGCATTTGTCTAGGGCATTGATTAACTAAACTGTAGTTGCTACTATGCCTTGCAGCCCTCCATCAGGGGAGGTGTCAGAACAGTCAAGGTTTTAACGTAGCACCTTTTTGTTTAAAGGGCTCTTGTATGCTGCTTCAGCAGGTACTGCTTTGAGATGGAGCAGAAGGAAATCAGGTATCAACTGCATCCTGAATGGTCCCATTCCCCATGGTACAGAAGAAGATGGATTGGTTTGGTTATTCCATGTGTTTCTTCTGCTGAACTGTTTCTTCGTTATGAAAGCAATTATTCGGAAAGCAGTCCAGTGCTAGCAGCTAAGTAATGGTTTCAAATATCTCATCAGAACAGGAATTTATCAGATTATTTTTCTCTTTTCTCCTTTATTTTCCTTTCCCTTTCCTTTCCCTTTCCTTCCTGTTCTGTTCTTTGGAATGGATTGGCCACTTGGTGGCAAAGCTGAACAGGAAGTAAAACATGACTCTGCTTTTCAGATTTGTGAACTGGCACTTGTGGGAAACTCACAGGATTATAAAGGCACACTGCCTTCTACCTGCAAGGCTGTATTTCTGTTTGTAATTGTGTTCTTAAGTTCCTACAATCATAATGCTACTTGTGGTGCTGGTGGAAGATTTTTGACTTGTTGAACACAAGATGTATCAAATCAATCATCTTTGCCTTCACCATGAGGTAAATTGGGACAATGTGAATGTCCCTTCCAGAGTCAGTAGTAGATTTAGAGACAATACCACATGGAAAAGCTTCAGTTACAAGATAAAGGGCTTAGGGAGAGAGGCAACTACATATATCTGCCTAATGAAGATTTTTATATTGTCCTAATGAGAATCACACATGCTTGGCATTTTAACGAGGTAATACAGAATATGTCAGAAGAATGACAATAAAATGCCAAGGTAACTGTGCTAGCTAACTTCTTTTTCTAGCTGTTATCAATGAAAATGGTAAAATAATTATTTTGAATGTTTTTATTTTTAATGTTTTTAGAATGTGTGATTTGTAAGGAGACATAATACAATTTTTCATATCAACCTGATGTACTGGGGGAGCAAACCCAGCAAGATTCATCCATATAAGCCTTTTCTTCAGGTAATACCTGGATATAACTGGAAGTGTTTCAGCTTGCAGGGCACTAGGTATTCTGTCTAGAGGCTGATAATGTCCTCTTCTGGCACAGCATCATAACAAAATATTATTAGGCTGTGCTTTTTCGTCAATGACCATTCTGACTGCATCAGCCCCTTTTACTTCACGCCCCAGGGAAGTGTGACATGGCTGCAGGCTCCTGGGAGAAGAGAACAATTCAAGTAAGTAAGGCATCTCTCTTGAAACTTCCCTTCAGGTGAGGTGAAGAGGAGATTCCTGACGAAACTCAGCAAGGTCTCTGGCTCCGTGTGTGTTTGGAAATGTATGGACAAATGAATTTCTTCATAATGTGGGACTCTCTGCTGTTTCATGCTGTCAGAAATGGAAACTGCATTTATTACTGGGCTCTCTTGATTTTAAATACAAGACTGAATTCATTCCCCCTGCTCCTTGTTTCAGCAGATCTACTTTTAAGTTAACGTTAAAATCAGTAGGGGTGACATTTACTTACTGTCCTTCCTGTCCTGTGCTCTCCCTGCATACTCTGAATTGATACACATCCTTGCTATTGAAGGAAATGAGCTTTTGTCCTATTTAAAACCCAGGCCCTTTAAATTGATTGTACAATGATACGTTTGCAGAACATGTGGTATAAAGTAGTAATTCCTGCGGAAAGCTTAGCAATTAAATCCAAAATAGTCATCCAGGATTTTTTTTTCCATGGTACTCTAATGTATCCCAGCTCTCTTTTTGCAGGCATGCACATATTTTACTTGTGGGCATGGAATGACTAGAATTCTGTTTTTCCAGAACTTCAGAGTCTTGCAGGTGTATTAATAAATACCGCAAGGGTTTATAATTCTTATTCCCTTAAAATTTTCATTTGCTTCCTTGAATGTTTTTATGTGATGTTTCAGTCAAAGTTTCTTGCTTGTACTGTCTTGGCTGTAAAATAAAAAAAAAAAGCAAGGTTAACCCAAGCACTTGTGTAATGTGTCAATTTCAATGTCTTTTTGCTTAAGCCAAAGAGCTTTTCACATGCTCAGCATGGCAGATCCTTATCTCAGGTGTCATCCCTTGGACCTGAATGGGGCAAGAACAAAGACCTTGCTGGAAACCAGTACTTCTGAATGGCTTTTCTTTCTTAAATTCCTGGTTTATTGTATGGAATAGATTGCACAGCTCGGTAAAAATTATGCATATGAACTTCATTGTTAGCTGGGATGCAAAGCACCAATTCTTTTAGATAACCATATTTAATCAAATGCAGTGTGTATATAAATGTTTAGATGTTTGCTAGATCTGGCTAGTGTGTTGGCTGATATTTAAGTGATCCCAAATCTGTAGATTTTCAGTTGGCTGTTTGGGTTTGGTTTGCTTTGTGTGCTTTGTGGGTTTTGTTTGGTTTAAACACAGCTCATTTCTGTGATCTCAAGTGCAGTGCCAGTCCTACAGCCAACCTCCACTGGTACAACTGAGACAACAATAAATCAGAGGAAAAGGGTGAGGTTAACAGCTGCTACAAAGGAGAAGTGGAACTACTTAATTTTTTTCATCAGCAAAGTTAATTTAATATGGAGTAGTCATAATGACCGGATTACCTTACATGTAGGAGAGTTGTACCAACCTTTTGGCCAAGGCAGAGCCGTCTAATGCCCTGCATCTGGCTGGACCTACTGCTCTGCACAACATTCGCACGGTTTGTATAGAACACAAGGGCTGCAATGTGCTTCCTTTGCCCAGACCGGGCCGTGGTGCAGAGCCTCTGCCCCCGTCAGCCTGCGCAGCTTCGGGGGATGAGGGGGGCAGCTCCTGCCGCTGGACCCAGGGCCGTCCATGTTCTTTAGTCCAGTCTTACACAGCTCCCGGGGCAAGGCAGAGACGTTTGGCTGCATTACCTGTTACTGGGAGCTTGCCCCAAGCTGTGCCCAGGTTCCCACTGAGGGGGAGCTTCTCTTTCCTCCTTCCTCTCCTGCCAGGTGCGGCTCTGGGCCCCTTCCTGCCGTGCTGGCGCCCGCTGAGGGCACGGGTGCGGCCCCTCGCTCTGCGCTGGGGGAAGTGAGGGCTTCGCCACCCCACAACACCGCTCTCCCAACTGTGCCGCCCCCGGGGCGGCCCCACGGAGCTCTCCATGGTGGCCGCCGGGCCTCGTCCGCGCGGGGTCGCTGGGGGCCGGGCTATCCGCCGCACCGCCCCCTCAGCCCGGGCCTGGCGCCCGCCCGTCCTGGGGCGGGGGCGTTCCGGCCGCCTCGCCCGCCTCCCCCTGCTGTCCGGAGTGGGCCGGGAGGCGCCGGGCCGCATTCCCCGCCCCGCCCCGCGCCGCCGCCCCGGNGCTGCTGCTGACGCCCCACGCCGCCAGCGAACGCGCCGTCAAGGGTGAGCGTCCCGCTGTCCCGCAGAGGGAACATGGCTGCGCGGCGCGGCGGGGCCGTGACCTAAGCCCGAATGCCGGGGCCCGCCTGGCAGAAAGGCGGCCGGGCCGTGGGGAGCGCTGCCCTCCATGTGGGGGCCGGGCTGCCCTGCCCGCAGGTGGGGACGGGAGGGCAGCTCGGCACCTTGCGGAGGCGTGGGATGCCCGCACGGGCGTGGGAGTAGCCGGGGTGGGCACTGCTGGAGCGGGGGGACTGAGCTGGGCGCGGGCGGGCCCGTGAGGGCGGCGGGGCCGCGGGTGGAAGCGGTGGCCGGGGCCTGCGGGCCTGGCGGGTCCCGCCCGGATGCGGTGCCCGAAGCGTGTGCGGGGCTGAGCGGGGGCACCGCCGCTCTCCGGCCCCTCCGTGCCCCGGCTCTGCGGGGCTTTTCCGCTGTCTGCGCAGGGGAGAGCCCTGTAACTGCAGACGCTGACAGCGCCGGGGAAGAGCGAGTGGGAAGGTGCTGCCGCCCGTTCTATTGGCTGCTGTTCTCAGGTTCCAGTTCTGATGGGGAAAATTCACCTTGATCTATTTCTTTGTGGCCTTCCTTGATAATCTCGTGGGAAGCGGTGAGAAGTCAAACGTTATACTTCTTAGGAGAAAAAGTAAAGCATTTTATATTAGATACATCCGTCTAAAACTAGGATGGTCTAGCGACCAAAATGGTATAAAATAGTTCTTTTCTCTGAACCCTGTGAAGTCTGTCATTTTAGTTTCTGTGAGGAGAATAATCATTTGCAACCAGAACATCCTGTAATATGTGTGTTAGACCTAAATTGATAGTTAAGGGTAGAGCATAGGTAGTTTTTCAAAGAATTCCTAGGCTGTGTTTACTCAAGTTGCAAATAATTTTATTTTGATCCCAGTGGTTTTCGTATTGTACTGTATTTGGTGGTGTCAGTGTGGACAATTCTTATGGCAGGCCTGGTTGGAAATCACAAGTGTACACAAACAGTCTGCTTTTAAGATTGACATTCCTAGGAGCGCAGGGTCTGACTGAGTTTGAAGGGGTGCAGATTTGTGTTACAGGGGGCCTTGAGAAATGGAAAGGATGCATTTGTGCTCAGCAGGTGTTAATTAAAGCCTTGGAATCCCACTGGATGTTTTGGACATTGGCATGTTTTCTAGTAAACTGGAAAGCTTTACTTGCAATAAATTGTTACTCATTTTGAATTGCTTAACCTGTTGATTTGTTCGAACAAATTGCAGGGGTAAAAGTAGAAAATATTAAAACTAGTCTATTGGAAGCCTGTACTCCTTAGTGTGTGGTGTTTAGGCCTGCTGAATTTTTGTACCTTTGCTGCAGTTTGTGGTAAGAAGTTAAGTTCTTCAAACAATGTAAGAGAATTAATAGTAAGTGATCAGATGCTTTAGAACACAGTGGAAAACGTGCTGATTTCCAATCACTTAATAATTCAGCTTATTAAATGTGACCTATGCATCTGGTTGTTTAAAATTGTAGTTAAGACTTGGTTCATTCTAAGCAGAATTACTGCCTGAGTTTGCAGTATTTCTTTGCACCTGGGTGTTAGGATGCAGAACTATTGTAAATGTAATCAGTTGTTGATGGCTTCACCTGACATAATTACAACCAGCTCATATAGCAGCATTTTTCTTTACCTTCTGTTGACCTGTCCTATCCATCCCTATCATGCTGAATCATTGGCTTCTGGAGAAAGCCTGGCCAGTTGTGCCAAGCTGTCTGTGTTATTGATACAAAGGCCAGGGTGGTTTGGTTTCTCCTCCCCTGTTAGGTGCAGTGCAGTTGGAAATACTTTTTTTAGACAGTGACCCCAGAAGTGCAAGATTGCAGGTTATGTCAGTCCTAAGGGGGAGTATCTATGCAATTTGTTGAAACCGTGCTAAAATGTGACAACTGTGTCACACCCCTCTTCACAAACAGATGCATTACCTCTCACATACCAAGAAAGATTCACCATACTCTTTCCTATTATACAATAAATAGGTCTTTTATAATGTCTCAGATTCTTAAGAAAAGCCACAGAGAAAATGTAGTAGTATTATCTGGTGTATCTATGTACTGGTCCATATTTCAGCTTTCATACTATCTATATACTGTGTCTTTTGGGGAAGAAAGTTGAATTCAGGACCTAAAGCTTGCTGTTATTTGCATTGTTTATCTTGGTTTTATTTAAGTTTTATTTTCTTCCTCTGTGTCACTGGAAGAGGGGGATAAGGAACAGAATCCATTAAATTTCAGAGGCTGTGAAAAATTGAATTTTTACCAGTTACAATATATGTTAGCAGAAATGGGCAAGAGATGCTCACCCAAGAAGAAATTATTGAATTACTGTATCGTCAGTAACTAATTTTTCTAATAAAGTAGGATAATGATTAGGATGTGTCCCCCTTCATATTTTGATTTGCATATTTAGCATTTGATGGGAAGTACAAATATGTAGAGAAGTATCTGAAAGGCTATGAGATGTATTATGTCATATCAGATAGATATAGATAAAATAAACATAATAATAGCTTTAAATACACAGTCTAGCTGTGTTGTCTAGCATATCTTTCCAAGTATGAATTATCTCATCAAAGGTCATTGATTGCTTTTAAAATGTATAAAAAGCTCAAATTTTCTTTTACATGGCTTAGTTAAATTGCCTAAGTAATTTGTACTTACAGAGTTTCCTATAAATTAATGGTTAGCTATGGAACTGAAAAGCTGACTAAAGTCAGCTTTTGGCATTTGGTTCCCAAAAGGTGTCTTGTGGTGAGGCTTTTGTTACTGCTTTGCTTTTTTTTTCCCCAAATAGGAATGAGAAAATGTACCTGTTGTTCTGATTCACTGTTTTCCAAGGCACACTCTCCATCTTTGAAGGATACTTAATGTTTTACTGTCTTGTGGAACAAAGCAGTTCCCTTTCTGTTCTGTAAAAATCTTTTTTTCTGTAAACTGCTCTTGATGCTTCAGTGCTGCATCTGATTCTTTGGGTTTGCCTTTTTTTTGGACGACAGTTGACTGACTTCAGTCAGCTCACCTCACCTTTCAGTGCATGTGACTTTCAAACTTTCAATTTGTCAATGTATCTTTTCTCCTGAAACAACTGTTTCACTGCCTTGTAGTAAAGTACTTTTCCGGGGTAGGAATGCCTAAGTGCTTAGAAGTTCACACTCATAGAGTGGTCTTGAGCATGGCAGGGATGAGCCTTCATTGCCTTTTTTTTGAGAGCAAAGCATCAGGGGCTTCTCTGACTTGCTCGTGGGTAGTTGCACCCCAGAGTTGTACTTGGGAGTTCCTGTCCTCCCCGCATTACACTTTGTGCACTGTGGGTGCTGCTGGGCCTTGGGACGCAATCCACGGGACCTTGTCATGCTGACCTAATGCTAAATTTGAGGATTATGTCTATTCTTCTGGAAATGGAAAGATTTCAGTATTCCTTTGTTTTGGATGAAAGTCATGGTACAGTCTGATTGGCAGACAATCATTTTAGATATTAAATGGAAGCTTATTGAAACAACTCTTTAGAGAAACCCAAAGCTGCTTGAGCAAGCAAGCTCTGAAACAAAGACTCCAGTAGCTACTTTTGAACAATTACACCCATGTAAGGAGAAAAATAAATCATTGCACTATTTAAATTTATAATTCAGAGTCTGGTTTTAAAAAAAGGCAAAAGGTTAAAAGTTGATAGGCAGCATGAAGCCTGTTTTAAAAATTTTGTAAGGCACTTATGCTGCTGGCCAGAAATTATTCTAAGATGATCCAGAAAAGCAGCAGTGTGAAGAGAGTATTAAAGGGTTGTATTAAAAAAAAATTTAAATCACAGTTTTGTTTTGGGGGAGAGAAAAATGGAATGGAACTGAATTCAGACAAGTAAGTGTTTGAGTGTTTTTTTTTTGTTTGTTTCAAGGGATGTTTAGAGTGGATAAATGTTGAAATAACAACAACAAAACCCAAAAAACCCCACCCAAAAATAGAAGCCTGCTTCAATTTCAGTAGGGCAAATTGGCAGTTGAGGGCTGGGAAGGTAAGGCCAGAGCACAAACATCTGGTACCTGCTCACATGTGTTTATTGTTTAAAGAACTAAGGACTCTTTCACACACGAGTCAGTTCTTATTGTTGAATGGATCAACGAATTCTCTCATTGAAATATAAGTGGTTTCAAAAGGTATCAGTGAAAGAAATGTTCCCAAAAAGTATTCCAGGATCAGAAGATATTTCTCTGGTGGCTCTAAAGGAATTCTTTGGGGGTTTTGGGTAGAAACTGTGGGTTTATTTTCCATATCCTGTGGCATAACTCATTTTCTGAGTCTGAGAAATGGAGCATGGCAGCATTTAAAAAAATTCTAGATTTAACTGGACAACTGTAGATCAGTAAGTTTAATTTAAATAGATTCATAGCCCTTGTAAGAACGAGTGGCCTAACTATACCCCTGGGAAATACAGTGTTACAATAGTTGTTACATAGGTGAAAATCAAGAGAAATTGTTAGAATATTTTGAAGAAGCCAGTGAGCTCGTTGACCCAGGCAAAACTGTTCATCATGTTTCTTCACTGAAGTCTTTAAAGTAAGCAGAAGAGGAAATATCCTCTTCTGGATCAAAATTCGTTAGGAGAGAAAGGATGTTAAAAGGTGATAAAGTCCCCTGGTGGAGGGAGGTTAACATCTGTCATCTGTGCTCTTTAAATGTGTTGAGAAGTTCTTTAGAAAACAGAGTGAATGGCAAATAGTAACAGTTGTCCAGGACAGCAAACTTCCAGAAATGCTTCAGTAAGCTCTTGTTAGGCTGAGTGCCTTGTAAAGAAGTTGTAGGAGATGCTGTTAAGAGAAAGAGCAGACTCTACAAAGGGCAGAATAATTCTTTCTTAAACATAGAAGGCAGTGAACTTGGGAAAGAAATATTAGGATCTGTATGGATAACATTCTGAAAAGGTTAATGCGGTAGCAGTCAACTGGTCTGATAAGAATTCAGGGAGTATTAGATGACCAATTTAGAAAAAAGAGATTGCACCATCATGCCATTATATGTATGTTGTGTTACATGTGCATCTTGAACAACAACAATTTTGTTCCATCTTCCTGATTTTTTTCTTTACCTAAAGATACGTTCCGAGAGTGGCTTTTGGGCGAGGTGGAATGACAAAGATGTCAAGTCTCTGACTGGGAAAAGGAGTGGTTGAATAGGGGATAGAATTAGATGTTTCTTACCTTATGAATGGTATTTATTGGAAAAGTTGAATAGGAAGCAACTGTAATTCTTGTCTCCCTGTGAAAAGGAGAAATGCAGTACCAAACAAAATAGAAAAGGTGAAATACCTTTTCATATAACATGTAATTCAAATTGTGGAATTCGCAGCAATAAGGTGCAGTGGAGGCAAAAACTATGGAAGTGTCTATTCAGAATCTGGACAAAATAGTGGAAAACAGTTCCAACAGTGGTCATAAACATGGTGATCTGGATGAAACTCTAGAGAAAATCCATAAACCACCCTGTTTCAAAAACAGAGTACAGAGAGGGAAAGATCTATGCATTTGTCATTGCCAGAAGTGCATTTAAGCACTAAGTAATCTTTTGGCATAACACAGTGTGGCCATTTTAAGGGCAGGAGTATCTTTAAATACTTTTCAAACAAATAAGTGTATTTTTACTGTGAGGAACTTCCAAAAACATAACCAAGTTAATTAAAAAGCTATGCAGTATAAAAGATGAATGAAGACACAGTGGCATACAAGATATATCCACAGTTCATCTGAGATTTAAAATTCTATGAAACTTTTGAGGCTGCAAGTACATGACAAGTGAGGATGAAATAAATAGTTCCTTTAGGGCTGTTGTAGGGTTTCAAGGTTTACAGGGCCATTTTTTCGTGCTTCTAGGATACTGGCTAATATAGCAGGAACCCTGCATTCAAAGAAACTTCGGGATAGTTTTGGTAATTTGCAAGAAATTGACTTTGCTGGATCTGTGCTTTCTTGCTTGAGGTGAATAGGGAAACTTGTGGTTTTTGTCAGCTTTTGATTGTAGCTTTCTGATTCCAGTAGATGTGGCTGTGTATTTGTGCTTATCTAGTATTTTCAAGGTTGCTGGTCCACAGACCATCTGTGATGCCTTTATGCTATTGTTTTCAAATCTGTTCTGCCAATGCAGAAGAATAATTGGATATATTCTGTTCCCATTGCAGTTATGGGTGCTGCATCTTTTCCTGCTGTAGAGATGTTGGCAGAGGTGTGAAAACTCCAGGGACAAACTGAAAGATGTAAATAGGCTTTAGGCTTTGTGATTCTTCTGAGTGACAATACATAGACGGCAATGCATTTATAAAACCAAAAGACCACAAAGGGTGGTTCTAAATGACAGAAAAACCACAGACCATTTTGCTGTCATGGTAATAAACCTGCTGAGAAAATGAAGGATGGCCTTCCTTTTCACAGAACACCATACTTGTATTGCTACATGATACACTTGGTAGAGACAAACATTATATATATTGTTCCATGTATACCTATCACCAAAGCAGCAAATTCTTTGCAAACAGAACATCTGTGTTTAGTAACCTTAGTAATGTGAGGTGAGACAGACTTTATCTATGAAATCAAAAACAGTCTTGAAACAGAAAGTGCAGTCTGGGATATTGAGCAGGTTCTAACAGCCAAGACTAAATTAATGAAACATGCCATGGGCTCCTGATGATAGAGGAAAAATTACTAATTTTCTTTCACTGTCAGAGAAAAAGAATTATTTAAGTTTTACAGTCATAAGAACAGAAACAATTTTGCTTGTGAAAGTACAGTAGCTTGTACAGTTGATCCCTGATGCTTTTTCTTACATTAGTCTAGAGGCTTTGATCTCATCTTGTTTCATGAGCCTGTTCCAACAGGGTGTCTCTTGATACAAGCCAGATTTAACTGAGGTTATTACAATAGGCATAGGTATCAGTGTGGTTTAAATTTACAGTATCTACATGTAAGATTTTATTAGCAGCTACTGTTGTATTTAGTTACTAGGCAATGTGAGATCTGCTTTGGGTCTGGAAGTAGCGTGTTTGTGTTAGTTGCCATATTGCATCTCTCAGCAGGGATTATTATATCTTATATAATATTAATATATATATTAATATATATATTATGCTATATATATATAGCAGGGTAAAGTGCCACACTAATGTCGTTTTTCTCCTTTCAAGTTCTTACTACGTCATGGGAATTTATCCCTTCAGATTGCTGCTAACCTTTGAATCTCCACAGCATGCTTTATTGTAAGGTATCAATGCACCCAGAGGCTTGTAGAAAGTCAGTGTAGAACTAAGTTCGGACGTTTTGCTTTCTATATCTCTTATTACTACTGCAGTATAAAGGAAAGGTGATTTTTTTCTCTTTGTTAATGCATATTCAATTACTAATAAAAAGCCATCAAAATATTTTCACTAACAAGTCCCAAAAGCTATTCACTGGTTTTTTCCTCAGCTCTACTGTTTACATTTTCTGATCAATGTATTAAAATTGTATCATTTGTATGTATTTTTAAAGTGAAATTGATTAATTGTGAGTAGTAAGCAATGCTTTGTTTTAGGAAATCTTGTCTGTGTTTGTAAATCATTATATGTTGCATTTTTTATTATCATCTATACTTTTACTAATAAGATGCTGCAGTGGGTATTACTTTAGAGATTCATCTCTAGATGCTTTTCTATTGTTTAGCTTGGCTGGGAATGGAAGAAGAGAATCCTTTAATGCCCAACACCATGTTATTTCCTTAGGGTAATTCCTCTTAATTACCATTCTGTTACAGTCCCGAGAGCACAGGTTGTGCACAAAGACTTTGAAACATGGATTATATTTGTGTCTTGGAACACATCATGCTGCAATTCTTTTTCCTTAGGCTATAAAATTCTATGACTACTTCATCAAAGGTTTAATTAAACCCATTAGTTTACAGAAATTGTCTACAAGCTCCAAAAATCATCATCTTTAACCTATTAAAAGCAGTTGTAATATTTTTCAAAGGTATGCACGCTAATACAGTGTTAACTTTTGCTGGAACAAAACTTAAAGTATAAATGGAAAGAAACAGTTTTTCTAAAAAGTGTTACTTTTTATTTACTGGGTAATGCAGATCATGGCTAAAATCTTTAGCTATATTTTATTCTGCCTTCTTTGAAAATTATTCTTAAGAAATCCTTCTTGAGCAATGCGAAAATAACATGTATTGTGTGAAAAGGATTTTGTTAAACTCTGAGGAACTAGTTTTAAGACTTCATTTTTTCATGAGGTAAATACAACTTTAGAGATGCTTAATCACTTCTCATACCACAGTTGTGGGTTTTGGGCAGTATGGATAACAAACCCATGGATACAGAGTTTTAAATCTGAGTCTTCATAAGTATATTAATTAAAATAATTTGAGACAGATCTTGACACTGGAGTATAAACAGCTGGGTTTTTAGCCTCCCAGAGAATGTAATTCGATAGACAAGCTCAAAGCTTTATTTTGTTAGTAGATATAAGAACTTAAAACCTCTGAAATATCTGAACTGCCATAAGGAAGAGGTCTTCTTGAATTCTGCAGCCACTGGTAGCTGTAGTAAGTTAGTAATGATTTGCACTTAAGAGAATGCAGAACAGGTGGTCACCTCAATAGACCATTCTCTGCCACACCCTGCATCTACCAAAAAAAAACCTCCAAAAAGAACAAAACAGTCATCTTTCACTAAGTAGATCTGAATAATACCAGGATTAGTGGAGCACAGTTCTTACAAAACTGTGTCTTGGAGGTGGCTGACTTTGGTTCTGGGAAGGTGTGTGACATCGCTAATGCTTTTGAAGGAATTAAAGCACGAGAAATCTTCTTTGTGATTGTCTGGTCTCTCCTAAAAAGATGAGCTCAACTTTGAATTTCTGAAGGCAGTTGTGGATCCACAAATAATGTATTAAAAAAAGTGGGACAAGAAAGAGCCTAAAACTAATTCATGTACAGATTGATATAAATTTCCAAATAATGTAAAAAATAGCATTAAGAGACTCTGAAGGTTGGAAAGTTAAGTTCAGAAAAGCAGTGAATATTAGAACTGATGCTTGCATGATCATAATTAAGTGCTTTTAAAAATTAGATAAATTTATTTTGTCGGAAAAAATAATTTCTCTTCTCAGAGCCAGATTTATGCTTTTAAACAATTGTGCATGGAACAGAAGTGATTGTATTTTGGTATCTTAAATAAATTAAGTTTATTGACATTTGGACTACATGGAATTTTAGCACTCCTGAGTGAAACTTGAATTGCTGATAGAAGAGGCTAAAGGAAAGGCATATAATTTCTTTGTTAATCAAATCTTTTATGTCCACAGAAGAGTGGTGAATTTGTTCTACAATATGTAGGGGCACATTTTGCAGCTTTTTCCTACCCAGAAACTTTTATAAGAGGAATAGTAGACATATCTCTAGTTTAATTTTCTAGAAAAATTAATTTCAGTGAATATATGTATGATTTGTACATCAGGTGTTTTATTTTTACTACTCCATAAATCAGAAGGGTAGCAATATGTTACTAGTAATCTAGAAATCTATTTAAATGAAGTCAGGGAATGTTTCAGTATCTAAGCATTGATTTTTGGAACGTAAAGTTTAACTTCAGAGAGTACGAAAATAAATATTAATATCTACAAGTGTATTCATGCTACTAGTTCTTGTCTTTGAATAGATGTGCTCCTCCCCTTTTTCTCTTTTAACATATAGTATTTAAGTGGTGTGAAACAGAATGGTTTTACTTCTGCTGTAGTTAATTCTTTCAACAGTGGTATGCTTGAGGAGAGGACAGGGTCAGATTAGTTTTATTTCCTGTAACATCCTGAGTGCCATGATGCTGCTTAGTGGCGATTTTGAAGAATTGTCTTTTTGCATGGCTCACATCCATATTTCACTTGTGCAGACACTGAACTGCTACAGACTGTCAAATGTACTGTCTGGGCAGTTGCTGAGCCTGCTTTGGTCCCCAGCCACTGCCTACTGACTCCTTTTATTTCTAGGCTTTTGAACAATATTGGATCCTTTTCTTGCTAGCTTTGCATTTGTTTTGGTGGTTCTTTTTGTTTGGTTGAGGTTTTTTGGTGGGTTTTTTCCCCTGAGGCTTTGATGATGGGACAATTTTTAATGCTTTGAAAGTCTGAGTGGCTATTAAATGGATAATCCTGCATCCCCAGTACTTCAGGAGTCCTTCAGGGAATGGTGGTATATTAGAGGGAGATTATTTCCCTTTGCAAAGTCAGTTTTCACTCTTCCAGATATTGTACATATTACTATGGCTTCTAACTCTGTTTTATAGTTTCTACTAATTTTGCATAGTACAGATGTTTATTTTTCTAAGTACATATGCAGCATTAGTCTGTCCAGATTTTAATGATGTCGTAAAACTCCTTGGTGAAAAGATAAGTTTGCTACTTGGGATAGCAGCTATTCCATGATAGATCCCTGTTCCTAGATGGACTCTACTGTTCAAATAGCAATGTCATAACTACTGGTTCTTCTTTCTCAATTTTAGCTGTCCCTTTTCCACCAACGCATCGCTTGACATCTGAAGAAGTGTTTGACACTGATGGAAGACCAAGGGTTGACATTTTGAAGAACCACTTGGTAAAGGAAGGTCGAGTGGATGAAGAAATTGCACTTAGAATCATCAATGAGGGTGCTGCAATATTACGGAGGGAAAAAACTATGATAGAAGTTGAAGCTCCAATTACAGGTAATATTTCTAGGTAATTTCATACATAATTAAATTTGAGGAAGCCCCATTTTTTCAGTAGCAAAATTTGTTTGAAAATTGCTAAACCAAAATTTCTCTGTTAGTCCTACTGAATTATCCCTCACAACTACATTTGCTTGACAGTCTGCACATTGTTTTGCAAAATGAAGGCATTAAAGCTATTGAAAAAAGCTAGTGGGATTGGTATTAAAATTTGGACTACGTTTGGGAAAAAAGAAGGAAGTAGTTAAATGCTGTTGAAATACGAATTTCTAATTCCTTCAATATTGTAAGTAGGAATAAAGGCATCTACCTGAACTCAGGATAATTCTGGAATCTAAATATGTGAAGAGAAGCTAATTATTGTGGTTTGAAACAGATGCCGTGAACTGGGATTTTTAGCACAAAATACACCTTTATATTGGTCTGTAAGTGAGACTGGTAACTGCAAGTCACCTGTTCTTGTGAGAGTAGTGGTGCTGATAAAGATTGTTTTAACATCTTTGACACTAGGGCCAGAGCCACTGGGATACAGAACTGACTTTTAGGGTTATTTTGAGTATTTTCATAATTTGAACAGTTCTGTTTTTGTTTGACCTGGTGAAAGGTGGAATTTGTGTCCTTTAATACTTTTATTTATAAACAATCTAGACTCATGGAAAGTAGTTATGTTGCATGTCTGTTATTTATGATAGTGAAAATAGATTTGCTTTTTATGTTCAAATCAGAGTTTCTTTAATCTGAACGTGTTTCTTCTAAATGGACTTATATAAAATTAGTGTCTGAAAGATTCTTTTAGGGCATCAGCTTGTTATTTATTAGTATTGGGTAAATGAAAACTTTACATTAATACATCGTTATTATTGTTGACATTTAAAAAAATGAATTATTGAAATGGTGGAAACTACTAAGTGGCTGACTGAGCTCAGAGTCCTCTGAAGTTCCAGATAAACTCAGAATTAAAGTTGTTTAGCATTTTTATAATTCTGTAGATACAGGTAATTGGTATATTGGCAACTTTAAAAGGAGAGAAGTTCTTTCAGTGTTTGAGTAGAAATCTGAAGTAAAGAGACATGAAAGAGTGTACATTCTATTTAGTCTTGTATTTTGTAGGTTGTGATGACAAATGGTCTGCTCTAAGGGAGTAACAACCTTTAAAATGTGGTGTGCCATATCCAGTATCTCTTTCCAAAATTAGGACAACTTTTTTTCCTCAAAGATTTTACTGATAAACTCTAAGAAGTCAGGAGATGCTATTTGTCAGTTGATCGGTGGCATTTTGCATCAATGAAAGGCAGTCTCTCAAATTCCTGTTAATTATTACCAGTGACACCTTATGCAGAAGTGGGAAGGCAGCTCCTGACTTGCATTGAACTGGGAACTCCTGTGGGAAAAAGGACATAGGAGCAGTTGTCTCTTCCATGCATTTTTTAATTACTTCTTTAAAGTTGTGAGATGACCTGGTTTTGCTGTGTGCTCCCTAAAGACTTCCCATCTGCTGCTATCTTTGGCACTTCTGCCTTTGGTTGCTGACCACCGGTCTTGTCCCTTCTCATGTTCTAAAAACACAGGAAAAATCCACTGTTGAAATAGTGAGCTTGGTGGTTAGTTGAAGGGGAAAAGTAACTGAGCAAGGAGATGGTATGATTTTATTTAAAAGTATGTTAGTCTGACTCAGAAACAAAAGTACACTCCTTGCTTTTTTCAAGTTCACGTGGACTCAGCAAATTGTTGCAAAGCAGCAGACATTTCAAATACACATACCAAGGAGAATTTGGAAAGATACCTAAGGAGTTGGGAGGACATTAAAGAGGTGCTGACAGCTTTCAAGACCTCAATGCTCAGTGCATTAAATGTGTTTGAAAAATACCCCCCAATCTCCTGGACTCAGAGCTATATCATCAGTTCTGTCACAGGTAGTGAAGACAGCATCTTAATGAAAAGCAAAGGGGGAACTTTCAAAAATTTCTGTTATTCCTGTTTTATACCTGCCTTTCTTCTTAATTAGAAGTACTTTGTGGCTGTTAACTATGACTTGGTAACTTTTCCCTTAGATTTTTTTTAAATTAATTCGAACAAAATTTTTGCTTGCAGTGTGTGGTGATATTCATGGCCAGTTCTTTGATCTAATGAAGCTGTTTGAAGTGGGAGGATCACCTGCTAACACAAGATACCTCTTCCTCGGTGACTATGTAGACAGAGGTTATTTTAGTATAGAGGTAACTGAATATATTAATCTGTTCTGTCCTAATTTTTTTATAAGCACACTTTCACATAGGTTTTCAGATGAAATTTTAGGTCTGCTTTAACATTTGAATGCGTTCTTCCTTGCTGTGCCTTCTCCTGTGATAAAGGCCTGTTTACAGGAGGATGTTGACCAGTCGTTTGGACTGTCCTGTTGAAATTGCCAGACTTACTTATTTTTTCTCTTCTTTCTTTAGCTAGTTTTCTAAAAGTTGAATTCTGTTACATTGTTATACGTACTGCTGCTTGTCTGGTAGTATGTTTGTATGTTTGTGGAGAACATGTGAGTCATGACTGCAAGGTCATGACTTGCAGGTCATGACTTCCAATTATTTGTAATATTATTATCTGTTTAATATTATTATGTTTATTTTTATAAAAGAAACTAATTTTATTTAAATAATCAAATGTTTTTTAATAATGAATAATATCTTTCTGTACAAAAATTCTTAGAGCAAATACAGATATTCCCTAAGGATGACCTGTGTTTCTGCCATTAATTTTTCAGTTACTTTGAATTCAAATAATTTTTTTATTTTCAGCATGTTTCTTAAGTGTGCTACATTTCAAAGATATTCATTTATTCACAGTGATTAGTTTCAGAGCATGGTTTTTAAGTTGTGTTCTTCTGGAAGCAGCCTGGGAAGTGCCTCAGCTTGGGATCTCTTCATAGATACTAAATCTAATGGAATGGCATACCATTTGAGATAGTGTCATACAAGTCACAGTGTATGTTCTTCTGTTTCTGTACTAAAATGTTGCAGTTCTAATAATGTGTGGGTACGTGCTGTGAAAGGCAAGCACAGTGCATTTTGGGGTTGTTAGGGATGGTAGAGCAACAGGAGATGCAGCAAGAACGATTGCCTCAAAGTCATCTTGAAGGAAAAATTTCAATAAACATTCCCTATTTCTTAATTTAATCTTCTTTGCCTGTTCTTGATGATTACAAATTGTGTAATTGTCCTTGAAAAAGGCATTTACATATCAACTCTATATGTTAATCTATCAAAACCTGGTATGAAAGTTTTCCAACAACTACACATAAAAAAAATTCTGAACCAAGATTGGTTTTGCATATTTTTACTAAGAAGATAAACATTCAGTAATTAGTTTAACTAAACTTTGATGTGTTTCTCAACGTTTGCAGTGTTTTTTTTAAAGTGTCCATTTGTTTTCTTTCTTTTTTTTTCATGTATTCTGCTATTCTATGCAAAGTAACTTTGAGGAATGGTAGCTTCAGGATACTGGTATTGGTTAAGAACAATGATAATAACAGCTTGCAGGTGACTTCAATGAAATCCAAAACTTGTGGGATTTTGAGATTTCTGTGCTCAGTTAAAAATACAAGAATTAGATTTGAAATTTATGAAATACATTTTGGGCATTCAGGACTGCTGGGTGGTAACAGACTCTAAACTGAAATAGTTGTGCATGTTCTTAGCTCTTTTTGAGTGTTTGCTGCTGCTGTTGCAGTAATAATGATAGATGGAAAATTACTATAATTCTTTGACTTTGCTGCTTGTACACTGAAAAAGCAATCAGCTTCCCTGGTGTTTGGGGAAAGGATGATTTACTCTGTCCATTTGTAGTTTAAAAAATATATCCAAATGATGTATCTAACCTTAAGGGAAATTATTTTGTCAATTATTTTTTTTTTCCAGTCTCTGTTGGTAAATGTCTGCTTTTCTTCTTATGCCAGTGTTCAGAATCATATATTATACCAGATTTAGGCAGAAACACATACTGTATTTGTCTAGATGAAAGTGTTCTATAGTTTAATTCTGCTGAGTTTATTTTATTATTGAATATCCAGCAAATTTAAATAGTTTTTCAGCATTCTTGTGGCTATTATTAGGAAAAGTAATAAGCAATTTGCATAACTCATGTCCAGAACTGGATTCGGGGAAGTAGTGCTATTTTAAAATGGCACATTAAGCAGTACCTGCTTTTTGAAACTGTTAACATCCTTACTCAGTGTTTCTCAGTAATTTTTAAAGTTCATCTAAACTAGTGTGTTTTACTGGTTATCCTGTTTTCTCAACAGTGTGTGCTGTACTTATGGGTCCTGAAAATTCTTTACCCAAGCACATTGTTTCTTTTGAGAGGCAACCATGAATGCAGACACCTAACAGAGTATTTTACCTTTAAGCAAGAATGTAAGTACTGTCTAAGAATGTAAAATTAGCTACTTCCAATCTGTAGATCCGTAGTCTGTCATTGTTCTTGAGAGATGTTTGTCTCTTAGTTTAATTAAGGCCTGGCAAACATCTGGAGGCCCCATTGACTTCTGTAGAATTGCTTGCAGTTCAGTGTGGCCTTGGAGTGCAAGAAGAGATCTGGCTGTAAATATATATTATGGAGTAAATTTTGATATAACAATCTTGATTTTAAAGTCCTGAAGAGGAAGATAATTTTGCTGTAGTCAGGAGTGCAGAGTAAGCTGCTGAGCAGTGTTGTGAAGCTAGCAAAAAGTCCCTACTGTGGGGTAATTTTTCCATTTGGAGGATTGATTTCAGCTGTACTAGTAAGAGAACTCTTTGGTGATGTAAGCTACCTCTCCTTTTGAAGGCTTGTATAAGTATTGATCTTATGATAAATGGATCATTTGGCCTGATAAAACCCTCTTTGATGTAGGTAAAAATGATATATTTTATAACCAGTTCTTAGCTTTTCACTGTAAATGAGAATTCACAAATTTCTTAGTAGTATTTTATACTGAAGTATGCTGTATAATTGCATAAAAATATTAAATAATTCAGTGGTTTTTTTAAAAGCAAAAATAGTTTCTTCACACTTGAGATAACAGAAGAAGTGAAAACAGTTTATAGTTCTGGAAGAAAATATGTCTTAGAAACATGCTTGCTGTTAAGGTGCTTGGAAATGCTCATTTAAACCCCAAAAGAATAATTGGTTTGGGTTTTTTTAAGCATTCACTTTGATATATGTTCTTATAACCATGATCCACTAGAGTTCTTCATCCATGTATTATGGATTTTTTAATGATTTCTGTTTTCTTTCCTGCAGGTAAAATAAAGTACTCTGAAAGAGTCTATGATGCTTGTATGGAAGCTTTTGATTGTCTCCCTCTTGCTGCTCTCTTAAATCAACAGTTTCTTTGTGTTCATGGTGGACTTTCACCAGAAATTAATACACTAGATGACATTAGGAGAGTGAGTATTTTGTGTATTTGAAAATAAGCGGAAATAGAGCTATTTATATGATGCTATACAAAGTCATCTTTATGAAGTTGTCAGTATATTTTCTGTTCTTGTCTCTTGTTGAAGTGTAAATCAGGAACTGAAATGTAGGCTAAGCAGTATCATAATTAAAATCTCACGGATTATCTTCCATTAGTAGGCTTCTTCCATTAGTAGGCTTCCTTGGGACAGCTGGGACTGTTACAAAACACACACAAAAAAGAACCCTCAAAATCCCCACATAGTTTTTTGAGACAGGTAATACATGCGAAGAGTTTCATATCCAATCAAAATAATACATTGTATTTCTTTCTAGATAAGAGCTGGTGTTCTCATGGCTTCCAGGAGAAAACTTGTTGAAATTCACTGTAGTCTTAAAATTGTTTACTATATCTAATGTCGTGTTTCAAATGTCTTTGAAAATTTTTTCACTGTCTTAAATATGTGGATTTTAGTTTTGACAAAATGAGATATTGCAGTATTTAATAGAAATTCAGATAGCTATTTAAAATAGCAAATTTGGTAGGCATTTGAGTAACAGTTGAGAAGTACTTCTCACTGTGGTGAATGTGCTGAGTGTATTAATAAGAAGAATTTAAAAGGTTTTTTTAAAATTACACAATGGAAACACTAAACAGTGGTGTGCAACTTAAAGAGCAGAAGATTGTGATGACATGAGGTATCTAATAATGTGGTTTCTACTTGCATGGATAACTTGTCAGTGGAGATTGTATCAGATGGGAATTTTCAATCAAAATGGAATTTTCCATTGCCTTCATTTTTGCATACTCATTTTAGATTTCTTTACGTTAACTTAGCTGACATCTTGGCTGCTGCACTTGGAAATCAAAACCCTTCCTGTTATGATTAGGAACAGCTAAAATGTAGATGATTTCAGCTTAAAATATATGTAGGTGGTTCTAAGAAAGCTTTGGGATTATAGATAAGGATGGAAGAAACAACGTGGTTTATACACATATAGAAGAAGGTACATGGGAGTCTGTTTGTAAAAAGATCTAAATGTCAGAGAGAAAGTAAAAGCATGCTCCTAAATTGCTTTTATAGTATATAAAAGTATATATATTGCAGCCTATTTTGTCTTTTTATCTTCATTAATTACATTTCTCATTTTCTTAGCATTTTCTCCTTTATTTATGCTTTGTTTTTCTTTTTTACCTCTTCCTTTTCTCGAATTTATAGGCCGTCCAGTTGAATCTCATTTTTGAATTTACTGTATTTATTCTTTGGGGATTTTTTGTAATAATTGGACCTTTTCAGAGCCTCAAATTTCGGTTTATTTCACTTACAGATATTACATTGCCAAGCAGAGTGATGTGAGAGGAGAAGAAAACAGTAGAAACAGAGAGGGAAGTGTATTTACAAGATCAGTGGTGTAAGTGGGAAAATGTACTGAGGCACATTGCATTGTCAAAGCAAATACTAACATGTACAGAAATCTAAATGCATTGTGCAGAGAAAGGGAAGTAAGAAAGCAAAGAGATTAAACAGTGCCATTCTCAGAAAGCCTTAACACTTCTCACTATACAGATGAAAAGAAGCATGGTCAAGGCTTTTTGGAAAGTAAAGTAAAGAAAACATATTCTGTAAAAACACTTTGGAAAGCCACTGTCATAACAGGATTGTGATTCATTTTTCTGTTAGTCTCAGTCTTGCAGCTAATCAGGTTTCAAACTGTCAGGTAAATTTAACTAAAAGGCAGTTCTCGTGTCTTGGCCTGTACTTTCAGATGTGCTTCTGTAATGTTCAAGGCTACATTAGGATGAAATGTTTATATGCATATATGAAAATCTGCATTGTATTTTGTTCTGATGAAAAACACATTTGTAAATGTAAGGCAGTGTTAATAGAACTGTTCCTTGGGCCTTCTTTGTTTTTAAAGAATTGTCTGATAACCTGAAAAAGGCGCTAGTCATGGATTGGCAGCAGCTTCAATAGCTGCATTAGAGCTTGGCATGCACTGATATTTTAAATGTATTTAAATTAAATGGGTGATGTGAAATGCTCGTTTTATGTCTAGGAAAAAATTGTATACTTGGGGTACAAGTGTGGTGTGAAATTACTTCTGTAAGCAATCAAGACAATTGTGTAATATTCCAGGCCTTCTGGTTTATTAGCAGAAGGTTTTACTAAGGAGAGGTCTTTGCTGCAAGGGCATAATTATCTGGCATAAAAGGGAAATCACAGCTCTATAAATAGTCTAGAAACCACCTAAGAAAAAAAAGAAAAATTCAACTCAGGGTGCAGTTTCTTCTGGATGAAGTCTTTCATCAGTATTGACATGCAGGAAGGTGATTAAACTACACAATTTAAATTACTATTTTTGCTGTCATAAATTTACTTCCAGAAGAGGACTGCTATCATACTAGGCATGACAATGAATCCTAACTGGAAAGGTTGTTCTATGCGCTTCATATTTCTGCCAAAATGGAAGTTTGTCAAACTTGCAGTAATCTGATTTTTATTTTCTCAGTATCAATTCCACAAATATTCTGATTGTCTTGGTAAAGAGTGTCTCTTTCAGACACATGTCCATCAACTTAGGGATGATGTTTAGTTGGTTTCATTTACACTGCCAAGACTTCTACTGAAACAAAATGCCAGGAATTGTGATTTTTAAACCTAGCATTCTAGAAAGAAGGAAGTATCCAGGTAAGATTATGGGGAATTTAAAAAGAGAGACAAAAATTTTTTTTCCTCACTTACAACAGATGCTCACTCTTTCACTTAGCTTTTGATGATACTAAGACTTGGTCAGCAAATTGCCTTGAAATATTTGGCAGCACAACTGGGAATCTGTCTTTGTAATACCTTGCTTCCTTTCTGTGGCCTGCTGAAATTTCCTTTTGTTCAGTAATATGTATGATTGCCACTCTTCACTGGCCTTCACATTGTTCTTTAGGCTTTATTAGGTGATAGTTCTCAAGAAAATTAGGACAGATTAATTAAAACTGCTGTCTGTGTGTGAAACTTCTGTGAAGGTCTTTTGCCTCAAAAGTAAAGTTGTTTTAATTTGCTGTACCTTAATCTGCCTCACAGGTTTTGGTGCTTCTGAATTGGAACATCCATGTGGAGGTATAATGCACGTCACTTTAAGTGTCCTGACTGCATAGTACCTAGAAAATAATTTAGATTTAAATGTTTTACAGTATATTAAAAAATATACTACCTAGTTCTATTTCAACACCAGGGGTATTAACTCGTATTCTTGAAAATTGTCTTTCTCAGTTACCATAATCATATTTAGAAAAATGTTAAGTCAGTTTATATTGAGATTCTGTTTTGGTACAGTCAAAGCACATTCAGAAATAGTTAAATCAGTAACAGGTGTTTTGAATTTACTCGGGTCCTTTAACTTTCTTGCTGTGCTAATAGTAGAGAAACCCTTACATTGATTATTCTGATTTGATATATGCAGTCTGGGTTGAGTAGCTTGAGATGACATTACCTTAAATTTTGAGATATCTTGAGAACCATGCCAGTTACTAGACTGTCTAGTGAAGAAGAAATTGATTTGGTGTGTATGTAAGTAAGTATATGTAGTATATATATAAGTGTATGTAAGTATATTTATTTTGTACAAATTGACCTTACTTCAGGAAATAGCTGTATTATTGTTTCAATGCTATGAGAATTTAGTTTGGGAGAGAAATGTGTTAATTGCAGGCAGCCAGAAGTTTTATTTGTAATGTCTCTATCCATTTGGCCAAAGTCATAAGGACAATCCTTGAAGACTAAAGAAAAATTCTTAGAAATGTTTTCTAGACTTTCAGCCTTCTGTATTGCAGGAAACATCAATCAGCAAACAGTTGAAACTTCCTTGTGTGAATGCCTCTATTAGCTTCTGGACCCAAATTTATTGCTGGAGGTTTAGAAACTTGATGGTTTAATCTACAGAAATTCAGGTACTTGCAGAAGTTGATGGACTGACTTCTTCAATCTGGAAGAAATACTCCATACCAGGTTTATCATCCAGTATGGGAAATGTTAAACCACAGGATTTTTAATACTGAATAAATTCCAACAACTTCAGTTAATACCTGCCTTACCATTATCTGGCAGGAATTTGTAAAGATCTGGACCTCTCCACTTATGTTACAGGTGGCAGCCTCGGGAGCTCTGATTTTCCAGGGCATGAGAGAGCTTGGCACTACTGCTGGTTCCATATTTGAATGGATTCCTATGGACCGTTAGACTCAAATTCACCAGGTGCTCACCAAACCTCCCTTCGAGCCTGTCATGAAGAGTTAAGTGTTCTCTAGTACCATCAGAGTCATCTTCTTTGGTATGGGAAGTGAAGTGAGATAAATGCACTGTCCATCAAAGAACCGTTCCTACATTTCTTGGATAAAATCATCTTGTGAACAAACTCCAGCTACATAAAGACCAAATAAACTTTACATTGAACCTGGGATATCCACTTTCATTTCTGGGACATCAGAGACTGATTGCCTGTAACATAATTAAGCAGGGCATTTTCTTTTTACGTTAACAAATGCACTTTGCTCCTTAACTTCTGCCCCTTTTGACTGTGGTTGCTAGGAAAGTTGCAGGCTGCTAAAATAGGTGTTTCAAGTGAAAATCAGTAAAGCAGCAGCAAGAGTGAAAACAAGAGAAAATCTGCCAAAATTCTTATGGCCCATCACATCAGGGATAGAGCTGAAAAATAAAACTTGTATGAAAAAAAACCTTAGCTGGGCCAGTCGCATCTTCATTGCATTGTTAAATGATCCATTATGGAGACAGGTGTTTCAGGGTGTTTTTTTTTTTCTTTTGTTAGTTTGGATTTTAGGGTTGTTTCGTAATACATGTTTAGTCTCTTCTAGTTGGTGCTAATAATTCATGCTTTTCTTTTATAATTCCTGTTTTCTGTACTGTTTCTCTTTTCTAATTCCTGGTAGTGTCTCCAGATTGGTAGATGTGGCATGTGCATGAAAAAGGACCATTTTGTTCCTTGTCTGTATCTTGACCTTGTATTACACATATCCATCAGTCTGGAAGTTATTTCCCTTCTTTTTACAACTAATAAATCTTATTGCTCTTAACAGGTTTGGTTCTTTTGGCATGCCTGTGCCTTATTTCATGAGGAGGAGAGGAAAAACTATACAGAAACTACTTCTCTTTGATATGGTTGGGATTATTCTAAAAATGCTTGGTATTGATGGATATGTAGGTTAACAAATGTGTCAAACTTAATAATTTAATATTTAAAGAGTATTTGTGCTGTTGCCTTTTCTTTCTGTACAGTTAGATAGATTCAAAGAGCCTCCAGCATTTGGACCAATGTGTGACTTATTGTGGTCAGATCCTTCAGAAGATTTTGGAAATGAAAACTCACCAGAGCATTTCAGTCATAATACAGTCAGAGGATGCTCGTACTTTTATAGGTGAGAGTATGCTGTGATCTAGTTGGGTGTTTTAGTACTGGCTCTTCCTGAATATTTTAAGAGAATATCTTTTACTCATAATTGTTTTCATTTCACAGCTATCCAGCAGTTTGTGAATTTTTGCAAAACAATAATTTGTTGTCAATCATTAGAGCACATGAAGCACAAGATGCAGGGTAAGTACTTTGTATCTCTCAAGGAAATAGTCACAATGTAAAATAAAAATTAATTGCTTATTTGCTGTAAGATGTAATATAATTTGTTTGGTTTTGCAGTTATAGAATGTACAGGAAAAGTCAAACTACAGGGTTCCCATCTTTAATAACAATTTTTTCAGCACCTAATTACCTGGATGTCTACAATAATAAAGGTAAGAATTTGTTATTAGTAATTGTATGTTATAGTAAAATAAAATAATCTAACTAGATAATCTAGTATCAACAGCTTTTTGGCAATTAAGAAACTAAAAGACAAAAAAAAAATCTATTAATGAAAGTTATAAAGAAGAGCCATAAATGACAACCTCCTGTAAGAGGAGTACCTTGAAGCATAAGCGTGGTCAGAGGTCTCCTTTGTGAAAGTTGTTGCTATTTGGTACTTGTGATTAAATCTACTGATGTTATCCAGTCAGACAAGGTATCCCTGTGCTATGAGTTTTCACTCCTCCATTGTCTTTAGTGGGCAAGGAGGGTGGTTTGCATTGTGGATTGTGGCATCTGAGCATCTTAATTGTGATAGTAATTCCCATAATGGCCACATAAGGGAAATCAAGAAAGAGCAAGTAGTGATCAAAATACTGATCACCATTGGAAATATTAAGAAGGAAGTATAGAAAAAGAAATCTATTTTTGTCCATCCTCTGCTAAGATAGAGTTGAACAGGAGAAGCATGTTTAATAGTGTGGAGAAAGATTTACAAGTCAGAATTACAGAGAAGAGCTTAGCTGTGAATTAGTATTATTTGTTGATAAGAATAAAGTTCAACAACAGAAATTAAAAATAAAGCCTGCTGAAATTCAAATATGATGCTAAAGTAAAGCATTTCAAGTATGTGATGAATGAATGATCTCCAGATGTTCAGATAGTGTTCCTTTGAAACCAGCACCTTTTTTCTGTTACATACATTGCATTTTCTTCCACCCACCTACAAAGAACCATCCCCCAGCCTATACCACTTCTGTAGGGTGAATAACTGTACACAGGAAAAGATGAGCTGTCGCTACTTGCACTGATTGCAAAGTAAAGGGGAAGTAAAAATATCTTCAACTGGCTTTTTAAGTTTTTTTCACTATCTCTATGGATACTGTGTTCATAGAACCCTTTTTTCACATGAGCTATTCCCAGTCTGATGCAAGTGTAAGGATAGAAAAATGTGGTCAATGGCTTGTTTAGCTTTAGAATGCTTCTGTTTTTCTGTCTTATTTCTTTATGCTTTCTCTTTTCCCTCATCTTCAAGATGTCTATGGTTTTACTCCAGGCTTATAGCATGGGAAAACATGTATGAAGAATAAAACGTGAATTTGCATATACTGAATATACTGCTGTTCTGAGTTAGTTTTGTTGAAGTTACTGCAGTTATACCTTTTCAGGACTTCTAAAAATATTTGTTGATTGTAGACCTAAAATAGGATAGTACAGACCTATATTAACATGTAAGAGTACCTTAAGGTGAAACACACACAGTAAAAATCCAAAGTGCTCCATTAGTTACCTGTCTGTAAATACTGTGAAAGAAAGAGAATGGAATACCTCTGGGTTTATTTAGTCTAAAGTATAAACAGACCTAAGCCAAGCCTGTAACTTTATATTTGTGGTACTCAAAAGTTTTAAACATTCTTTTCAAAATGTCTGAATTTAATTTTAGCTGCTGTATTAAAATATGAAAACAATGTGATGAATATTCGTCAGTTCAATTGTTCTCCTCATCCTTACTGGCTACCAAATTTTATGGATGTTTTCACATGGTCTTTGCCATTTGTTGGAGAAAAAGGTTAGTAGATGTTATGCATCAACTAATATCTCTGTTTCTCCCAGATTAATGTTGGGAGGAATTTTGTTTTTTAAAATATATTTACCAATGAGAGATGAATTGCATTATTTTTGTATTGTTTTCTTTAGTTGTTTAAGTCAAGGTAGTTAGAACTGCATCTAATATAGCGAAGATGTTAACAGAAATTATAATTTCCATTGAGGTTGTACATCTGCATTGTTAAGTAGTATCTTTGAACTGCATTTGAAGTTAATATTTAAATTGTTCATATTCTACAAAATGCTAAGTTATATGCATTACTAATCCTGTGTAGTTATAGGTATAAATTTATATTGGGATGTTAGTGTAAAATGTTAACTTTCCTATATAGATATAACAGATTGACCTTCACTAAAGATGAGTTTTTCAGTTATAATTTTTTCTTGTAAAAAAGATAATTTAGCACAGATCCTCCTTTTTTTTTCTTTTCCCTCTAGAGATGATAACTCTGAATCTAGGACACTGGGGCCCCAAGTAGTCCTCAGTTGACAAGCAACGAGGTTAGAGGCTATTTGGGTCTGTTTAAAATCCTTCCATGACAGAAATTGCTCTTTTCATAAAAAGAGATCTGGAGAGCTCATTAAATTTCTTTGAAAGTTTCTTTTTAATTTAGTTTAAATTTAATTCAAATAAAATAAATTTAAATAAAATTTAAGTTTCCTGCAGTTATGTATTTAAGGACATAAAAACCTAGGATTCTAGATTTGCTTATGTTGTCTTTAGTAAGCAGTTAAATGCAAATAGTTTGGACACGTCTTATTGTGGTTAACCCACTTAACAATTTTTTTAATGTTTAAATAAAGGGACCTGACATTTGAAAGAAGATCTTGTTTATATCTCTCTTGCCTGATGATGCAGTAGATAATGCTTTCAACAGCAAAGGGTTGATACTGTGTATTTCGCATTTGTTGTGTTGGTGGTAGTGACATCCAGCAGCTTATTTAACAGTGTTTGAGTGTTTCATTGCCCTGCTCAATGCTTCAGACTGCTGGAGTCATGGCCCTTGTAGGTAGCCTTGCCTTTGGACAAATGCATGTTTCCACTTTTGATGAAGACTTTAGTGTCAGTATTGTCTGGTCTGCATTGATCAGATCAAAATCATAATAATTTGATTGGGTTTTTTTTTTTTACAGTGGAGAGTAACTCTTTCCCAAGAATGAAGAATACAACCATAGCAGATAACACTGGGGTTGTATGAATTAGTCATGAATAAATGTAGGCAGCAATTTACAGGGTTTTTAACCAACTGCCTTTTGGATAGGTTTCTGAATACTCTGTGTAGAGGAAGGTTTGAGTATTTTATGAAAGAGTCTTATATATATTGGAAAGATTGAGTGGCAAAATAAGAATATTCCTGGAGAAAAAAAAATTACACAAACTCATCTCAAAAAGCTTGTATCTACTATGTTGATATATTTAAGGGGACTTTGAAAAGACAAACTCCCGTATTTATATGCTAATATTTTTCTGCTTGAGTACTTCTGCTACATGCCTGCAGTTGTCAGGAATAGAATAGCTTTTTCAATTCAAGCCTGAATTTGAGCAGTCAAAATTTTTCATATTTAGGTGAAGTTTGCATAAAAACTAGTTCAAGTACTTGACTTTTAACGTAAAACTACTAATTTACAAGCAAAGTCTTCTTATCTAAACTCCTTTTAAGAGAGGAGTGTTCGTGTTGTTTGTTTAGTGTTTAGTTGCATAATTTACAGCTGCTTATTTTTTTGAGCTTTTTAAATTCTGTGACAGCTCATGTCAAGAATTATTTTGAAATCAGGTCACTGAGCAATAGCTGTGATGTGAGAAGTTCATTCACTAGACTTGCTGGTGACTAGCTATATCTTGTGTACATGGAAATATTTTAAATTCTACACAGAGTGAATTAAGATTTTTTTTTTCCTATACAGTAACAGAAATGTTGGTGAATGTTTTGAGCATTTGCTCTGATGATGAACTGATGACAGAGGGAGAAGATCAATTTGACGGTAGGGTTTACTTTAAGATATGTAAATCTTCCTAATGGTAATAACTTGTAAACAATAGTTAACTTAGACTGGTGTAATATTGCCTGGCATTTGAACAAAACTGCCTTCAATTTTTTCTGCAGAAAACGCTTTTGGTGGGGCTATAAATAAAGCCTGAAAGTACTATAAATAAAGTCTGAAATGCAAGTTTAAGTCTGCGTTTGAGTTTTAAGGACAATTTGTGAATGTACATTTTATTATGTGTATTCATGTAATGAATTACAATATCTTTTTGTCTCTTTTTGTCATCTTTTGTCTACTGTGATGCAGTAGGTTATTAAGAGAAGTTTGTAGCATGATGATTAGGAAGCAGCATTGACATGAAGACCTCGCATATCACACTTTGTTTTGTTGGGGCTTTTTACAGGAGTGCTTAATGTCACACCTAAATATTTTTCAGACTTCATCCAATAACAGAACTGATCTGGTGAATTGTTGTTGATAGGGGAGGAGGTAGAAAACTTTCACCAGTCTTTGAGGAACATGAAAGGATCATTTATAAAGACATTAGAGACACAACCCCTTTCTTAGCATTTGATAACTACTGTGTTCAAATTTGATAGCAGAATAGTGTTGTGCTAAGTAGCTGTGTGTTTTCCATTGGAGTGCACTGGTTCTGAGCTACAACTTTGCTGCTATTTAGATGATTGCCAGAAATATGAGAACGTGGAAGTCTCAAAAGTGATCCTGCCAACAGTCAATTCCTTTTTTTTATGCAAATAAATCTACTAAACTGAACCTAAAGCAATTGCACCAAGCAGGGTTTGTTGGTATTCTGAGGCATTAGGATTTATGTTTGCCAGAGTAATTGCAGTTGTCAGTTGATGGCATATGCCCTGTCTGTAGTTTCCTAATTTGAATGATTTTATTCTTCTGTCTCCTTTAACAATTTCTTTGCTTGATGCATCTCTTGTGCCACCTAGGTACTGTCTATGCTTTATCTTTCTATGTGGTTGGATTTTTTTTGTAACTGTTGACTTTCAGGCATTCACTCATTATTCGTCAAATTTTAAATATTCTCAACAATTCCACTTCTTGTTTGATGAATGCATTTTCAAGTGTTGCAGTTTTCCATTTCATTTTTTTTCACATTTCTCCTCCATTCCTTCTTTATTACCACTGCCAAGTTAAATATCTTTTTTTTTGTCTCACTCACCTTTTTCTCCATCCTTCACTTCCTTTTTTTCTGGACTCTCCATCTGAAGAGCGACTCATATATGGCAATAAAAAAGGTACAGACCAGACAGAGTAGGAATGTTTTGAAATATGACTTCACAGAACCTGACAGTATAAAGTATTAATGAGAAAATACTTTTCTATTGAGAGTTATTATGTAGTATTTTATGATTAGTAACCATTTTAATGGGAATTTTATAAAGACTTGTGTATTTTGTCATGAGAAGTCATACTTCAAGACATCTGTCTTTCTGTGCATGATTTTTTTTCCTCCTTTCTTCATTCTGTTTTTTGTAGAATTTCATTCTTTTATCTACTTCTAAAATTTTATCTTTGGTCCTGCATGTGTAGGGAGCTTTCAGTTCTCTGTCTTGCTCTTTAATATTTTCCTCATGCGCTGTTTTTTTAAGGTTGTGCATGGAATGTGTTTCTAAAATGTTTCAAAACCTGGTTTGTGTAGTACATTTTGTCTTCTTAACTGAGATGTGAAAAAAAGTACATTTTGATTCTCTGTGCTATTTCGAAGATGGCTGGATGCAAATTGTAAAAAGAAGTTTACTTACTAACTTAAATTCATGGTCTGTCACTTGCTTTTCAGAAATCAGAGGAAAGATAGTTCTGTACAGAAAAATTCTTCTGGCTACTACTTGCCTAATTGTTTTTCTCTCTGTATAAATTTGTTGGTTCCAGAGAATATTTCTAATACTTGGGAATGCATTAGATTATAGACATGTTTCCAGAAGTTATGTTTGGGGCATAACATGTCAGCATTTCAGAATTTGTTTCTTGTGCAGGCATTAGGAATGGGAAATGGGGAAGTTCTTAGTCATGTTTCCTATAATTTAGGGTGTAATCAAGACATTCTTCTGCAAGCAGATGCCATTCTCTAAGTAACCAGGATTCAATGGCCACATTAGTGCAGTGCTGTTACAATTTTGTACCAGCAATTACAGGGTTACAATTATAACCCTGGAGTAATGCCTTTGGCTTTTTGCCTTGGCTGTGTTGCTTCTGGAGGGCCAGGGCAAATGAGAGATCATCTTAAGAAAAACCAAAAATGAAAAATCCCAACAAACAAAACCCCCTCAAACAAACCAAACACTCCAAAGCAACCTTTCTCATTCTAAAGCACTGGGACTAGCACTGCCTGAAGTCTTCCCAGTTGGCACGTTACAGCTTGGCATCAGTGAAGCCTACAAATTGGTGTAGGTAAAAGGAAATGATGAACAAGATGAGAATGATGAACTTAAAGAGAAATATTATATGTCCTCCTTAGCCCTGACTTTTTCAAACTCTAAGAGTCTCCTCATTCCAGATTCTCAAGTGGCTATTCAGTAGTGTTCAAAGAGAGAAAGCAAAAATTTCTAGAACTTTAAAAATTGAAAGTTAAGATTTCAAGGAAATTATTTTCAGTAAAAACTGAATGTTTCATACTATCCTATTCCAAGTTTTTCCTGAGCCACCTGTTTTGTCACTTTTTTAGTTTGATGTCTGTTAAAATTGTAACTTTGTCTAAAAAAAAACTTTACTCAGCAGTTCCTGGCTTTTTTGTTTTGTTTATGTGGACTGGCAGGTATTTGTCATACCCCAAGATTCTGTCATTGTGTTCTTACAAATGTTATCTCTTGCTCCTGTTTTTTCCTTGTCATTATACCTTTTCTGTCTTGTGTGGTTTTGTTGTTGTTGTTTGCCCTTACCTGCTTTATCTTTTGTATTTTATTTGGTTTGGTGTTCAGGGTGGAAAATGTACCCACTCTTGTGCCACAGAAGGCCTTGTGTCCTTGCAGCTGTGGTCTGAGAAGTGTGACTGTTGTGCCTGAGTGTCTGTACCCTCATGGGGAAGCCCCATGCTAGTGATCAGGGATGGAAAACAGCTTCTTCCACAGCTCCCTTTTTGAATGCAAGCAGGCGAATTTTGGACATGTGGCTCTTCTTCTGCCCACTTTTGTGGTCCTCTCTTCTACATTCTTGAAGTTTAGTTAGCAACTTCTTATTGTGTACCTTTCTCCCAAGACTGAACAACACTGTACATGGAAGTTCTGGAATACCTAACAGACCTGTCTGAGCTTGTTCACTCTTGGTCCCCTGTGGTTCAAGTCACAGTATGACTGAGTTACTCTTACCTTGATGGGATTAATGCTCTCTTTTTCAAATGGCTGAGGAGAAGTAAGAATTTTAGTTTTGCTGTCTCCTCATCTGCCTCTACTGTTTTAATAAAATTGAGGAGTTGGCAAAGAGAAAGTAGGATGAGGGGAAGGATGACTTTTATACATTGAAACAAACCAGAAACACTTAGTGTTGGAGAAAGGTGTTTCCATTTCCATGTCAAGGCAGGCAGAGGTGGCTCTCCTTCTAATCACAAGCCTCTTTTCAGAGGTTTGTCTTCATTTATGTCTGTCACAAGTGGTATCACTCTGCCCTGTGGAATGTGCAGTATTTACTCCAGATCTTTGGTATTTGTAATTTCTGCAAATGACACTGTTGCTATAAACATATTATAAGTTTTTCTGTGTGTAAGCTTTTTAATTATTTTCTCATGAGAAAATAATTAAAAAGCTTACACACAGAAAAACTTATAATATGTTTATAGCAACAGACACAAACCTAAGATGACGTGGAACACGGACTTAAAGTGGTAAGAAAGGTACCACTGCAATTTTTTGCTTGTTTATTTTCTGAGGGGTTTTCATGGAGTTGTGTTTTGGGTAGCTGATATAAAAACAAGGAAACCACCATTTTCTCTTGAACAGCTGTGTAACAATTAGAAAATCTTTATTTTTTGTGGCTTTAGTATCTCTTTGGCTTCATATTGGGCTGCTTGCCTACATGTTGATATACACACATGTCCGTACTAAGAATTTAAAGTGTAAAATTTAGGCAAATGAGCTAATATAGTTACTACACTGCAGTGGTGGTAGTTCAGATGCTTGCTAGGTTTAGGAAATCATTGAGAACAATCTAAACTTTTTTGTGTGTGTTTTGTGGACACATAGGTTATGGTTTTGCTGGCATTCTGAAGCTCTGATTAGATAACATCTAATAATAAGTGTTTGGGTACTGACCTACTGTCAAGAGTACTGAACTTAAACAGTTGTGTTAAATTTGATGCACTTTAAAACTATGACCTTCTAAATACTCAAGAGCTTGAGACTCTTTCTTCTTCTATTGAAAGTAGGTACAGCTGCCGCACGGAAAGAAATAATCAGAAACAAAATTCGTGCAATAGGCAAGATGGCAAGAGTCTTCTCTGTTCTCAGGTACTTGCATGATTTCTGCATTCCTTAACCCCTGTTACATATGCAAGGTAAACATCTCTGTTTCAGGATAAAGAATGCTAAAGATTTTTCAGGGAGATCACTGTGCATCAGAATCTTGTTTGGCATATTGGTGCACCCTGTTGATGTTGGAATTTTTGGTTAAAGAATATTTGTGAGTTATTTTTGAGATATGTTTCAAAAAATTAGAGAACATGATCTTTAGTGTACATGTTGTTTGTCCATCTGTTAAGCAAGAGTCTTGGAAAGGCGATACCAGATAGAAAGACTGAAATCAAGGGTATAATGAAGGAAGCCAGGACTAACTCTGAAAATTTCTGATATACCAGTAACTTGAGGAGTAGAGGGGTTTTGTTTCCAGTTTTGGTTTGTTTCTTTTCAGCTATTTAAAAAATACCCCGTCTTCTTTAAATGTAGTGATTTCATCATCCTATTTACCCAAAATGTCTGTTTTTCCACAGAACATAATTGCTCAAATAGGGGTAATTTTTTAAAGTTCTTATTTCCTAAAGACATTTAAAACAAAATTGGGGATTGTTTTATAGTAGTGAGAGATGTTCTGTACCTCTTGAGGCATTCAGTACTCATTTCAAAGCTAATGGAGCTGCATGTGAATAACTGCTCAGAATTTGGTTCAGAAGTAGCCAGCATTTATAACTCCTAGGCGGAGGAAAGACTGGTATGGAATAGAGTTAATTTCACCTTTTAAATTGTTGGAATTTGAATTTACATTCAGTCTTGACAGGCCTAATACACAGCAAAACTAGGCTCTCCCCATCCATTATTTTACTTCAATGCAAGTTTTCATGTGCAGATGTTTAAGGTTTTGTTTTTTTCACACAGGGAGGAGAGTGAAAGTGTGCTGACACTCAAGGGTTTGACTCCCACTGGAATGTTACCTAGTGGAGTGTTGGCTGGAGGACGACAGACCCTGCAAAGTGGTAATGATGTTATGCAACTTGCTGTGCCTCAGATGGACTGGGGCACATCTCACTCTTTTGCTAACACCACACATAATGCATGCAGGGAATTTCTTATGCTTTTCAGTTCTTGTCTTAGCGGCTGATACAAGCATAGTGTTATGTGTTAATCAGGCAATGTGAAATGGATACTTAACCAGGGTATAAAACTAAAAGCCAATTAGTTCAGCAGTGTCAAGCTATGTTTTTCAGACTCTGAGCTTCCTTAGTTTACAATTTTTCAGGTGGGGTGACCTCATAGATCTCGTATTGAAGCATTTAATCATTACAGATACAAAAATGGCAGTGTAATTTTGCATCATTACTTGTGTGCTGTCCATTAAAATGGTTTTACTATAGCTGTGTTAGTATTTTCATTGACAATGTCAAATACTTGTTGATATTAATATTAACAAACAGCTACAGACTGCATAGTTCCATATTACACTCCATTGACAGATTGGAATGTGCTATGTTTTGTACCCTGGTAATTAATGCCAAAGTTTGTTCTCTATGTTGTTTGTCAAATGTTCTATGTATAATTGACCTCCCTGAATTGTCCTTGTAACATGCTGTTTCCTTCCTCTGCAGATGTAGCTGCTTTCTTAGATCTGTCTGTCTCTCTCTAGGTATAGATGTATGTCTGTATAAGTGTTAAAATTAAACCACTATCCCAGACACTTGTCTGTCTCTTGATGTAGAAGCAATGTTGTAGCACCTTGTTTTTGAGGTTTGCTGCATTTGCTGCTGCACATTGTCTGTGCATTTTCAACAATAATGTACTTGAAAAATATTCAATCATTTGTTATAAAATAAGTTGAGAATAAAGGGATTGAATTTAAAACTTGTAAATAAATCAAAATAAAAGGGTGTTACTAAGTGTGCATATATTTTTTTTGCATGAAAATAAAAAGAACTCTATACAAAATATAACTGTAATCTGGCTCATTGAATATTTTGTAAAAGGTTTTTATTCTTTTTTTAGTTTGTTGAATCATTGGATCATATTTTTCACAAGGCCCATAATCATTATTAACTAGGATTAGGGAGGATGCTATGAGCTTGTACCAAGTGTATTAAAAGAATGAAGTCCACGTTTTCTGTTCACAGTGGTGAATAACTAAAAAACAGCAGTCTGAAACTGGACTTCATATCAGCAGCACTCTAAACATATTCAAGGACTTTTTATTGGCCACCTTCAGGCTTTACTAGGAAGTATAAAACTTTAATTTGGGAACACTGGATTTTATAACTATTGAAAGATTGTGGTATGTGAATACCACTTTTTACACAATCTATTTTCCAAGAGTAGCTGCTTTTCTCATTTCATGACTTAGACTGTTTATTTGAATTCCTTATATTTTCTATGTAGTTTTTTGAAAGGCTTTCACTACATTTTCTATTAAACTATCAAAGCTGGTTTTCAATAGCTTTGAAACGCAAATGTCACATTTTAAATCATTTTCCAGTGGGCATATAATGTCTACAAGTAAGTTTATATGTCCAGTGTATGTATGTGATTGTTTTGTGAATGTCTATAACAAGAAATTGTGTATGTTTCCTAATCCATTCAACTATTCCAAAAGCATATGTTCTAGCTTTAATTTTCATTGTTTAATAAGAAATTTTATTATGCTTAAAAATGAGTCTGCATTCCTCTCACTCATTTAACAAATTCTTATCCATGTAGCATTACAAATACCAGAGAGGATCAAACTGACTAGAAAATTTTTTTTACATAAAGCATCTGACTTTCTACCATTACTGAAAATGTGGGACATTTGGAAAGTATGCAAAATCCATTCTGGATTTCTGTGGGTGTGGGTTTTCTCTTGACTAGAACTTTTGATGGCAATATTCCCTGATGCACTACATTAATATTCCTCATGTGTTCTAGTCATGTTGATTGTTCAAAATAAATCATGCCAACAGTTACTTCTTAAACTGAAGTGACTTCTTTTTACTGATAAGCATGTTACTGTTTCAGTCTTAAAAGTGTAGTTTTCAAATTAGGGTTAATGCTCAATTGCAAAGGTAGCAATAAACCAAAAATAAAATAAAACTGCACTAACTGACCATTTTCTAAACCATTGTAGTATCTGATAATTTATATTCTTGACAAAAATACTCTGATAGTATAGTATAGTCACTGATAGTATAGTATATATTTCTTACTACAAATACTTAATTACTCCTTGAAGTATTTTGTACTGTGTTGGTCATTATACTATCAATCATTTAAACTAGTCTAGGCTTGCAAAAATAAAAGAACATAATATTAATTTAAGTAATTTTTTATTCTGTTCTTTTGTTGGCTTAAAAATATATAGAATTGACCAGTATGCCCTAGGTTTTCCTGGTTTCAGTCTTAAAAATGCTCATTTTTCAATGGCACATTGGTTGCTGTTAGACCTATAAGCAGCTTTGAAAGTTGTAAGAAATTGGAGTGTATATCTACATTTCTCTAGAGAGCTGGGCTGAAATTGTTTTATCAGGGCAAATAGATATACACACATATGCAATTTTTGCATATATAACTATTATAGCTCTTAATGTCAGTAACATTTTCAATATTGGGTCTTAGCAAATGCCATGTTCTGTCAGGACTTTGAGCCCAGCTGCTGCGTTTGTGAGCTGCTGGCCCTCCTCCTCCTCCTCCTCCTCCTCCTCAGAGCAGCTTTGCCTGGTGGCTTTACCTGGTGGCTTTGCCATCCCGCCACGCAGCACCGGGACAGATCCTCACTGCACATAGAGCAGCCCAGGGGGGAATGGCAAATGCAGACTGCAGCCAAGGGCTTAAACAAAGACAACTCAGTTCAAAAGCATAATTCTGGAAAAAAATGCAAGCCTACATCCTATGGGAGATGTCAATGTATGATTTCTTTTTTCATGAATATATAGATATATATTTTTTAAATGAATCATAGCTTACTTTTGGATAGCTTTAATGTGTTAGGATAAAAACAAACTTTGGGAAATCATGGCCTTTGTATATTTCTGATTTTTTTAATGTAAATTTGGTTTTTATTATTTTTGCTGCTTGCGTTATAGTAGCTGAAATAATAAAGATAATATTAAGTACTGTTATTTAAAATAACATTCCATAGTGACTTATTTTGTGAATCGAATTCAATAAAATTAGCTTCCAAATTGAGCCAACATTTTCTAAAAACTGACAAAACACCTAGAGCTTTATTCAGCAACATACTAAACACAAGTCTGAATTTAAAATTGTAAGTGCTTCCATGGACATCAGTTGAACTACTGCCCCTGCTATTAGTCAGAAAGCAGTTAAGATAGTTTTTTGTGTTTATGTTGAAAATTGGCAAGGATTTTCTATCACATCCATCCATTAAGTAAAACAAGGAGAAAGCTGAAATTAAGGATGGAAATGCCATTGAAACTTTTTGCTTAAAATCAGCTTTCAATTGAGAATTTTCAGAGCAAAGACTTCAGAATTACCTGTTAATATGATCAAGTATTTATTTGAGGTTTATCGAAGTCTACAAAGAATAAAGTTTTAATTTAGATATACCTGCAAAGAGAATCCAACAAAATTATTTTCCAAATTGAGCCTCTACAGGTTTTTTAAGTGCTTGTATTTTCCAGTCAGTTTGTTCTATTATGTCAAGTTGAAAATTATCTTTTTCTTAACTGTGATGAATATTCCAAGGTCTTTTTGGAATAGTAGTACTACAAGTAGTGTGAACTAGGAGTAAATTTTGAAATTTGTATTTATGACCAAGCTACATAATTTGCAGAGATAAATCAGTATTCATGATCTTTTCAGGAAAAGATTGAAAACAAAGACTCCACAGGTAACAGAAAATGGTGGAAAGAGGTGGTTTTTTTATATAGTTTCATATTTGTATGGCAAATTGATTATAGTTTGCAAGTATGTATTTGGTGAATTTCTAAAACAATTCTTAAAGTAATTTATTTTTAGAAATAGAGGAAGTTTCTTTCCCTTAAGGTAAACATAAATAACCATCCATTCAAGTGGCTTTTTGATTTAATTCTGGAATTGCCCTTTTCTCTGTAGATTTAAGTGCAAAACTGTTTTAACATTTTTTTCATTTTTTGTTCCATGGAAAGTGCAGTATATGAAATTCAAAATGCTGCATTTTCCTTAAATATGTAATATTATTTTATGAAATAAAATAGTATTTATTGGATACTTAATGCAAGTATCCAATTTTTTTTAGACTATCTCAGTGAAAATTAGAATCTCATGCAACAGTGAGCTTAAAACATAATGTAGGCAATTCATACAAAACATAGTGTAGGCATAGTGTAGGTGATTGGTTTTGTTGGATAGGAAATGAGAAGTAATAAACTTAAATCTCTTTAAAGAATTCTATTCTCCTCTAATGCCCTATTTTCTTATAGAGCTATTTTTCCCAGCACTTGCTTGAATACTCTGCCATGATTTTTGTTGTTAACAGTATGTATGAAGCACTACTCAAGTAGGTTTTTCACTATGTAAGCTACTTTTTGTCAATATTTCTGAAATATCATGAAATAGTGGTATTAGAGGCATGGCAAATAGTGGAGGAGGTTAAAAGTTATTACCATGATTGACTTAGCTACAGTTCAGGTTGTAATAATAATAACCTTATGTTAAAGCTTTGCCATCTAGAGCTAAAACTGTAAGGAAAGATCTTAAGATCTTTCTTAAGGAAAGAAATCAAAGCAGTTGTCATAGTTATTTAGTTAGAAAAACAGCTAGTGAGGTAGATGTTCTTCATATTCACATTAATTCATCCACTAAGACTATGTTAAATCCAGGCCTCTTCCTGCTGTAGACAGTAGACGTTGTTGATTCAACTAAACAATTTACAAGACTTTGTAAATATGACTTTCTAGATTTGTCTTCTTTGACTTAAATTTCATGATTCAGTTCTCAGAGATGCCCATTTTAGCTTAAAATATTGTGAGAAATTGAAGTAGTAGTTAAACTTCAGGGAGCTAAAGATTAAGAGAAAATAATTTTTTATTATTATTAGAGTGCTGGTCGTGTTATTTTTATAGTGTCCTTCCTGGTAATTTAATGAAGCTCACTAATGCATTTTAATCTTCAGAAATAGTCTCAAATACATTTTTAGTATTTTTTAAACCTTACCACAACTTTAGCATCAGTTGAAGTTTTCTGTTGCTGTCTTAAAAAAAACCAAAACAAAAATCACAACCAAAAGTTACAGAAATGTATAGTTAATAACATCAGTTCATTAGTGTTACATTGACAGGCTTTCAGCTGATAAACTCTATTAGTTAAAATCTAGGAAAAGTTTCACTTAGACTTAAAAACAATCCCCCAAAAACTTACTTGTCATTTTAACTAATTGTAATTAATCTGGCGTAGCATACTATATTAAATTGATCATTGCCTTTTCTGCTATGCGATATTACACTCTTCATCTTTCTCATTCATTTTGCATGCATCTGCTCACTTCTGTACAGCCACTGTAGAGGCAATTGAGGCTGAAAAAGGTATGATCAGAGTCTTTGCCCTCGGCAGAGATCTGTGGTGTCTGGGAGGGAATTCAAAAGTACTCTGTGTGGGTGTGTTTTATTTTCAACTTGCACAAGCAGAGATGAATCAACTGCATTGATTCATCTATTTTACATGTAACATTCATTTCTGGCTTTAGGATGATGATTATCTTTAATATTTTAGGGAAGTTCTTGGGGGTTTTTGGTCTTCTTTTTTTTTTTTTACAGAATATGCTGTAGGTTTTTGTATAATAGCATGTTTTGATATGTGATGTTGTCTTGAAGTTCTTAAAAATAGAAGCGTTTAATGGGGTTTTTTTCTGCATTCAGCTGAAGGTTTTGTTTGATTGTGGGGAGGGGATGTTATATGTGAAAGGAGGGTTGTTTATGCATGCCTTTTCTCATAAAATATATTTAATGGCTTTGAACATTTTTTTCAAACTTTCTGTGGTATCTGGTAGTGCAAGACATGTAACTTTTATTCTATAGATTTTTAGTATAATTTATTGTTCAAATTTATTTCTAGTATTTATGAGACATACCAAATTCAATTATTAGTGCTTCTGTGCTAAATAAGTTGTATATACGTCCTCTGTTAGTGGTATTTAGCAAAATGCCATCAAATTATTTGGTTCAGAGTATTCAACTTCAGATTGTTTCTTTTCAGAGAGACTTTAGTTTCTTCTTGCTCAGAATTTAATGAAGTGAATGACAAACAGCATAGCCATTGATAGAGCTACCTTTGGGGTTTTTCAGATTTAGTTGCAAAGCACCATTTAATGACTGTATTCTTTGTTTTTTTAATTAAGGAAGTCAAATCTCCAAAAATATAAACAAGTGCCATATTCTGTTCTCACACACACCTGCAAGAGGTCCTGTTGTTGTGAGTGGAAAGCTGTACTTAAATCTCCAAAGAATTATTTCATCCCAAAGACTTCAGTCTTATTATGTGGTCAGCCATTTTCAGGTGTAAATTCAACTAACAGACCTCATTCATCAAAATAATCAGTAGCAAAATAATACTTCCTTTCTATACTTACTTTAAATACATCTGTATTTAAATGATACCATTGTTGAACCACAGTGCTAACTTGGTGATTGTGGTTGTGTCCATTTTCATCATCCACATGATTAGCACAGTGTGAATCACATCCTGCAGTTTTGCCTGCATGAAAACTGCAGGATCAGGCCATTGGTGCGTGTGCAGGATGTAAATCTGCCACTACTTCTGTAACCCTTTGCTGCTTTGCCTCCACTGTACTCGCTGTGCCGCTTAGATCTTACTGACATTGCCCTGAAGAGAAGGGGGATGTTAAGATTAGCCCAATGTGCTGAGCAGCAAAAGCACAGCAGTGACAGCTGGCCCCACCAGGGACACACAGAAGCAATCAAGTGGGCTTAAACCCCTTGATTCCTACTTGCAGAATATTTGCCATACTTTGTTCTTTTTGTAACAAACTGAAATCTTGATTGCGGTGAACATTTCAGGAAAGCAGGTTAGAGAATCTTTTAGCAATACAGTTGCAGGGCCATAAGTTTCTTTGGCTGATTTTTTATCTTTTTTTAAACATCATTTGTTAGAAAAAGTGTATGCTTTCAACTTATTTTTCCATTACTGACATATCAAATTTGCATTTTGTTAAGCAATACGAGGATTCTCTCCGCAACATAGAATCTGCAGTTTTGAAGAAGCAAAAGGTTTGGATAGGATCAATGAGAGAATGCCACCAAGAAAAGATGCTCTTCAGCAAGATGGTATTAATACTGTAAACACAGCAAATGCCAATGGAAACAATGGAACTGGCAACAACAATGCACAGTGACCACATCAGCTTCTGGTTTACTCACTCATGTCCTGCCTGAGAATTCCTAGATTACTGCTTTTTGATGTGACAACAAATGAAATAGGGGGATCACTTGAAGTGACTACTTAACATGAGGTGGAAAACCATCTGAACTTGATCCCACTGAGGAGAGACCATCAAGCTTTTGAGACAACAGCCCCTCCCTTACATGGTGACCCAAGTCCTGGGAGCGTGTGCCTCACCCTTTCACACAAACATCCATCACTGGCTGCTGCAGCTTCAGAAGAGATCTGGGGAAAGGACTGGACTGTTCTCACTAAAGCACACCTAGACTAGCATCTTACGCTTACGTTGTCAACACTTTTAAGTTTACAAATGGGATTTTTCTTTCAGTAGAGGTAGATTGTTTGTTTGTTTTTTTAAATCAGACTTTCAAATACAACCATAAGAGCTAACTATTTATTAATGGACATTGGTTTCATGATATGTCTTTAAAATTATAGATTAGAACGGTCTTAAAATATCTGAGGCTGCAAAAACTGTATTTTAAATAACAGAAAAATGCCAAAAAATTTCAGTTGGTCATTCTGTAAAATGCTGACCTCAGGTTTACTCCTTTAGATGTTGCTAATTCTATATTGTATCCACTGTATTTTTTAGTTACAGCTTATCAGAAGATTTCTATGTAGGAATGTTTATTACTTGAACACAGATTTAAAAAAAAATATTTAATTTAGAAACTTTTTTGCCCAGCTTTTTCAAGACTTTTCCCCACCTTGAATTAAAAAAAAAATTATATATACTAATTTTAAAAGTAAGAAAAATATGGAAGTGTTAATTTTAAGGTACTTTTAATTGAACTTTGTACATTGTTTAAGTAAATTTTGATTCATATCATGTCTGTAAAGCTTGGCATTGTATTTTGTGTATGCATGTTTTCATTTTGCGAATATTTAATATATAGACCTATGGTGTACATCTATAGGTTACCTAGATGTTATAGGTACTTTTAGTTTATTGTGAGTATTACGGTTGCATAAATAGCTAATAATCACTGGGCTGAATAGCTGCCAGCTTTTTATTATTTTTAAATCTGTAAAGGAAACTGAACCTGTATCGGACATACTTTTTGTTTAAGCAAAGCAGTGCGTAAGCAATTGCTCTGTTCAACTGCTAAGGCATTAGTGAAAGTGTAAACTTGAGACTGCATGTATTTTGGTATCTACAGGACTGCTTGGTTAAAATAAAAATTGAAGCCCTGTGCTAATTTGTTCACAAATAATGGACTGTACTGATTGCCAGTGTACTTTGTTATATATTTTGACATTTGCCACATGTCCTTCTCATCCCCTGGAACACGACTTGAAACTTATGTCACTAGAGTTCATCTCTTCTTTTTTTTTTCTTTTCTTTGCCATAAACTACAATCTGTACATAGCCCTAAGTTGGAAATTTTATGCATGTTCCAAACTATTCAAGTATTTTATAAACGGTAGCACACAATAAATTTGTGCATGGGCTGCGGCTCCTATCACTGTGTATTGGTTTTATTTGGCATACATAGGTCTAATCTGACCTTGCAAATTGTTTAGAAATGGTCTTCAATGTTTAATCCATTCAAAAAAATAGCACAAAAGGTCAGATTTAGCTTGCAGAGAACTAGTTGAATGTAAACACTCACTATGTAATTTACATTTTATTCCTGCTGCTTTTTTTTGCTTTTGAGTTCTCTCTCAGGAATATTTTGTGTTTGACAAACCAGACATCCACTTTTGGTTTGTACAGGCTTGTCAGAGCAGGGTTAGTGGACTCTAGAAAAGACTCTTATGCATAGCTGTGTTTCATATGTTGGTTTGAGCTAAACATTCAACTACTGAAGTGTATTGGGGCTGCTTTTTGGGCAGAGAGAGAAAATTGTTTGTTTTGGCCCTCTGTACAGACACACAAATTAGCCTTTTGGCATATTCTTTTTAAACTAAGGACAAACTGCTGAAGAGGATGAGAATTAAGATAAATTACATACTGTTGGTAAGGGGAGTTTTAATACTCAATTTTACTTTATTGCAGATGCATTCTAATTGGAAATTCTTCTCAGAGTTTGAGTCCAGAAGATCAAGTTAAAAATGGTAAGTTTTTTGGCTTTTTTATGAAGCACTCCCATCCCTGCAAGCTGTACAGTCTGCATATGGTGTCATATTAGAGCAGAACAGAAACCTATTATGAAGTACAACTGAAATTTTATGATGAACATGGTGATGGTACCTTTCTCCTTGTAAGTGCTAGTGGAAAATGTCACAACCTTACAAGCAAATATTTGTCCTGATTTGATACTCAGATCTTGGTTGTGATGAGGATTTTGAGTAGCTGGAATTGTGTATATGAAGAAAATACAGATACCATCTTTGTGTGGGAAGACCTCACTGTAATTGGAGAGAACGGGTTCTGATACTTGTATGGCAGTAAGTGCCCAGCAGCAATGTTCACTTTTGTGAGGATTCTCTTGCAGAATCTGTTTTGCTGCTGGAAGGAATCCCTTGCAGTATCCATTGTCTGTAATAGTTTTTGCCAGATATGCAAAGGCATATCTGCAGTAAAGGAAAATACACTGGGTAGTTGTTGGCCTGATTTCTCATGCTGTGTTTCTCCTGTCACCTTTTAGGCAAGTAGTCAGGTAACAGGGCTGTGTCTGGGGGTGTTCCTGTTTGTAAAGTAGGCACTCATTTTTTGCTACTGTGTTTCTGTAAGGTGGAGCCTGGAGCTGTCTCTAATTCTTATATTGTTTGGGAGAAGAAATTATTTCCTTACTCCCAGAAAACTGTAAGTAGTTTGCATTACTTGTTTTATGCTTTCAGCATTTTAAGGAGGGGAAGAAAAAAAGAAATCACCTATATGTCCTTAGTCTGTTCTTGCGTAGGGAGAGGAGAAGGCTTGGCTTTTACAGCCAGAGGAGACAAGCAGCAAAAGCTGTGAGAGGCATGGCAGGTTTGAGCTGGAGTGGTTGGTGCCTCACTGGCCTGCCCTGGGCTCAGCAGACACGTGTGGGTCACTTCTTCCCTGAGTTGAGAGGTGAGACCATCATCTGTGGGGTGCTTACCTGGAGGGCACCATCAGCAAAGACTCAGAGGGGGGCTGGGGTCTCTGACTGCCCCAAGGAGTGTAGCTGTGTGTTGGTGGAACTGAGAAGTACAGACCGAGCTGCGTTTTGGGGGGCTTATTTCCCAGCAGGGCCTTGTGCTGTCAGGGAATATGCTGCCATTTGCTGAGCCAAATGGGGCAGCCAAGTTCACAACCTACCTATATCCAGTTCAATGGCAAACACACACCTTCACAAAATTATAGTGTGAAACGGCTTTCCTTTCAAAGCTTATTAAATTCAATTGTGAAATGGAAAAATTCCTCTAGTCTTATGTCCTGAATTGCAAAGACTGGCCCCCTTGCAAAAAGCCAGATGGCTGGGATTGAGGCTGCTTTTCTCTTAGAATGGGAGGTCTCTTCTGGTGCAAGTCTGAACACTTTTGGAGGGAAGACTCTCTTAACAGCTTGCCTTTTTTCTAATGTTTAATCTGAAAGCACTACTACATAAGTTAGGTAGAAAATGAAGGCTTTTTCAGAGGCAGGATAGACAGTCTGTTTAGTCTTTCCTTGCCTATTTTTTGCTAAAATAGTCAGTCATTCAATTCTTGCTAGCCATTTAACAATTCTTTGTTCCTAGCATGTAATGAAAATATTTTTGCCATAAAACAGGTAAATGTTTTACATTCACATAGAAGCCTGTTCATCTGTTCATTTTCTTGTGATAGTATGTATGAGCCAGATTTAATGAATATTCTGCTTTGAATGACAAGTTAATTGATAGGGATTTTCAGTCACAAAAAGATACATATGCACTAATATGCTTTAATTATTAAGTGTTAAGGTGCTTCACATGTAAGGAAGTTTGTTCAAGAACAAATAAATGAGAACTAAAGCTTATAAGAATCTTGGTCAAGCTTGGAAAGCTATTGATATCTATAGACACACATGTATATCTATCTCAGTGGATACTTGCACTAAGGATGACCTAAGTAGTGCGGAGTAGAATGTCTTCTAGTCTCTCCAAATCAACTTCCATCTATTTTGTACTTGAAATAATTAATCTGACCCAGCTGAACTGTATTTCTCAGTTAGTATCAGAAAAAGTTTATAGCCTAAAATCAGATTTAGGTTGCAGACCACTGATATAAGTAAAACACATGAGCTTTTTTGGTATGATACACTTGACAATCTATTGTTGCTGTGCAAAAACCTTTATGTTCATGCTGTGCAGAGTGAAAGGTTTGTCATCTTGGAACCAGCTCTACCAGCCCTAGTGACTTTTGTCTGATGATACTAGAAATAGGTTTTTGCTGTTTGTATGAGGGTGTCCTATAATAAAATTGTTACTTGTTAAAGCATTGCTGGAGGAACACACTGCTTATTACTGCTGGACTTGAAGCTTCTCTTAAATTTATAGTTGGGGATAGATTCATTGCAGCTTTCTAAAAAAACCAAATGTGCTGTTCAAAGTTGTTCTCCTTAAATCTTTTGAAAACATCCACATAGCCATTTATATTGTGTAGGTCACAACTGCTTTGGGTTGGATTTACAGGTTAGCATAAAATAAATGCTTTTTCACTGCTTGGTCAGCTGCTGTATAACCCACTCCTTTACAAGGAGACTTCAGAATCAGATCCAAGATGATTTCTCCTTTCCATTGCTGCCTTAGTTACGATTATGCTTAACCATTAATTTAAGGAATTTAATAGGTGTGTACAGTCAGATTCTGCCAAGGCCCCTAAATTGTCAGTGTATTGTGACTTAAACTGAGCACTTGCATGTCTATGGAAACATATTAAAACGGGACGGGGTGTAAAATGCTTTACATCACAGCCTCAGGCTTTGTTTGTCTTCCACGGTAAGCTCAGCAGTTTAGGTATTTCAGGAAACTTGTTGAGTGCTGGAGATTGATTTGGCTGAAAGTTGACTCCCACAGAGACGTATGCAGGAATCCAGTAGAGGGGAAGTGGTTTTGTCTGGGTCAAAAAGACTAAGGCTTAGGGTCTAATAGACAAGATATATCTTTTATTATACAATAAAGAATATTATGTGCTGTAAATTAAGGCATTGTAAGTGCAAAAAGCTTACTGAATCATCAAGAAGGTGTATTTGATTATGCAACCTTTACAATTATTCTTTTACAAGGATAGTTAGTATCTACTTAAAGCATGTTTCATGTCCTTCAGTTTGTTTCAAAAAAAAAAACAAACAAAAAAACCAGATAATCCTCTTCTATTGCCCAACAATTGCCAGCAGCAACTTCCGGTAGTCACCGCTTGTATCGCTAGCTATCATTGTAGCCAATGTCTTCTGATACATCTGTGTGAACATCTGTTTAATTTGCACAAGGTCAATCTATGCAAAGACAAAAAAAAGGCAGGAAACTCAACCACAGTGTATGATTTAAATCCTAGACAGTCACCCCACATCTCCTCCCTTGCAAACTAGAGAACACAGGCCAAGGGTGAGATGTGCAATGATTAACCCTGTGCAGTGGAGGATAGAGGAGCAGCTCCCAAAGCAGAGTGCAGCCGTTGTTCCATGCTTTGTTAAGATTGTGCTGTCCTAACTGAACAGGTGAACTTCTCACCTGGAGGTGCTCACTTGCTATGTAGATGGGCAACAACAGTTGAATAGGAAAACAAGCAGTTACTACATTCTAGGCAGAGTTAATGAAATAATTATGTGAAAGTTGGCTTTAAAACTAATTAACACATGCATCTAAATGTGAGCCCCATAAATGTTTCATGCAGTACATGATTTTACACCTGTTAAAGAAGGACTAAGTGACAAGGTGGTTTGGGTAGATGGCTTTCTGCTGCATGTGATTGGTACACAGGAGAAAATTTCTTACCTCACTGCGAGTGACTACAATTCTGATAAGGGTAGAATCATCTGTGCCAGCTCCTTTCATAGAATAATAAAGTCTTTCTGCAAAAAAGGCTGGGCGATTTAAAGCACATTGCACTGCAATAAAATATATTGTTGGGATTAGTTCCAGTAATGTATCCTGTATAGTGATACTTGGCAGGATCAACTTGGCAGGATTTTTGCTGTAGACAGCTAGAGGTTGGTCTTAGTGAAGATTCAGTTACTGTGAATAACAGGACCTGTTCATAGAGCTAAGCTTATTTTCAAGTTGATCAAATGAGTTATTCCTTCACACAAAAACTTACAGTTAGTAGCAGTTAACTCCTCTGGAAGTGCTTTTCAAAACTCTCTGAAATCTTAATTCTCAAACAGGTAATTCAAAACAGTTCTTCTCCTTGGATAGCTGGTAATGGGACACAAGGTATTTTACTCATGTTCCATTGCTAGAATCTCACTAAGAAAAGTACAAATGCAGAAGGTTCTCTAGTAGTTCCATAACTCTTGTAGTTACAGGATAGATCTTGTTCCAGGTAGATTATTCACACTCAGAGACAAGCCATTATTCTTCTACCTGACTCTCAGACCTGCATTTTTCCCATTAAACTCTTGAGTAGAATATACTCTGGGAAGTTTTTGCTTATTCATTGTGGCTACAGAATTGCTATCATTTGGTTAAGCACTGTTATGACTGGTGTCTCCAGATTTACTACTAAGTATTACTGATTTGCACCATCAGTTAATTGTGCTGAATTGTGTTGAACTGCTTTACTATAACAAGTCAGGAAAAAGTGAATTCAAAACTATTCTTCTATTTTCCTAAGCTTGTCCTTAGCCACAGCTGAGCTTTTTGGGGTAGATGGTGGTGGGGAAGGGGGTGGAAAGGGAACTGTGCCTTCAGTAGGTTCATGTTGGCTCTGAGGTTATCTGTGTGGGTGGCTCAGCTGTCTCTGCTGAGGAGCTGCACACTCAGTCATGGCTCTGTGACACTGGTACCCCCTTTTGCAGAACTCTGAATTACACAGCTACAAGCACTTGGTTCTGTGCACTTGCCTGCCTTCCCAGAGAAGTGACAAGTAGTTTCTATGTGGCCTTTTCTTATTTGAAACTGACTGCTTCATGATGGATGCTTATTTTCTTCATTTAAGTGCAAGATGAATCATTTGAATAATTGAAGCTACTTCTGTTCTAGCAGAGTCTCAGATCATTTGCCATATGGCCAGTGCTGAATTGGATTTTTCTTTGGTTACACTTAGGTTTAATTCCTAAAGGATTAGGGGGGGAAGGAAGAAGATATAACTTACCAATAGTCTTCAAACCACGTTCCACATTTCCAGAAAATTCTCTATCAATGCTGCTTAATAAATCACGATTAGCAATCTACAAATAAATAAGATTAATATGGGGATGATGAAATGCAGTAGCAACGGGAACTAATTTAAAATACATTGACCAAGCTTATTTGAAATCAGTGAAGAACACCTACCTGGGAGTATGCCTCAACTGTTGCTTTCAGTTGGGGAAAACTTCTGCTTGCCAGAACCATATTGAAGCAAGATTCATCAGTCCCAAGTCTTCCTTCACCTGCTTGGTACAGACGCTGAGCATCTTCTTGAGCTTTCTGATAATCCACAGTTTGATTCTCATCACGATTACCCTTAATGCAAAGACAACAGATTTCAAATGAAATTTCACAGAGAAAGTTGTGCTTTAACCACTTGCAATGTACATAGACCCCAAGCATGTATCTTCAAAGCTTGAAGCAGAAAGAGAAGTAGTTTGAAATACATTACATCACTTTAGAACTTCTCTTTGGTTTAATATTCTTTATAGGAAATAAATACAAAAGTGGCTCAGAACCCTATCTGTAGGACATGCTTTAAACTGCAGATACACTGACTCAGATAACTTCACCCCTACAAACCATCTCATAGTCTAATTAAGTACCGTACTTAATTCTCTCTGTTTTACTTAATAATGTAAGATTTCTCTTGATTTGTTTGTTTTTAGGCTTCAAGTTGCAAAGACTCTTCCCAAATGAACTAATGAATTATCTTACTGAATATGCACACCTGAAATATCTCAGGTTTCCCTCCTGTTTTGTTTAGAAGTTGCTTATTTCAAGTAAGAATGTCTCCAGAAAGCACTTACTACAGTTGTGTCAGTAGGGCTTACATGACATTTTATGTGCTTTGGTGGTTGTTTTGGCATTTTGCTGCCCAGTGCATGGATTGATACTGCTAAACATACTGGCTGAGTAGGCTGAATACATTCTCTCCAATACTGTTGTATCTGTAGAGGTTAATATGCTATTTAAATGATGTGTTTGTCAGTTATTGTAAACTACTGGATTTATCAAAATAAAAATTAGCAGCATGAGCTTCTCCAGGTTTGCTTTCTTGTGGATTTTGACTTTTAACCAAATATCTAGTGCATAGCTGAATTCTCACAAAGGAAGAAGCCAACGAGATAAAGAAGTGTCATAGAAATTCTAACAGAAATAGGCAAATTGATCAGAGAAATGTGGCAAGGTGGATTAGTTACATATTTCTTCTTAAATATGAGTAATTGCAAGTTACTGTTCTTCAACACAAAATGAGCCCTAGTAAATGATATAGGATAAACAAGCTCCAGTGGTCATCTGAGTTCAACAGCAGCACCTCCCTAATTCTGGTGGCTTAAAGGGAAGGCAGGCTGTGGAGTAACTTGAGGGGGAGGTTTTGCCCTGTGGCACATCTTATCTTGTTTGTAGGGATTCTCACAGGCATTCTGCATACCACAGAGATTACCCAATCAGCTTCACCTAGATTACTTTGTTAACATATGCAAAAAATAAAAAGCATCTTGCTCTAACAGCAGTGTAGAGTATGGTTTTAGGGAACCACTTGGTTGGATCTGCACAATATTTCCACATAAATTCTGATATTAATTGAAGGTGCTAAATTAGGTCACACAATTCATCATGGATTTGTAGATAAGAAGTATCTCTTGAGGAAGGACTGAAGTGTCTTATCTTAGGGACTAAATTAATGACCATGGGCTAATTTCTTAAAAACCTGCTTCTTGCTAAGCACACACAGATGCTGTTTATGGAGCCATTATGACTAAACACACCGGACTGTACACTGTTATCTTATTAAAAAAAATTAAATTAAAGCTCACTTGGCACATAGATATAAGTAATCGTTCAAAGTGTCCTGAAGTGTCTGATCTGATGTCTTCTTCAATGTCCCTTCCAAATTCTGATTTATAGCAGCTCACTATTTCACGAATTTCCTGGTTTGTCCTTGTGCAAAGGATCTCAATCAACACACTCTCCTGAGTGCCTGCTCCCTGTAGGCAGAGAAAACAAAGGCATAACTACAGAGCACTACCTGTGCAGTTTCCTTCAACTGTGAAATAAGGCAGTCACCTGGTATTTCACAACTTAATACAATCTAGATTAAAAGAACAGTATCCCTGCAGTGTGAAAGCACCAAGTCCACTGTATACTTAAAATGGAATGAAGATTCCTCAAACATGCCATTCTGCACCAGTCCAGAGAAACACCACAAAATTATGCATCCACATCAGTGACACCGGCTGAAGTTAAATGGAAAATGGTTTAGGAAGGAAAATCTTTGGCAACCTTAATCTGGAAATTTACCAAAGGAAGGTAGAGCCTTATAATAATCATTAAATCAAAGGTACACATGTAAATTCTGTTTTGGTCAGTACACAAGTATATTCCCTATCCATATGTGGCTGCTTCCACAATGTGGAACTTTATATAGATGCTTCCCTCTCTACAGAATAAAAGTTAATTGTGATTTCTGTGTACAGAGTCATCTTACTGGCAGGAGCATCTCAATTCAGGGAAGGATTAGATAGGAGAGGACATGCATGTGAGACTTCTAGGTAATCTTATATTATGAATTTTTGAAAATGGTTGAGTGGCTATTCCCCATTAAAAGCAGATCTTCATTTAAGCTGCATGTTCTCTAGAAGGTGTGCATTCATACATGGGTTGAATTACTCATTTCCACTGTCTGCCACCTGCTAGCTGCTGCAGCTCAAGCAAGACATTCCAGTAAACTGGATGTACCAGTTTACTTGAGTTAAAAGTTTAAACCAACTAGCTCACCTAATCTCTAAATGATGTATTTATATTTCAACAGACACATCCATCACCTGACTTTACAAAATTATTTTTTCATTGTCTTTTTGGGGAAAAAGAGGGATAATCCAAAAATAGCTTTCAGTAACAAAGGTTTGTTCCTAGTAAGGAAAGGCATATACCTTTAGTTTAAACAGTGGTTATTGTTTTAACAGCACCCTGGCACTTTCTAGGTTCTAGCAAAAATTATGCCCAAGTGGTAGAGAACAAGGTTCTGTCCTGCAGCATTTCCTCCTCTACTGAATGGATATCTGCCCTGAATTGGCTAATCCTGCAGAAATTATCTGGAACTGGGGGATGCAGCAGAAAAGAATTTTAAGCCCTGCAATCCCAGGATTTGTTTGACACTAGCAGATTTTTCAACAATGCTGGGACCAGGTATTCTTAGGTGAGCATTTTAAGATGGTTTTAAACTGTTTCCTTGACAGGAATACCATACCTTCATCGCATGACGTAAACTCCAGGCATCATAGTAGGTACTAGGCATGAAGAGGGCTAGAATCAATTCTTCCACATTACCACTTAACTCAGACTTCAGATCTTTAATTAAATCCTGTTCAATTATAAAGACAAAAAGGGCTTTGCAGAGTATTAGGCATATATAGATTATATACTGAAGAAAGATCAAACTAGAACATACTTTTATGACTTATTTCTACTTTTCTACCTTTGTGCTGTTTTTCCTGTAAAGCTTTGTTTTATTTCTTATTAAGAACTTCCTCTGTCCAAATCTCTGACAGCTCAGCTCTTCTGCATTATCTCCTCACTAATGCCACAACTACAAAATTTCACTTTAGGCTGCAAAAATGACAGGGAAGAAATTAAATTAACCTGGAATTTTATTTACTATCCAATCCTCCATCATTTCTCAGTTTGTTTCTTGGGAAGAAGAAGATTTCAGTGCTGGTTTGTGTGCATAAAAAACTCAGTAATTTCAGACACTAATAGAAGGGCAGTTTGAGCTTGATTATTTTCTGTCAAGCATTAGAGAAGTTTCTTGTGTGGTCAGGGACAGAGACAGCCTCCAGCCTTCCCCCACCCCTCCTTCTGCCAGGTATCAGGACAACCCTGTGTCAAATACCAGATGTCTCCCAATACATAAGGAATATAACCAAAAGAAGTGTATTTAAAAAATGCCCAAATCATTCCCCAGGACTAGAATGCAACCAGGCAGTTAAAGCAGCAGCTGAAAGTTTGGGTTCGTTTCCCAGTTCAAAGTACTAGTGAACATACCTTGCCATACATAGTCTTGAAAGCTGCCTTGATTTTTTGCCTTTGATCATTGGAGCGGTTAGCAACAACATTTATGATGGCCTGCTCATCAGTTCCTTGGAAACAGAAGGACAATGTCATGTAAGAATGCAATATAGTCCCTCCAAAACTCTGCATTTTATACTGTTGCATATGGGCATAATTACATAATAAGAGGCTACTATTTAAGTCCACCAAATTTTGTGTGTAACTTCATCTACTAAATAGCCCAGGCCATTTTGAAAAGGTAATTTGTGAAAAGCTTGTGGGGGGGCGGGGGGGAAGTAGAGTTAAATAAAAGCTGAAGAAAACAACAAAATGGCATTAAGAAATTAGATGAATAGGAACTAAAGCTGCTATTGCTTACTTACCAAAACCCTTCATAGCTTTGCGTAGAATTTCTGCATCCCTTCCAGCATCGAAGTTTGGAGCAGCTTGGATTGTACCCTGGGTACACTGAAACACTGCAGCAGGCTGAAAATAAGAGTCACATGTAACTAGGTATCTACACAATAAAAATTCAAATTAAAATCACAACTCTGCAATCAGTACTTTAAAATGAGTTCTCCGTTTCTTCCTCTAACACAGAATCAGGGCAACATTACTCTGAGGGTAGATGGGAACTCCTGATGCAGAACACCATCAAAACCTTTGGAAATCAGCTCTAAAAACATTAAAACTACAGAAGCCACATAAGATTAATTATAGAAGAGAAAACAGCACATACCGGACCAGGCACTGGGGATGGTACTTGTCCACCAGGAAATCCTAGTGAAAATAAAGAACAAGGTAGGAGAAATTAATTAGGTCTCCTCTTATTATGGAAATGCCATCTAATCTGAATATAAAGCCAGACTTACCACTGCACACAACCTGTTTCCTAATGATACCTACCACAATCAATAACTGAATTTCTTCCCTTGGGGATAATGGGAAGAAGCAATCACAGATGCATTTTGGTACATACACTAGCAAGGCAATTCTAAAAATACTAAACTTACTGGTGCTGTGGGAACTGGAAAGATCTCTCCTTATGAAATTCTGCTATTTTTGACAGAAGCCAAGATAGCCCAAACAAATGAAGAACATGTGTTCCATGCTGTCTTTAAAAGCTGTTATATACACTTTAAAATGCCTAGCATATAAACAATAAATATTCAGAATTCATTGCTGCAAAAAGGATTGAAGGAATCTCATTTTGTGATCAAAAGCAGTGGTAATACAAGAGCTAAAACTACTTTTTGTACTGGAATTAAAATTCTATTTATTTTATATATATATGCACATTCCTTATCATTTTAATAGCAACTTAGTACCAGAGTTAACAGAGCAATCATAAAACAAAAAGGTTTTGCTGCTTTGAATTTCTTTAAAACACAACTGATACATTCCAGGACAAAAACCATCTCTATAGTAACGGACCACTCAAAGCATTACAAACACTGCACTCACTGCTTTTAAGCAAATGTGTGCATTCTCCTTTCCTCTTTCTCGGGTGTGTCAGGAATCACTGTGAACACACAGATCTGAAAAATGCAATTGAGATTAACAGAACTGCTAGATACTCATTGAATATGGATTCTGGAATTCATAGTTCTCATCAGATACTTGCAGTTTGAAAAAGAGTAAGCACTTAAACCACTACATCATGACCATTATTCAGGGACAGCCATCACTTTTGGATGTAGCACCTACAGAGCTGGTTCTCATCAGCCCTTCAGTGGCCTGGTCAAGAAAGGTGGCAGGAGGTACACAGCGTACAAACCTCAACAGCTACAAGTAACAAAGGTAAGGGCTTAATTTGTTACTACCTATCCTGGGGTCTCTTGGTTTAACCTTGGATCCTCGAAGTTTCTTATATATGGCATACCTGGAATTTGTGCTGGTCCACCTCCAGCATAGCTTTGGGCAGGAAGCTGCTGTGGATAGCCACCAAAGCCAGGCCCAGTGGGAGGCACAGCAAAGCCAGGGCCTGGAGGAGCCAGGAGGGAAAAAAAAACCCAGACTTTATCACACTTAGTATTTTGTACTTGACTTGTTGACACAACAGGAGCCAGGTCCTGTTGACACAACAGGAGCAGAGCTAACTAAGAGACCGGTTTCTCCATGTCTGTGCAGTGACCCAGAACCACCAAGGCTCTGCCATCAGCATGCAGGTATTCACTGCTGGATGGCAACCTGTATGCTGCTGCCTGAACAAAGCTGCTTTTTCAGCTGATCACTGAACAAAGCTGCTTTTCTTTACTATTTCTAATGAGCACAGGGAATGGTTACACTGGAAATCACTCCTGACTGGTACTCTAGCAAAGGATCTTACCTCCAGGATAAGGGGGCATTCCTCCACCCTGGGGAGCTCCAGGGAAGCCCCCCGAAGCAGGGTAGGCCCCTGGGGCAGGATATCCTGCTGCCCCTGGAAACCCAGCATTCGGCGGTGCTGCAGGATAGGTCCCTCCTCCTGACGGAGGGAATCCTCCAGGAACAGCAGGATAGGTGTACTGACCAGCTGGTGGATAGACAGACTCCTGTCCTGTTGGCTGAAACACAAAAATGGGATGTCTGTATGCCTCTTAACAGCACATTAGAGTAAAAACTCCCAAGCTGCCAAAATGTCCACGTGTATAATAATGTGAATTATACAATTAGCTGTAGGGCTTGAAGCAGGAGCAGCAGAATTCCTGAAGCTTGGATGGGGCTCTCCTGGTTGGGTGTTCTGATGCATCTCCTATGTTGACACAGAATCAGAGAGTGCTGCAGAGTGGAAGTCACCTCTGGATGGCCTGTCATCCCATCCACCCTCAAACCAGGGCCAGCTTTGGAGTTAGGTGAGCTCATGCAAGGCCTGATAGTCAAGTTTTCAGTATATACAAGGAATGACAAATTCACAGCCTCTCAGGGTCCCAATTCCAGTATTTCACTACTCTTCTAGGGAAAAATGTTTTCCTCAAACCAAATTGCAATTGCAACCTGTATTTGCTAGCTGCCCTTTCACTGACAAGAATTGGCTCCAATGTCTCTATTGCTCCTTCTCACCCAGCAGAAGACTGAACAGATCTGTGCTTAGCCTGCTCTTCCCCAAGCAAGCAGCCTTCCCTGGACATGCTCCTCTTTGGCTATGTCTTTGTTGTACTGGGAGGCCACAACCAGACACACTATTGCAGAGGTGCTCTTGCTAAAGCCTGGTGTGTTACTAGCCTTCCTCCCTAAGGACTCACAGTGCTGAGCCACATTTGACTTTGTCAGCCACTGGGCCTCCTGGTCCTTTACTGGAAAGCTGCTCTTTCTATCCCACACAAGGAGGAGGTGAGCTTGGCTCAGTTTGCTCTCTATGAAGCATTAGGAGCTCACCCCCTGTTAAAAGACTTTTAAGAGCATAGTAGCTTTGAAACTTCTGCCTCTCTTGAACAAAGAATATTTTCAAATGTTACAGGGTAAGAACTTTTTGGGGTTTTTTTCCCATTTCCTTTGGAATCCAGGTTATAAAGCATGGACATTCAATGACTAAATCTGGATCACTTAGTCAGACTGAACACCTATTTAAATAAAAAGAACAAGTCCAACAGCTATATATTTGTTTTGCTACATGTATGATTTACCAGCCATACCACAAAGGTTGCTATTACCATTAAGATATATTATAAATATTTACTTGAATGATCTGGATCTCTAAGGAAAAGCCCTGTAAGGTAAAAGTCATTATACATGATCTTAGAAATCAGGCATTCAAAATCAGCTTCATAATGAAGCGTAACAGACCCATTACTCACTTGCTGGGAATAATCTTTACTGCCTAGCTTTAGAAATACAAGTCACACATTACATACAGTACATATTCATCCTTGACTCCAGAAAACAGAAATAAAGTGCAGAGCAGCAAAGCCGAGCTCAAATGTTCCCAGGTTTGACTGCCCCCCAGGCTATATAATATTCTTTTCCCCAGAGGTACAGTCTAAGATTTCCCTGCCTGACTCAACAAAAAGATTTTATTGGAATTTAGATTAATAAATCCAAAAGTAGGATCCTCAAAAGCCCTGCTCAGATTACTACCAGTGCTGCAGAAAAAAATAATTTCACATATGCTTTTTGAATTGGTTATCACATTGGGCATCATTAATGAGACTAGGAAATCATTGATAACAAGTCTAAAGGGTCTTTTAAATTAATTCATTAAAGCTGGCTATTTTTTAGACGCTATCTAAGAAAAAAAGATATTTTCAGATGTAGTTAAAAATAAACTACAGCTAAAATCATGAGGGTTCATCAGAACCTTGAGGGAAGAAAAGAAATCCTGGAGTTAATAATCTTGTTTCTAAGATGTTTGTCTTTCATTTGACTGACTTCAGTGTTTCAGAAGAAGTAAGGGTAGATTGTAAATCAAAATCATCAGAGAATTTATTGCATGTATTTATATGTATATATTTATATCTTGCAGGTATTCATAGCTTTTCAGTATTTTAAAGGCATTCAGGCTGAGATCCATGCTTAAGTCTAGTTCTGTACTACACAGAACACAGGTAAAACTCCCACAATTACAGCGTGACAAGTGCATGAAAGTGCCATGAGTGCCATGATCAGTGCCATGAAAGCACAGAGATTAATCTAGCTTTGAAAAATATTGCAGGCATATCAAAAAGACTGCAGTATCAGCCATACCTGATACATTTCAGCCTCCCATTCAGTTTCCCTCAAATTTTTAGTCCATTCAGTTGTGAGCTGAAGGTGGAACAGTCCTGTGGTAGTCAAGATACAGTGTCCTCTATCCTCAGAAAAATATTTACTTGGTGTTATATGAAAGCTGGGCTACTTGAGTGAAGTGTTCCAAGCTCTTCCTGATGGCTGTGACCACTGAAGCTTGTTAAACATCTCTGTAAATCCTGGGATATGGCTATGTGAGTATTTTGTACAGATTGGTTCAGAGATTACTTCTAGCCCTACATGTAAAGGGCCTCCTATTTACAGAAGAGACTTAAAAAACAAAAAAAGAAAAAAAAGGAAAAAGAACTGTTGAAGTGAGACAGCTGTATTTAAAAAACCAAACTCATGAGAAAAAAAAAAAAACAAGACCAAAAACCTTTCTGGAACAATGGGCGTCATTAAAAAAACTAAGCTTCCTTCTTGGAATTATTGTGTGACAGCTGTAAAGTCATTCTCAGAGATATAAAAATGAAAACAAAGACCATAATCACTAGAGAACAGGGTACATGAACTGACTACTACTGTTTACTACTAGCTACTGTTTACAGACACATGGAGCACAGTCAGAAGGGGTATTCACAGAATACAAATCCATTAGGAATGCAACACATTCAAGAGCCATACTTACAGGATAACCTGGGAAAGCAGGGTAGCCATCAGAAGGGGGATAACCTGGGTATGACATTCTGGGGAAGAAAAAGTAAAAAAGGTATTTCCACTGCAAAGCAGTATCTATGAGTTTGTAGTAAGTATTTGCTTGCTAAATACCCGTTAAATCACTTGAATAATCTGCTATTAACCCACAGAACTTTTCCTTTTTTTCTCTCCTACATCTGACCATAGCAATCAGAATTCAGAAGGGAAGCATCTTCAACTTATAGTAATTACAGTAATTAACTATCACTCTTATTTAGGGTCAGACAGACATTTAAGCATGGTAAAAGGCTCAAACTTCCAGAAAGCTCTGAAATACAGGATACACTTTTGAGGTGCCAGCAGGAGGGAGCTGAACCCTTTGCCAGGACAGAAACCATGCAGGTTTCTGGACTGCACCAAGCACCTGTATCCATCATCCTGCATTGCTCTGCTCACAGGGGTAGTTTCTGGGAGAAGAGCAGTACCCTAGCTATCCCATGCAAAATGGTAATTTCATAAGAACAGGTGTAATCCCTCAGCATTTCTTCATTTGTGGAGCAAACTTATATTTCCTGACAGTAACTGTTTCTTTTAGTCACACCTTTAACAGAGGAACTTGGGGAGTAGGGGTAGAGATCATCCCATCCTGCATGTTGCCAACTAGTTGGGCAGGGAAATTCGAGACCATCAGCCAGGTTAAAAAACTTTTAATGACGGGGGGGAAAATGGACTTTGGCACAAGCATCCTTAAGTTGAACAGTGGTTCAGACATAACTACATGTATAACCAAAACAACAAGAGATTTTTTTTTCCATCAGACTCTCGTTTCCCGCCGGTGTCCCCGGACGGGCACGGGGCGGGTTGAGCCGGGGGCGGGTGTGAGTCAGCTGCGGCACTGGCCCGCGGTGAAACATCAGCGGGCGCGCCCCGGTCCGTGTGTTGGGCGGGACCTCAGCCAGTAAACACGGAGAAGTGTTCCCGCTGCGGCTGCTCCGCCGCAGCTCCGCCGGGACCCCCCGGCCCGATCCCGATCCCGCACCGCACCGGCGGGGGCACCGCCCGAGCCCTTCCCGCGTCCCCGNAGCCGGGGCTGCGGCCCAGCCCCCGGGCGGTGCGAGCGGAGCCGGCCGGGCGGGGGACTGGGGCGAGGGGCACGCGAATCGCGGCCGGCCGGG
>VXAX01003145.1:787656-844296 GCA_013399835.1 Leptocoma aspasia
TTTTGCAAGAGAGAGAGGCTGGGTTCTCGATACCGACAGTAATTGGCTGAGCCGAACGTCTGTCATGCAGCGCTGATTTTCTATTGGCGATACGGGAGAGCTAAGGATATCTGTTAGCCAATCGGAGACGTGGGATCAGGGCAGACGTTCTGATTGGAGGAAACGCGTACCGTCTGTGACTGAACCTTACTCTTGTTCCCACCCTCCCGGGGCCGGAAAGTTTCTCAATTGGGCTCTCGCATTCCCCGCCTCCCCCCTCTCCGCTCTCCTATTGGCCAGCAGCGCCCTCCCCGCCCGTCTTTAAGGCCGTTTATTGGCTGCGGAGATGCCGCTCAGCGCTGCGTAGGGAGGCAGCGGGGCCGCGCCTGGTGTGCGCTGCTGCGCGCTCCCCTGGCAGGGCTGCGTGAGCGCCCTCGTGCGGGCAGGCTGGGCACGGCAGGGCCGGTGCCGCGGGGCTCAGGGCGCCGTGAGGGCACGGACAGGCGGTGCTGCCTCCCGGCTCTGAGGATGGAGCTGCAAACGCAGCTGTGCGGGCGCAGCGCCCATGGAAACTGCTCCAGTAGTGCTGTAGGCGAGGCTATACAGCCCTTGGGGTCTTGGCCCTGTGAGGCAGGCAAGTGCTGTTAGTCTTTATTGCCTCAATAGAAGAATAAGTGGTTGTCAAGTATTGTGTAGAGAGAAAATGCTGGTTACCCCAATCAGTGACTACCCAACAAGTTCACTTATTGGATGACACTTGCCTGTTACTTGTTCTGCCCCGTGTGTTCGCTCCCGGGCAGCGAACCCTTGCAGGTGGGGCAGGTATCGCTGAGGGGGTGAAGCCTCAGCGCCGTCCACAGCTTCCTCGCGAGGGGAGGCCGAGGAACGGGCACTGATGTCTGTGGTAGCACTGACAGGAGCCAAGGGAACGGCCTAAAGATGTGCCAGGGGACATTTAATTTGGTTATTAGAAAAAGGTTCTTCACCCAGAGGGTGGTTGGAATAGGGAACAGGGTCGCCAGAGAAGTGGTCACCACGCCAGCCTGACAGAGTGCGAAAAGTGTTTGAACGCTGCTCTCAGGCCCGTGGTGTGTGACTCCTGGGGATGGTCTTGTGCGGGGCCAGGAGTTGGACCAGAGGGTCCCTTACACCTGAGGATATTCTGTGAAATGGAACATGTATGCTTTCAAGAGCTGCTAAGAGGGCTGGATTCTTTCAGAACTTTGTTAGCCATTTTATCATGACAGGTGGCTTTTGGAGTTTTCTCTGCTTCATCAGTTGAGGCCTGAACGTCATCAGTTAATGAGCAGTTTCAACTATGTCATTGAAGAAGGCTCCTGACTATAAAAGAAGCGCCTCAATAAAAGGATCGTGCATTCTGCCTATGCGGAAGCAGTTTGCTTCTCTTACATAAGTGGGGAACACCTTTCAAAACTACAAAGGAGAGCTAATGCATGGGAGCATGAACAGATTTTATCTCTTCATAAAAGCACTTCCAGGTCTGTGTATCAGTAAAAACTGGATCTCCTATTCTTAGGCTTTCTCCAAGCAGCCTTCATTTCTTGTAGGTGTGGCTGGGTCAAATTGCACAAAGCTTTAAAACATTTCTGTTCCTAGAGCTTTGATGTGTCATTGAGAAGTCTAATGTGTGAGATGTTCTTGTTAGAGAGTAGTTGTTTGATCTCATTCTGGTTTGCATCAAACTGGGCTTGGTGCTTAATTTGGCATAGTCAGCTGCAGAGTCATGTGGAGCAAGCAAAGCTCTATAAGAGCCCATAATGCTTTTATGTTTTCACTTTAAAAATTGGGCAACTTAATATGAAGCAGCAGTTGTGCTTCAAAACTGGCAACTGTGATAACCTTCTTTTAATATGATGATGTCAAGTTGCTGCAGAGGGTGCTGGAGGGTGTATGTAGTGAGTGAAGATGGCTAGCCTGTATCTCAAAAGTCAAAGATCTGTGGTTGGCTCATACAAAGCCCACTTAATAGAAAGACTGTATAAATCTAATTATAAGAAAATCAATCATGTGATTGTGGCTGGAGCAGATGTGTCCAAGCTACAAAACTGTTTTTTCCTTGCTAAATAACTGCTGAAAAATGAAGACCTTTATAATTAATATTGTTTTAAACTGACACAAAGTGTCAGTTTACTTTTAGAGGAGGATAGATACACTTATCAATGGTGTCTACTGATGAAAACTTGACATCCATCTACTGATACGATTCAGATACTGATAAGATTCAGATAATGTTCAGATACTACCCCACTGCAGTAGAATCTGTCTGCCTAGAGGGACACAGAAAACACATGTGTACATGAATCAGCATGGTAACTCAGGGCCTTCTGATTTTACAGTTTCCCTGCATCTGATTTGATGGTGAATATAATTCTCTCCAAGCTCTGCTCTTGTATTATTTCTCTTTATAGTGCTTGATTGTGACTGGGTCATTATTATTATTGCATTTGCTGTCATGTCAGCTGCAATTTCACTGATGATGTGTAATTTCTTTATCAGTAGCCATCTTCTTATCTTGCTTGTATTACTGGAATTAACAATTTCTTGCTCTGGGGGATATTTGTTACATTGCATTACAGGTAAAGTAAAATATCTGCAATTGATTTGATTCATCATTTCAGGATGTAGTTTCATCTGGTTAGTTTCATGGAATTGAATATGGTATTTTTATTCCTTTATTGTAAGAAAAGTTTCCCATTGTACATTCTGTCTACAAGGTTGGAAGAAGACACAGTCAGGTAACCCAAACTGACCAAAGGGATATTCCAGATCATATGACATCATACTCAGTATATAAAGTGGGAGAAGGAGGAAGAAGTGCAGGATGTTAGGAGTGATGTTTTTTTGTCTTCCCAAATAATATGTGCAGGTGATGGGGTCCTGCTTTCCTGGAGATGGCTGAACACCTGCCTGTTGCATATAGGTAAAACCTTAATAAAATAAGGGCCTTGTTACCCTTGTAAAATCATGGCTCAGGCCTGCTACTTCAGCTAAGTAGAAGAGGACTATGGGAAAGTGACTCAGCTGAATTGGAGGTAGAAAACAAGTTATATAACCATTACATGCTCACATTGTGGTTTGTGGCAGTTGGTTGAATTACTTTTGTTGTGCTTAAATAGGATGTGCCTGATAACAGGCTAACTGCTTAAAAAGGTCTGTTTTTTGCAATAAAGGGCTCTGACTTGCACCTGCCTGGGGACTCTGTGTTACTCGGCTTCGTAACACCTGCCTGCCCATAGGAAGCAGTGAATTAATTCCTTGTTTTGTTTTGCTTCTCTTTGTGGCTTTTGCTTTCCCTATTAAACTGTATCTCAACCTATGAGTTTTCCAGCTTTTACCCTTCTGATTCTCTCCCGATCCCGCTGGTGGAGCTGTGAGTGATAGGCTGTGCTCTGCTTGGCTGCTGCCTGGGGTTAAACCATGCAAGGATCCATTAGTTCTGTCCAGGACTTGCACATGATGCAGTCATGGACAACAGTTTCAGGTTTTGGGTTCTGAGGGGTTGGTTTGTTTGTTTAGGGGGTTGTCTTGGCTTTTTTCCTATTAAAAAAAGATATTAGTTCCCTTATTTAGTCTTCCTCAAACATTTTAGATACTCATGCATTTGCAATTGCCAGTAGACGAAAGACACTTGTTGACAGCCACTAGCTCCCAGTGCAGTGCATCAGCTGACTCAGCTTCATCATTTCAGCAAAAAGGATTCAAGCCCTTCCCTGCTTTTGTGTAATGTTTTATGGGGCCACCTTAATTATCAGAGAAATAACACTGACACTACTGAGGTAATGCTTAGAGTGAAAATCCAAATGCCATCTAAAAATAATAAGGCATAGTGTCAATTGCATACCACGTAGATAAAATAATATACCTTTGCTAAAGTTAGAGTGGCAGTGGAAGTTATCATTAGGTGATCAAAAATAGCACTCTGGGGGTTGCTTGGTGCTTTTTAGTCACTATATGGAAATACAGAGATCCAAGCTAAAGTAAAATTACACAATAAAACTTGCAGTGAAAACTAACAGAGAGCAATGCCCACAGGCTGGCATGTGTAGGGCAACAGATACTTTCATGGTCAGAGTTTTATACTCAGAGGAAGGGAAAATGGAAACACATACTCAATAAAGAATGGGTGTGGATGTAAAAAAAATATCCTAAACCCAGGCAAACCCAAATGGTACAAATATTTGGCTCAGAGGAGTGTTGAAATTTTGAAATTGTCAAAATATGTCGCAAAACCTATTTATTTTAGCTTTTATTTAGTTCTTGCATGTAGAATTCCACTGCTTCCAATGACCAGTGAGAGATCAAAAAAATATGGGTGAACTACCTTGAAAAACCGCAGTAAAAGGCATTTTGATTTGAAAGGCAGATTTTTGATGTTGCAGTACCATAACCTCTCAGGCTTTAGTGGGAATGTATCAGTTATGACTTGGAACGGGCTCTTCAAGAAGAGAATGTGGGTTTGGTGGTGTGCTTTTTTGTTGTAATTTTGTAAATCACTGCACACTGTTGGGATCCATGGCTAACTGCTTTTATTCTGAAAGTGGAAATAAATTCAAGTTGCACCAGGATTAGATTGGATATTAGAAAAAAATTTACTTACTGAAAGGGGGGAAATAACTCAGTGGTGGACTTGGTAGTGACATGTTAACAGCTGAACTTGATCCTCTTGGAGGTCTTTTTAACGTAAATGAACCTGTGATTCTATGATATTCTGAAAGTCTTCTGTTGTCTCCTACCGTGCCTCTCCCGTAGTCTGTAGAGTCGTGTGTTCACCCTCTCTTCCCGGGTGTGTTACCTGACTGAAAATGCTAATGCCCTAATATTCTATAAAAACGCAGCGGTGTATTTTATGGCGCAGACACCGATAGATCTTACCGAAGGTGCTGCCTGCCGTGCCAGCCGCCGGGAAGGTCCTTTCCGGGCGGGAGCTGGCGCTGTGCCCGCGCTCCGGGGCCGGCTCCCCGTTCCCCGTTCCCGGGGGACGCGCGGCGCTCCCCGCCAGAGGGCGCGCGCCGCCCGCCGGGCCCGGCGGGGCCGGAGCCGGTGCGGGCACTGCGGCTCTGCGCGCCTCCGACACCAGCGCGCCGGGACAGCCGCCAGCGCACCGCAGCCTGGTAACCACTTAGTGCTAATTCATCGCTGGCTTCACTCTGCCGCCTTTGAAGCGAGTAGCGTAAGTGGGAATTTGTGCATACAGCTTTTCCCACCAGTGTTTATTACATGTATTTCACGCAGCAGTTTATTTCTTAAGCTAGTAACATTAAGGTTGAATCAATGAGGTAGAATTTGTTAATTTTTCTGCAATTGTACCTTAATTCCTCATAATTAATAAAATCCAACCTTAATTTCCCATAGGAATGTCATGGAGAAATTTACTTACAGATATTAAGACTACGGAACGTTAAGATGTGATAATATGATACTATAACCCCAAATGTTACTGAAATATATGGAAATGAAAGGTGTTTTGGGTCTTTGAGAGCATGAACTCCCAAATCTCTCAAAACATTCCTGCTTCTTGATGATCTAAAATAATTTTTATTTTCTGCTTTTGACTCAAATCATGGATAGAGTCAGCTTTTGAATGAGAAGTGTTTTATATGCTACTTAAAACTAAGACAGAATGTGCTTGCACTGACCTAGCAAAGCAGTTAGGTGCCCTACTCTGCAAGATCAAACCTTATGTCTTTATATGATATTCTTCCTGCCTAACCCATGCAGAGAGAACTGAAGAAAACCTAGATATGACTCTTGGCTTTTTTTTCTTCCCCAGGGAGTATGGGGTAGAAGTGTGGCAGCACTACTGTCCTTGCCATGTAATCAACTTGAATAAGTAATCTCTGGCAGGCAGCCTTAAACACAGTGTTCCTTTGTCTGGTAACTTGCTGCTACTGTGTTTGACTTAAAAGCATTTGTAACAGAGAAGAGCTGTGTCCTTTAATACCTGGCATCCAAATAAAATCAAGTGTAATGCCACTGATAGCAGATAAGTGTGAAAGTTCTTATGCAGGCAGATTTCAAATGTTAAAAATTTCTAACACGTCTAACAGCTAATGTGTCACTGTGCCGTTTGTTGGGTAGATAATCTCTTTTTCCAGTCGCTTGTTCCTATGCAATCACTGTACAGCTTTACTTCTCCTATCAGTAAGCATGTCCTTTTCCTTAGTGTCCTTTAGGGCATGGGTCAAAATGGCCATTATCTGTACATTTCAGCCCAGACCAAAACTGCATATGTCCTCAAAAGTGTTGAACAAGACTTTTGAGACTGGCAATGTTTGCTGTGTCATTCAGCACAAACATTTGCTTTGGTGCCTCGAGACAAAATCTGCATGCTGAAGTGAAGTAACTAGAATGGAAAATATATATTTCATTTGATGGTGGAGGGAGGCCTGCCAAGATATGGAATGGCAAAAATGTTGTTTTGTGAACTCCAAGAATTATATGATTTTTATATCACCAGGGTCTGACAGTGTTTTTTGTCCCTTCACAGCTCAGCAGGTTTTTTCCAGCTTGAGGCAGCTGCATCACGATGTGTTGGATGAATAAGTGGGCAGTGAGGGAGAAGGTAAGAAGGTAATGATTTACATATAGAAATAGGACCTGGAAAGGAACAGTGGGAATAAAATCCAGGGGACAGTTTCTGTGTGGGAGCCTGGGAGACCTGAGGGCCTAATGCATTTCTGTTGCTGGCATTTGGGCGATGTTAAGGCAAGGCATCCATATAACTGAAAAATGTCAGAGACATACTTTGGGTAGTGCTTTAGCTCTTACAATGTGAAGTGCTTGATAACAACTAGGACAGTATTATCCTCCTGTCTGTTCCACGGACTTCGGGGGAGTCACTTAACCTTTAGAACTCAGTTTTCCACTTCTGCAAAATATGACTGATGATACTGTAGAGGGTATGTTTATATGTAGGATATGCACAGACGGTTTACTCAGGGAAGGCAGGAAAGACCTTACCCTTTGAGGAAACACCTTTGAGAGGAAGCTGAAGAGGGCATTTCCTGACCCAGAGACTGTGCACTTTGGAAAGGGAGAAAGTCTTCAACTAGCCTAAGGAGAAGGGCTGTTTTGTGTCCATACTCTTTCCCAATAATAAATAATTCTTCAGCTGAGGTGAGTTCATGCTGCTGAGATCTCAGGTGCAACAGCAAAATTTGATTTCATCTTGTATCAAACCTTGCAAAGGCTGCTTTTTGCTAAGTGCTGTCCTAACCAATCTATCTAGATTTGAAATACCATGAGTACTGACATATGAATTCACCTTCTATATTCTGATTGCCAATTTGTCTTTCTGCATCAGAAAGCATGATACAGCATTGGCTGAGCAAACTGCATCAGGCTGGTTGGACTGGTCCGCACAAACAAAGGGTTGATTCCAACTGCCCAGTACTCCAGCTGAATCCCAGGTCTTCACAGCACTGCTCAACTCAAGTTATTGTGGCAGAGAGGGGAGTACATAAACACACTTAATTAGACTGTTCAGGTTTGATTTCCAGGCCCATTTTGAAAAGTCAAATTTCTATTTGCACTACAACTTCACAGCTTTTACAGTGTAATTTGACATGAGAAGTTCAGAATTTCCACAGTTGTTTCTAGATTTTCTGTGGATTTTCTGTTCTAATGCTCTCAAAAATTTGGCATTTGCCATTTGCTATTCTAGATGACATCCCTTTGCATATCTTTTTTTTTTTTTGCATTGGAATAAAAAACAAGCTGATTCATCACTGAAATATCACCCCACTCATTTTTTTCTGTAGCTACCCGCAAGGCTGCCTTCTGCCAATGGCACATTTATGGGAGATATCCTTCACCATGCCCTGCCACCTTCCCTTATCTAGCTCTGCCTAGAAACCTTGCTTTTCTGTTTTTCTGAGACTAGTAGTATGTGATCTTCCAGCAGAGTTTAATTCACCCTCTTGAAAAGAAAAGCATCTCTCTCTCTGTGGTACTGCTTGTTGTTTCCCAGTTTGAAATCAACTAGCAGAACCCCAGAGGGTTTCTCAAACAGCTAACCATTAAACACAGTCAGGAACAAAGATCAATTGAAAACACATTTAGAATTAAGCTTCCTGGCCTGCTTTTCATTTCTTCAAGGCAGCACTGGGAGTTATTACTGTGGTCAGTCTGGCCTTCTGTTGTCCTATGGCTTATTCATATAAACAATCGACTTCAGGGATGCCCAACTGCTTTCTGGTTGGATTGTGTGGTTTTTTTTTTTGGGGGGGTTTTTTCATATCTTCAAATATTCCCGAAGTTATTAAAGGATTATGGGTTTAAATGCAGAAGGCATTAAATAGAATCATGTTATTGGAAACAGAACTATATTTATGAGTCTAGCGGGAGTTTGCAAGAAACTGACTTTGCAAGCAGAATTTGGGTCATGGCACCTTAAAGCTTCAGTAGCTTTCTTGAATCTGGGATCTGGATTTCTGGCAGACTGAAATATTATTTCTGTTCAGATAGAGCTATACAGACACAAAAGGATATATAACCCCAAAGGGTTTACAGTTCAGATAGAAATCAGGAATAGTCAGTGGTTTGGCTCAGCTTACCTATGCCTTTAGGGGACAGAAGGGGAATCCTAAATGTAATTTGTAGCAAGCTCTGGGCATTAAAATGACTGAAGCACCTTCAGCTGTTTGTAGCTGTCTTGAGCCCTGAACTCTTTCTCTTGTGTAAGGTGCCATGCTACTGTCTTGCCATCAGAAGTATGATGCCAAGCACATAATTTTGTTGCAAATCTTGCAATAATTCCTGGGTTTGGCTTTAGGTTCTGTATGGTGGGTTTTTTGGTTGTTTTGGTTTTTTAGTTGTTTTGTTTTTTCAGTTTTTTAGGTGGGTTGTTTTTCTTTTTTCTTTTCTTTTTTGGCTTTCAAGACAAGCTACTGTGGTGTACTTTTGCTGTTTAGGGGATTGTTAGGATATCTGAGTGTTAAAGGCTGATGGCAATATAGTATCACTGTCACACACCCCCATCAGAGATCTCAGGCTCTGTCAGTATGCTGAATCTTTTTAAGGGAATAGCATTAGTGATATCTTCGATATACAACAGGGTTTTCATTATGAATTATGGCAGCCTAGAGCCAGATAATTATATTTGCAGGGTGGTTTCACTAAGAAGCACATGTTGGACAGATGGTAGTCAGATGATCAGTCATGCCACCATTTACAGTAAATCTGAGGGCTGTGGGGAAAAAGGTAACGTGTGGAACATACTTCTCATTTCTGTGGGAGCCTTGTACTTTTTCATGGGTACATAAAGGCTCACAGAAATGTATGAGTTGTTGGTTAAGAACTGTAGAGCTGCTGATGTTTGGCTACAGTGAGTTAGCAAAACTTCACCTTGAAGTGCTTGTTGCCCTTGAGTGACTGTGAATCCTATAACAGGATCTCCAAAGGTTATGAGACTGCAAATCAGCCAGAGTTTTGTAGAAACCTTTTTTTAGGCTGGAACACTTTGTTCTCTTTTTATTCATTTTCCTTGAAAACTTTCATGTAATTTTTTTCAGTCTGCTTTCTCATGGCAGCTCTCGATGCTGTTGTGTTGCATGTCAATATCATGGGAAGAGTATTTCAATATTTTGCTGCAACTGAGGTACTCAAGCAGATACAACTGTCTCTGTAGTGACTTGGAGCACAGTCCTGTATTTAACGTGGCTTATGTTACGTGGTGTTCAGCATGGGAACTAGAATTTTGTTTCCTGTGTAATAGCAAGCCTTTCCTAAGATGTAATTCCAACTGTGGGTACATAGCAGTACTAATTTTAATGTATCTTAGCTGTTCCTAAACACATTTGTTTTGTCAGCTGAAGTAAAATTATAGGACACATGCAAAGAGAACATGGTGCTTAATTGTTTTAAGCAATGTCCCGTTTGTGTCACCATGAATTTTTTGGGTTTTGGGATAGAACTTCTGCAAAGGCTCAAAGACTGCTCCATTAAAATGAAATCTTTCATTTCCATTGCCCTTTAATCAATACAAACCAGAGCTTCCAGGGATTGTAATAATGTATCAAGTTGAATTTGGCTCTTTTGCAGCCCATCAAAAGAAGTTGTCCTTGACAAAAACAATATTTTAAATATCTGCTCACAAGCACCGGAGCCAAAAGGTTTCTATTTCATTTGGCAAAATACCTTCCCAAGAACAAGACTGTGACCTGAAGCAGAGCCAAAATAAGCTCTAACAGATGCTTAGCCTAGAAAGCACTAGGCTGAATGGCTAAAATTGTTAAAGAGTATATAGGAAAAGGCAAGGGCAGCTACCTAGTTCTGCTTCTGACTTGCTGTGTGGACAAGCTGCACTCCTGTTCTAGTGCCCTGCCAACTTGGGGACCCATCTCATCTGTCTGCCACCTTGCTTCAGCTTCTGGGCCTTCCAGTTCTGGCTGTGAGGGCTGCTGTAGGCAACAACAGAGCTTCTTCTGCTCGTAATAGCAGAGGAGTCTAATTTTGTCCCTTCCCAACAGACTCTGCTTAGCTTTAATAGTGAAAACTCTTTCAGAGGCTTTGCTCTGGCCTTCCATACACACTTTCCATACTGCACCTAATACTTGCACTTGAAAAAATGTTTCAGATGCTTGTAAGATTCAAGAATTACAAAATCTATGCTCCTGTGATAACTGAAGTTGATATCTAATTTGCCACACATTTCTCCTTGCCTTTCCATTTGCTAGTTCTGGCCTTTATCTGTCCTCATATAGTGCCATCTTTGCTCTGAGATCTGGTGAGAAAATTAATAACTTTCTTGGTGACAGTTCTGTTAGTGCCAAGAAGGGGTGTGGCACTCTGAGGCAGGGATGGAGGAGGACTGTGCTGGCCAGCAGTTTAGATTGGTTCAGCCTGTGTTAAAAGTACAGCCTGATGATGCTGTTCTAGAACAGTTTCTGTGAAACTGCAGCTTAAACCCTTGGTCATTCTCCAGATCCCAACAGTGAGAAAAGATGAAGACAAAGAAAGTAAACAGCTTTCCTGGGGCACAGAGATGCCTGATCCATAACTAGAACCGAGACTATGATTCTTAAGTCGGACTGTAATCACAGAAATCACCAGGATATAAGCAGCTATTTGTTGCTCTTCTGGAGACAGTCAACCTGTCTGGATAGCATTGTTCAAGGTAAGAAATACCAAGTGTCAGTGCTCAGGAGAAAAGCTAAATAAATGCTGGTTGTGCCACAGTACAAGTTGGGACAGATTCTTATCTCATTGACTGTGATGCCTGCCTGGGTTGGCCTTCTAGCCAGTGTAATTAATACCAGGATGTCTTGTGAAATTAAAATTTTCAAGAGCTTGAGCCAGAGAGAAGAGCAAGTAGCAAGGATACCAACCCTGTTCATACATGCCTAAATTCCAAGAAGCAGGTGTTTGTATATGTGACTTTATTTACTTGGACTGGCTTTGACACGGGGTTTCTTCCCTCAGCAAACTTCAGAACAAGCTCTGCCTTTACTATGCCAGTGAAGCCTGTGCTGATGGAAATAACACAATATGATTGATCTCCTTTGCATAAACTCCAGCATGGATGAATCCAAGCAACAGGTAATCTCATTCCCTAACTGTTACCATCTGAAATCCAAGATCCCAGTGGAGAATAGCAGTGAAGAAAGATTGCTGAAAAAGAAGAGTCATTTGCACTTAAAAATACTCAGCATATGCTTTCTCAGAAACATGCTGTGATATGATGTATATATTAAACTAAGTTAACATGTTAGTGGCCACAGAGCACTCATAATGAACAGGAGATGTCCTTTGAAAGGTGTTTGTTCAACACTTTTTCAGTATCTTCTCTTGGGGTTTCCAGAAGTACTGACTTGGGCTTGTCACAACCCTGGTAAATTATTATCCTGGTATTACTCTAATGAGGTGGTATGAGCATGGTGATAGCAGACAAAGCTCTTGGGAGGTTAGGATCCAGGGGAAGCCATTGAAAATCTCAGCTTGATTAATAGCATCTGATTCTCCCTAGAACTTTGACATTGTACTAAATATGCATCAGCTGTGCTACCAAGAATGCATCTTGGGAAAGAGCACTGCCACAAAAATCTCTTTCCCAGTATTTCTAAGGATTCAGTTTGGCCACATCTTGAACAAGATCGCTGCCTGCCAACTGCTTGGTTTGTATGGCTTGGCTAGAGCCAGAGACATTTGAGCTTTATTTTGCTCACTGCTCCAGACCTTATGAGGTCTGGTAGAAGAGGAGGCTTTCTTCATCCTATATTTAAAGAAGCCTCAGAGGGTTGCTCTAAAGAACTGGGGTAGTGGCTTCAGCTTCAAGTTAATGAAACCATAGCAACATTCTGTGGGATGCAGCAGCTGATGGGCTATATAGTTGTTCTATAGCTGTATAGTTGTACTTATAGCTGTATAAGAGAGAGTTAGCCTCCAATACCTTATTTTAAACAATTCCTACAAGTTTGGTTAAGACTCTGCATTTAACAGTGAGGGGTCTAGGACATAAACAAGCTATTGAGATTTCATCTAGCTGAAGCTAGATATACTTGCTTTAATGTAACTGTAAGGAATTCAGTCCTCACAGAGGGACTAAGCATTATCTGACACCAGTTGTCTGTCTATAAACGTAGACAGAACCACAACAAGCAAGACATGCTGATTATTGGCTAGAAAATGCCAGGAAAAGTTAGGTGGTTCAAGGAGCAGCAGGGATGTTACTCCTTAATGAGGCAATTTCTTTTCCAGTCTGGTTTGACCTCAGATTGTATTTTTTATTCCCTTATCAGAATTGGTGATCGGTAAGTCCAGGACACCATCTTTTAAATAACGGCTGTATAATTTATCACAGTTTTTCTCTCCATCTCTGGCATTGTGAAATACTTAAACAAAACCTAAATTGCTGAGGTCAACCTCTTTTCTGTACTTGTAGGGTGTTTAAGTGCTACCCTTAAGAAGCCTTTTGCAATGCCCCAAACTCTTACTGGTGCTCTAACAAACCAAATTACAAGCAGTGTTTATTCTTGAGCATTATTAACTTAAAGTATTTCTGGCTCATACGAAACCTTAGCTCAAGTCTATCCCAATTCAGAATAAAACCAGTGTTTGCAGTTATCTGTGAATCAGAAATTTTTATGTAACCCCTTGGAAATGGCAATTGCTACATGAAATCATGTGTTCACTTATTACACAATGAAGGGTTGAGCAAGTCAGAACAGCTGATTGGAATTGGGAAGCTTTGAGATTCCCAGCCTAAAGCTTCTGCTTGTGAGAAGGAGTACTGGAAGCCCAGAAGGTCTGTGCTTTGCCTCGAGTTCTCTAGGTTTTAGGTTACCTTGGAAAAGAAGAGTAAGGGCCTTTTACTGCCTGTAGTCCTGGTTAGTACACTAAATTACTGGATTAGTCAGACTAGACTAGAAATTAGAGTAGATAGGGCTTGAGCTAACTTGATTTCTTTTTAATTGTTTGACCAGATCTACCAGTGAGATCCTACCTGCTTTTAGTCTTCTAGCAACTGGCAAAACAGAAGAATTGTGTGTCTACAGAACCACAACAAGATGCGTTTTTACGTGAAGAGGTACTTGGGTTTCTCAGTCCTGAGACTGGGTTTAAATTTAGCACAGAGAAGTGCACTGGCAACTAGAGAAGAATTAAATACAGCAATGCACCTTACTTGGGATGCATGCTTGCACTGGGAATCTGTGATCTTGTTCTACTCAGTTTTTGGTGTGTGGGTCAGGAGTGAAGAGGGTGAGAACGCTGATGCATAAACAGATAATAAGAGTTGCAGCTCATAACAGGGTAGGGTGTGCTTAAAATATCTAGTATGACACAAATTAAGCCACTTTGTTTTACATTAAGGAAAAGCTAATGATGTACCTATAAGCATTTTTTCATGCAGTTTATATCTGTAGAGTGGGAGATACCTGCATAAGGTTAGATATTGTGTTGTGAATAGGACAATGTGTTTTAGGGTAGTGAATTGTCAGGTGTTCTTGGTCCAGTCAAGTTTCAGCTGCTTTGGGTTGATCTAAGGCTTGCCTGTTGTATGAAAACTGGTTGTGATTCAGTCTCCTAAACCTCACTCTGAAGTATTCTGTTCCAATATAAGGATTTTTGAAGGTCTGGCTTCATTCATCTGGGTCTTCTAAAGCATTGGTGTCAGGCTGTTCAACATTCTCCTTGAGCACTAATTTAGTCAAAAGTGTACTAGTGTTCTTTATGTAAAAATGCAAGAGTGTTTCCCTGAAAAGCTATTTTAACTCCACCTGGCTATGTGAATCATCAGATTAGTCAGCTCATGGCATTACATGGAATAAAAAAAGCTGTTCCTTATTAGGAGGAACTTGTCTTTAAAGTTTTGGCCCCCCTTTTTTTTTCTTTTTCTCTTTTTTTTTTTTTGATAGCATTGTTCGCATTGCATTTTAAAAGATTGTTGTGTTTTACTGACATTTCCTGTTTTCAGTTTTGCTGATGAACATTGTCACTTCTGTCCTATAGGGAGGACAGAAAGGAATTCATGTTCCTTTATGTTGTAAGTAAATGATCTCATGTGGTGGGACTTTTAAGTCCCTGTTATTTGTAGCAGGAAAATAATGAGAGTTATATATCAGCTCTCTAGATGCCTGTCCGTATGACTGAATGAGTTGAAAGTTGATGATTTTGTATTATAGTAAATTTGAGAAATTTATTTGGGCAAGTGACTTTCTTTCTTGGGGTTCCTGACATCTAGCAACTGTATGCAAAGCAAGCAAGTGAATATGAACTGCCACATTTGGTTGGTTCTGGTTTACAGGCCAGCCAGTTATCCATACTTGCAATTCCTTCTCAACTATTGTAAGGGATGGGAAGATAACTCTGCACCATGAAAGTGTCTTCCCAAAGGAACAAAAAACCCTCGTTATCCAAAGTACCAAAACAAATAGTAAATAACATGTTCCCCTGTATGTCATCTGTGACCTTTTCAAACTGAGGGATGCAGCTTGAGTACTGGCCCATGAACATCTGAAGAACTGATAGATCCACCCTCAATCCAAACATCTCTGGGTGGTTCTCCTTTCCTCAGAGGAAGGGAACCACTTCTGGGAGCACACTCCCATGCCTGTTACATAGCTCAAGCATGCAGGCATTCAAATAGGTGATCTTGATACTTTCAATTGCCTACAGAGACCAACATTTTTACCTCCACTTTCAAGAACTTTGGCTGCCTTCTCTATGTGTGAGGGAGGGCAATGGGAGTGGCTTCTAACTTCTCCACAAAGCAACGTGGAACGCCATAGTGTGTGGCATTGTTGAGGCCCCACAAGAAGGGACTTCTTGCAGCAGAAAGTGGCAGTGCAGAGCAGATGTAATGATGAACCAGAGGCACTGCAAGGTTCAATGCACAGCTTAGGAAGAACCTTTGTGTTTTATGTGAGGCTATGCTGTTTATCCACATTTTATGGAGCTTGTTTTTACCCAAAGCAAGCACTGTTAGGAATATTTAAACAGATCTTCGAAGCATCGTCAGGTGTTTGAGACCAACAGTCAGCCTCAGTTTTCTTGAGATGGTAATTGATACTAAGAAAAATCAATACTTGAAGGCTTATACAGCAGAGGACACAGCTGTACAATAGCAAAGTAGGATGATGGAGTCTGTTGACTTCATATGTACAATGCCATTGATTTGAAGAGGTATATTGTAATTTTGTTTCCTAGAAGGCCATTTCTCTTCTTAGTATGGAGAAGGGACAAAGTAGTTTCCTGGAGACCTGGGGGCTAGGAGCAATCTGGGAATTGGAGTGTGTCCAGTGTAATGGGTAACTGGGGTAGCTGTAGTGGTACTAGTGTAAAGACATCAAAATTCTGGGGATTTGGCTGTGAAATGTCTGAATATATCTGGTGAGAAAGCTTTCTTCTTGGTTTCAGTGTAGATTCAGGTGCTGAGGAAAAAGGAAGAGACTAAGAAAAGAGATGGAAGAACTTGTAAGCAAGATTGCTTATGTTGGATTCTGGACGAACAGCAATATCCAGTTTTCACTGCTGCTGGTAATTTTTAAACAGCAAGAAGATAAATCTGTGAAGAAGGAAACATACAAAGCTACAAGATGGAGGTATATGACATAGCTTAGAAACATGAAGTTGGTCTTAGTGTATCAATTTGGTAAATCTTCTATTAGAATTCTTGCTGCTCCTCAGAAAATTCTGCAGACTTGTAAACCAGCTGTTTATTTCCTTCAGTCCTAATCTTATGTTTGCAAGAAAAGCATTTTGAAGCTTGAATTTAGGCTGAATCATCTTCCTATTCCTTCAAATTGTGGTCACAGAAGCTGGTTCTCATGCTCATTACAAGTTAACCATGATATCTGAACTGCTGACTTTGTTCTGTTACTGGGTACTGTTAGACTGGAGAAATGAAAAGTGCAGAAAAATAATATGAACACTTGTGTTGGTTTAAATATGCAGGTCCAACCACCCATCTTGTGATCGTATTGTAACTGTGTGTTTTCATTTTCTGCCTATAAAATGTGACAAATGCTTTCTTCTTCCCATCATATATAAAATTATGTGCTCTTTAGGATGGTGACTTTTCCATTCACTACTTTCAGATGACCCTTTGAGTGCCTTAAGTACCCAATGCTGTTACCAAGAAAATGTTCCTAAGTCTTTGGCCACTGGCTCATTATCCAAGCCAAGCAGAATGGTCTAAGTCTGCACTCATGGGGACCATATACTAAATGAAGTTTTGGTATTAAAAAAAAAACCTATTTCATGGTATTCTTGACATCATCTTTTCATCTTGACATCATGATATTTCAAGTGGTTTTTTGGTTGTTTTTCTTTTTTGCAGTTAATCTGATTTTGAAGGGTGGGAAGAAGGGTATTCTCCCTATTGTGTGCTTCTTCATGGAGTATTCTGTTGCATTAACAAGTTAAAAAAAGAAAAATAGGAAAAATGAAGAGTCTATCTGGCCTAGCTCAAATGTAATATTCTGGAAATACAATTTTCACTGGCAGAGTTAACAGCCTTCCAAAAGATAACTATTACATGGAATATACAGCTCTGTTTTGACATTGTATATGTCTAGCGTTATATATTTATCTAAAAGATAATTGATTAAATTAAAGTAGCTTAAAACCACCTCCAGCTGAAAAAACACAGTATTTATACAGTATAACCCTTGGGAAGCTTTGATTTGTGTCATTTGGATCAAATCGCTTTTCAAAGTTGGAGATGACTTTTGAATTTTGGATCCTCTTTCATGTATTTAACATGTGATCAAAAGGGCAAATGTGACACCTAGATTCCCTGTGTCTGCTGGTTCAGAATATATTGGTAGGAGTTCTTCTAAGAATAATTTCAGTATAATTTTTGGAAAATAACAATATATGTTAATAGAATGTTATGCAATGAGTGATTCTGCAGTAGACTCCTGTGTGTTCCCAGAGATGAGTTTCCATGCAATTGTCTGTGTGATAAAGCAACTGCCAGGAGAGGGATTTGGGTAAGTGTTCTCTGTCATGATACCTGTCTGAAGAAGGTCATAGACAGTTGTGAGATGTGGAATATCTCCAGTATAAATACCAGTAGACACTGCCAAGCTGGTTGGGCACACTGCCAGGAACTGCACAGTTAAGTATGTACCAGTGAGCACAAAATTCTTCAGAAAATCAAAGCAACAGCCACAGAATGGAAAGCTACTAAATGAGTGCACTACGGAACACACAAAGGAACAACTTAGAATCCAGCCCTTCCCTTCATTCCTCCTTTAGGAATCCTTTCCTTCATTTCTCTTAGGGTGAGTACCAGTAAAGATCAGTTTAAGTCACGAGTCCTAAATTTGTCAAAAGTACTTAAATATTTGTTCAGTAAATACAGGTCACCTGAAAGAGAAGATGGTTTGTGATGGGCAAGTGAGAGATCATGCTGTGTAATATTGTCATGCAGTTCATGGTATTTGAGGTTGACCTTTCTCTTTTGGCAGTGCAGAATATTTTCCAAAATAGGCACAAACCAGTATGTTCCAACTCGAGAGTTCTGAGCTGTGAATCCATTCCTAGCAAGGGTTAGGATTTAAAGCATCCATCCTTAAATTGTCTTGAGATGCAACTCCTTATTCTTCCCACACAGAGTGGTGTTATACTCTTGTAGTGGATTAAAATGATCTGGACAGAATGCTATTTTATGTATTTAAACTTTATGAGTTCTGAAGTTTATTGCTAATTTTATAAATTGTCTTTTTCTTTCCTCCCCAGTTACCCATCACATTTTCTCCCACAGACATTCACATTTTATTTTGATCATTATTTGCCTAAAACCTCTCTAGGTATGATTCTGGAAACACTAAATATAACTGATTACACTACTAAACTCTGTAACAAATCTTTCTCCATCCCAGTTAGGGCTAAAACATGCAATGCAGTGGCCACAGCAAACATCTTGCATGTTTGAGAAATACAGAATGGCATTTTGGTACCTTGGCTTACAGTAGGACCAGGAGTTAACTTTGTTGGAATAACTGACAACCAGTGGGGCTGGAGATCCACACGGTGGCAATCTCTCTGTTTCTGAAGAAGGTTATACTGAGCTGGTGAAGGGTCTGGGGCACAAGACTTAGGAGGAGCAGCTGAGGGAGCTGGGGTTGTTTAGCCTGGAGAAAAGGAGGCTCAGAAAAGATATTGCTCCCTACAACTGCCTGAAAGGAAGCTGTAGTGAGGTGGGAGTCAGTCTCTTCTCCCAGGTAGCAAGTGACAGGACAAGAGAAAATGGCCTCAAGTTGCACTAGGGAAGGTTTGGATCGGATATTAGGAAAAATTTCTTCACTTACAAGGTGGTCAAGCATTGGAACATGCTGCCCTGGGAAGTGGTGAAATCACCCAGAAGTGTTCAATAAGGCATGTGGCGCTTGGGGATATAGTTTAATGTTGAACACATTGGTACTGGGTTAATGTTTGGACTAGATCATTCTGAAAGCGTTTTCCGACCTTTGAACCTATGATCTGATAATTTTTTGCATGCTGCCTTTGCAGAAAAGGTAACAGTGTGCCCAGAGAGGCAGTAGTTTGATGCTTCCTATGACATGGAAGACCTGTGTACAGACTACTTTCATGAAATAATATAGAAGCAGAAAGAAGATGGTTTTCAGTATTTATTTGCTGCTTTATGTCACTAAGTGGTTTGTTTTGGTAGCCTAGTACATTACAGGGCATGAGACTAGAATGTTCTCTGCTGCTTCCTGGAAACCTGCTAGCCTATACTTGCTTGATTCCTTCTTTACTACGTTGAGTTTTGAAAACCGTTAATTCCTTTGCATTCTGCCGGAAGATGATATGTTCCTCCAGGCAGCTGAGAGAATAATCTGTAAGTATTGTGGTTTTGGCTAGTGTACTAGGAATGCTGGCTCAGGCCATGCTGCTCAGATGGGCATTCCTGGGACTGCAGAACAGTTGTTATAACTGAAGTCAAAGAACAGTAGCTAGAGATCTGGAAGTGCTTCCCCCCCATGCGTTTTTAAGGTGATGTCAATGCAGAGAATAAGAGATCCCCAGTTACCAGCTCAGTATGAGCTGGTCTTTTATTTGGAGAAAGTAGTGTGTGTGTTGTTGAACGGAGCTGTCTTTATGGAAATGAAGAAAGACTTTACAGAAGACTTCAGGAAGCATCACAGCAAACCCAGAGTAGCACATTCACTAAGTGTTCACCAGATTTTTCTAAGGTCTTTTTGGAAGACAGTTTCAGTGACCTGCATGTGCTGCCCAAAAGGGGCTGGAAACCATCTGGCATCAGTGCACATCTGCACAGTCCTTCTGCAGGCCCAGTGTGCAGAAGGTGGTTATCTGGGGTAGTTGATAATGGCATGATCTTAAGAAAGATCTTGAGTTGCCAATAGGTATTGCTGAAGTAACTTAAGTGGTATTTTGTTCTTGCTTTTAATTTCTTTCACCTTTATAGTTTCCTTCATTGACCTCATCTCAAGAGAGCAGGGGAAAGGAATGAGAAAGAAATGTAGAAATAGAGGCTAAGCATTGAATGCTGAATGGTCCTGCCTTACAGATACCTATGCTTGCTTACCACAGTCTGAACTTTGAAAGGGTGCTGTGTTCTTCGTAGTTTGGGGGGGGGGGCAGTTTATGTTACACCTTGCATAAGATTGATTTGCACATAATATGATATTCAGGTACCACAATTTGAGGAAACTCTGGTAGAATGATGATTCTACTTATGAGTTACCAGTGTCCTACAAGTTTGGTTTTTTTCTATTTAACACTTTCCAGAAGTGTGTTGAATTCTCTTAGAAGTTGAATTATTTCAGAAAAAGTCATACCACCTGTGGATTTTTTTAGTCCTCTGCCATTCCCTTTTTAGAACACTTACTACGTTTAGTTACTGATATTTAAAATCTCCAATTCCTAGAAATGATGCTTCCAAACTTGTCATGCAGCATGTATTTCAACTGCTGGTGAGCACAAAGTTGCCTGGTTGCCCTATAACAGAGAAGACCTTCTATTTTGTGATTTTCACTGTTATTAGGGCTTCAAGTATTTTTCACAGATTGAGGAGAGAGTCTATAGAGTGCTAAATTGACAGTTTTCTTTTTCATTCAAGGATCAAATGCTTTTCTTCAATGAGTAATTGTATGTCAAGAAGAAAATTGAAGGGGAAAGGAGGAGGAGTATCAACTGAAAATATTTGCTGTGAACATCCAAAATTATACCAACGCTTAGTAATCTACTGTCCATTTTAAATTATAAATGCCATTATTTTTCTAATGCAGTTGGTGAGGTGCTAAAGCATTGTCTTACTGTGTCTGCTGGCAACTGTAGAATAATATCACAATACAAAAGCACAGATTAGTGGCTGACACAATAAAATTGATTTCCAAATTCTATAGCTCTGTTGAAAAGCAATCTGTGGAATCTTTTTCCTTTTTTTCCCCTCTCCAGTTCTTCAGAACATTTTTTCCATTTCTGCCATGTGACTCAGGTTTTAGTATTTAAAGGACTGATATGGCATGAAAAAATCTGAGCACAGAAATGTTGCTTTTGGAAGGATATTGTAATTGGAATTGGAGAGGCATTGAACGAAAAGAGCTATAGCAGACTAGAAAGGAACAGAAATGCTGAACCTTGGATCTGTTAGTGTAGTTTCCACTCCGTGAAAATAGAACTGTCCCAGAAACTGAACTACTGTTTTGAACAGACTTCACAATGGATCTCCACAGTTTTTAGCTTGCCTGCATGAAAAGTCCTGTATTTTAAGGGATATTTCTTATTCACACACTAAATTAATTAATTAGATGTTCAGTAGCTTGCACTCTACAAGCTAAGAAATGCAGTTATTGACCACCTGAAAAGGCTTATATTTGGTTTTAACAGAATTGTTCTAGCTTCAAGTATTCCTCTTATGTTGTCTAAGGATTACACCTAAAATAGTACAAATTGTGTATGGGTAATAAATAATGGATATAATTAAGACTTTTACATTGAAATTACAGGCCAGGGCAGTACCATATCTTGTACTTGTGACCCAGAGGAAAGGAATTACATACTGTGTACAAACTTGTAAAAAGGCTCTTTGATGAGTATGTAAACAGCATGTAGGCACTGATATGTTTTTAGTCTTTCAGCTGATATTGTGTCCAGGATAATACAGCTTGTTGGAGGCATGGTTTTGCAGTAACTCATATGACTGAGACAGAGTTTCTAGGTAGAAGTCTTGTGGAAAGCCTTGGCTGGGTCCAAAGACTATCACAGAGGAAAACTTTACCTCTGGGGGACTTGTTGCTGTGATGCTGATAATAAGTGGCCTGAGGAAAAGGTTCGAGATTAAGTGATAAAACTGGAAAATGAAATTGCTTCCTCTAAAATTGAGCTGAGAACATTCAGAGACAGGACTTGTGTAAGTTTCAGAATAATGTAAATACCAAACACTAATACCTCAAATACTTTCTGAATGTTGGGGCCTCTCTGAAGGCACTAGCCTGGGATGTCATACTGTACTTTGTTTTGCAGGCTTTGAATTTTTGGTAATGATATATGTGTGTTATCTTCATCCATCCCCACATCCATGGGGATCTTTTAAACTCTGTGTCTGAAGAGATTTTGAATGTTTGCCTTGGTTGGAAACATTCTTGTACACTGAATAAGCACACTCTATTTGCAGCTAAGCTCTTAAGGATTACTGAAATTATAGACAAACTATAATTATGGTACAAATACTAATTATTGGAAAATGGAACAAGTCCTAATTTTAAAACTGCTAAATATTCAAAACTGTTAAATACTGTTTTTTTCAAGTCTGAGCTTCAAATTAACTTCTTTTAATTTAAGCAGTGTTATGAAATTGACTATAATATCTTTGAATGTTAAAACTGGTGAGTTTTAGTAGTTCAAAATAATTTATAGTTGGAGGCAGATAAAGACACTTGAATGGGGAGAAATAACCACATTCCTTAAAGAGAGTGCATTTGCCATAAAATATCCCTTAAGAGAGACATAGCACCTTTTACTTTTAAAGAAACATTCTTTTACTAGAACAGCTTCTAGTGACTGACCTTAGTATGGAGGCAGGCCCTGGTGAGCTCTGTGCATCCTTTGCTGTTCTGTTTTCTGTCCCATGCTTCTGTAACCCATGGCATTGCTGGCTGGGAGCTGGAGCCTCAGCAGGTTGTTGTGAGGTGCAGGCAAGTCCTGCCCACTAACACCCATGCAACAAGAAACATGTGGGGAAAGAAACACAAGGGACATTCTAGGCTCTCAGTATCACAGATACTGAGCCTGTCTGCTTCTTTTAAATTGTACTTCAATGCATTAGTAAAGTTCTGTTTAAGATATCTGGGTTTTCATATTTGTGATTAAAAGAAGCAGTGTATGAATATACAAAACCAACGTAATCCCTGCAACCCAGCAAATGGGACTTTATATCCCCAAACGCAGAATCAATTAGCCATAAATTGAGAGCTTATGGCATTTGCCAAATGTGATCTGTAGCATGAATTGGAATAAAAACCATGTGGATTAACAATTCAGTTGCCATAGAAACTTCTGAAACTGGAGCTGAAGCTTGTTGGGGAACACAGCTCATGACATTTTGGTACCTCTAAGCCTTTATATGTAATATCAGCTGTAACAATATCTATGTATGTGGTTTCTTTTTTTGGCCTCCTAACTCCCATGAACACTGGAAATGGGTTCTTTATGGTTAAGACTGTGGTTGCTCTGGTCGTTCTTGCTGCTAGGGATCACTATATACAGGTGATCCCTCCAACTCCTGATGTTGCAGGTATTATGTAGAGAAAAACAGGCTGAAATGATGTATTTAGTATTTTCATCCAGGTGACTTTGGCAGCCACAGACCAATTTCAGAATGGGCAGGTACCTAGCAGTTATACTTCTATATGTACTGTTCACTCTTTAAAAGCTCTGTATAGTTGAATTTGCCAGCTTCCACAGCCCAGCTCCTAGACTGGATCTAGAATGACCTTCTATGCAATAACATTTAGCTGACTCAAAGGGTAGTAGACAGCAGGTGGACCTTCCATTTCTAGAACAATGTTTTAAATGTCAGTGTCTTCTCATTGCTCTGACCCCTGAGTTTGTTCAGCTCAGTGCATCTGCAAAGCAGACATCTATAGCTTTTGAGAGACACTACCACTGCAGTCTGCAGAGAAACATATTGGTTAAGTTGCAGTCAACATTTATATCAAGTCCACATTTATAACCACCAGTTGGATCATGGTTAGGTGAATGAAAGGCTGCTCTACCACTGTCCTCTGTTATATGTTGCCTGGTCTTTTGTCTTTAGAGTTGTTAGTCCAATACTTCTTGTGCTAAAATCACTTGAAATGGAGATCTTTGAAATGACTTACTGCAAGAGAAAATGTCAAATCCTCGTTCAACTGAAAGTCAAGGGATAAAAGACAAGGGTTTTAATCCAGGCTTTTAAGTGCACTGAAAATCAAGCAACAGACAGCCCTAACCTTGTTCAACATTAGTTATATTCATCATTTTTGTCCTGGAGAAAGCTGAGACTTGGCATGACAAGAGACCACAAAAATCTTTAAATGATGGCAAGACAGCCAGGCCTTGCTAACCAGATAGCTTTTAAAGCCCCTATTAGATTAATAGAAAAGCCTACATTGTTGACCTACTGGTTTGCTTACACTTGAAGTCTTTGGATACCTAGATATCTGGATGAGGCATCCATGAATTATTGAAGTCTCCGTGTAATAATTGCTAACTGAAAATCCCTCTTTTAACTTTTAGCCTGCTACTTAGTATTTATTTACAAGTTCTCAGTGCTTTCTTCTTGAGCAAAATGTGACACATATACTCATTGCTATTAATCAATGCAGAATCACATTTGAAACTGTACTGTCTTATGCACCCTGAGTCTTCAGCCAAACTCTGATTACTCCATTTTCAGCACTTTTACATCCTGTAAGATCTAGCATCTTGCTGCAATTTTCAATCTGTTCTTCTTGTGGGAGTGTTGTTTAGATGTTAACTATAAATATAGGGCCCTGCAATGTGCATTTTGGCTTTTCTTACCTCTTAGTGGAAACTGAGACTGGAGTATTATAAAAACATAACTGTTGCATGCAGTCTTGGGCTTCATTCCAAAATAAAGAAGGGATTGGGGGCAGGTAGAGGTAAGAGTAAATTCTTCTTACTCCACTGGGAATGGAAAAGGTCATGTTCTCATAAGAAGTGGCTGTAACTTGGCATAAGTTTGGAAATCACATCTGTTTAATCTGGTGATGAATTTGGCATAAAGTAGTTGCCACTTCTCTTCAATCTAGAACTTAGTTTTGCAGCCCTTCTGAATATCATGTGGAATTTTAATCTTGATCCAATGTGTCTTGTTTCCTATTTCTCTGAAGTTCATGGATTAATAATGTTAGATGGCTAGGTCAGAAAATTTGAAAATTTATTTGTCATTTAAAGGGGCTGAAATCCTAAAGACTCGTCAAATGAAGCAGTTATAGCATAGTCTTTACTAAAGTGTAAGATAACAATAGTTTTAAAAGTAATTGAAGCTGTAGTTAATGGATATAGTGGACAGAGATATCAATCTTTTTTGAGGCCATAGGTTCATCTAGAACATGAATCCAAAAGAAAAAAATGGGCTGTGATATATAAATAGTTGATGCTGTTGAGTCTTTGACTCTCTGTGGAGCCTTGCAGAAGACATGGGGTTTGCAGGGGTGGGACATTGCATTTTACTATTTTCATGGATCTGATAATCTGCATAGCCATGACAGTGAGCACTTCTGCTGCTGGAGTTAGCAAGTCTGCAGCAGTTACTATTGTTGTGATATAGTGCTGATATATCAACAGCAGAAGGTCCAAATACCTTTATTTGTCTGCAGTTGGGGTTTGTTTGTTTGTTTCAAGCTGTTCAATTGACAGCCAGCTAGTTACCATGCAATTGAAGGGAATGTAATTCCTTAGTACCTGAAAGCTAGAGAATTGTTTCTGGAATTTATGAAGTCTATTTATAGTTGAATCTTCAGCAGTAGTGAAATCAGGGCTGAGGGAGGGTGTAGAGAATTATATAACTGCAGAACCAAATATAATTGGAGTGAAATTTCATAAAATTATGAAATAGGCCAATGGAAAACTAGAGATAAAGAACGGCAGAAAATGTACACAAAACCTGATTCCGTGGATTTCTACGGCCCTCCTCTTTTGACAGCATGTAAAAGGCCAGATCCTCAGCTGGTGTTAGTTATCCCTCAGCTGAGACAAAAGAGCTGCACTGATTGCCAGTTTAGGCTTTGACACAGCCTGACTTACAGCTTGCACTTGGGCATCTGATAATAGCTATATTGGTGTAGGACATAAACATATGTATGGCAGAAATAGGAAAATTCTACAGCCTTTTCTTCTGCAAGGATAAAGAATGGCAAACAACTGCAAATCCCCCCCCAAAAACCAACCAACCAACCAATCAATCCACCTGACAACCCTTGAATCCTACCATTTTCTATTAGTATTTGTCCATACAAACTTTTGCTTACAGGAACATTCCTAGAAAGAGAAGACTAAAATCTTTGCAAGAAGTGCTTGCACTAGTACTTGTGCATGATTTTGTGTGGTGACCGTGATTTGAGTCATGCAGTGAGCCACAAATTGATACCATGGAGTACAGGGGAATGAACATGGATGGTGGGTGATTTGTGTAAAACAGCCTTGAGATAACTGCCATAAACCCATCAATTTACTCATGCTTTTAGGAGTTCAAATAATGACTATGGAGCATAATTCTGAATTCAAAGTCTGGTCAAATATTTTTCTACCAAAAAAAAAAAAAAAAAAGCCAACAAAAAAAACAAAACCAAAGGAAATATTTGTTGAAGATTTCTGTTTTCATGAGCAATTATATAATTGTTTTGCAAAATTTTTTAGAATCATGACTTTGTAGAAGAACACAGTTGAAAATCTGTATTAAAACAACTTTTGCAGATAGATTTTTTACCCTGTTAATGTTCCTCACGTGGTTAGCTTTGCTTTCAGGAAGGGTTCTCTGAATTCAACAAGATCATTTATAAAATAATGAATATACGGTCTAATTCTGAGACTTCAGTATGGAAATGTTTCAAATGCTATAGCTAAACACAGATGTGCAACATCAGGTTGAGACGTGTTGCAGACATAAAGGGGTGTGGATCCGCTGTGATCATTGCATCCTCTATACTTAATACAATTTATTATAAACTCTTTTGGTTCTGTCCATGCTTTTAACATAAATCGCCTTGTAACAGTAACATTACAGGTTTGCTGCTACTTTGTTTTATGATGTTGCTTCTCAAAGTTAAGAAGTGATCTTATTCTCACTCAAGCTGAGTACTAAGGAGCAGAGAGGTCTGTCTTTACCTGGTCATAAAATATCTGTGCCCAAGAGTGATATAGAAGTTCTAAGAAAAGTCTTTCTTCCCTGCTTCATTGAGATTCCCTGAATGTCCTTTGTTGGCAACTTTTTGCAGCTATGAATAGGAAGCCTAAAAACAGAGTCATGTGCTCAACTGCAGAGGCAAAAATTATTTCACAAGAGACACCCTGTGAAAAAAATCTGTCGTTCTTGCACAAGTAGGTGTAAGTTCAACAGAAGAATTGATATGGGAGACTAATAGTCCAAAGGCTTTCTATAGTGCTACCTAATACACAAAAACTGGCAGTCACCCAACACTTTTGCAGTCATGTTGTTGCATTGCTCCCGCGTCTTCTAAGTGTATTGATCCAGCTCTGCTTATGGTTTTGCAATGTCATCCTTCTTTGCATGATCTTGGACAACTGTGTAGGATGAGACATATGTTGCCTAGTAACAGGAATGCACGAAATAACTATCAGAATATTCTCTATAGGGAATACTTGCTTAAGGCTTACCAGATTCAGGGAACACTGAAAACGCATATTTTAAAAATACGTGACTACATTAACATGCTTATGCCTAGCTTAATATCTCGTGTAAGGAAATGCTGAGATGCTGATAATACTGAGATTGGCTTGAGTATCTACAACATGCCCCTCAGACTGGCTCAGCACCACTAGTCACTACATCATGATCTGTAATAAGGGTAAAAATTATGGCCATTTTTGATTTTACCTTTTATTTACAAAAGGTGTTCAGTCAGCCCTACGGATATGAATGTTTCACTGCTGTCTTGTAGAAATCACATAGTGCACTAAAAGAAAACTTTTCTTGCCTTTTGTAATGTTTCAAACAGCAATTCCATTGCCTGTTATATGTGTTTCTGAGCATTTGAAACATTGAGAAACACTTCAAGAGTAAAATCCTAAATATAAAGCAACTTGAGATAATCAGGTTCCTTTTTGTCTAGTAAGCCATGATAATCACCAGGAAGAAAATTGACTCAAACATTTTGCCTTCACTGAGTTAAGACCTGGCAAGTCATGTGTAACTGTGTTAAACTGCACTTTAGGTAAAGCTTTGAAGTTGACCATGCTGATTACTTTAATTTAAAGAAAAATGCAAATCAAATGAAAGCCTCTTACTGGTAAGATGAAGATATAACTGATAATTCAAAAGCTTAAGTAGAAAGTTTGAAGGGTAAATGATGACTAGACAAGGTCACTGTATTAAAAAAAGACACCCCACAACTATAACACTACACTATGCATGGGATTATGGAGTCAGTAATGTTTTCTAATCTAATGCTCTCATCAGAACTGAATTTGTTCTGTTTGTGGCCATTCAATATCCTTCAGGGGGAATTATGAAGGTGCGGTCTCTGAAATAAGCCAGAACTTGGTTTCTATCTTGTTCATGCAGCTGAATTTACCCTGATAACAAAAAACCTACAGTTGCTTTTCAGCTATCTGTTGGGCTTCCTAGCAATTGCTATTACAAATACAATGAACTGAACATGACTTTCTCAGTAAGGCTCTGAAATCTGATGCAATTTGCATAACAAAATATGCTTGGGGTTCATAGCTTTAGCTAAAGTTAGCATAGTGAAATCTCTCACGAAGGAAAAGCAACCTAGGTGGCTCAGATTAAAGCACAGAGAGATAGTTGTGGTAAATGGAAGTTGGCAAATTTAAGCTAGAAATGATAGGTGAACTGTTAATGCTGTCGATGAGTGAATAATTGCCAAATGTTCCTAGAATGCAGTGGGCTTACGTAGTTTGACATCTTTTTATCAAGACTGGCTTTCGCTCTAAAGTTTTCCAATAGTTCATTATTGTCTTCCTCCTTCTTACAGGAAGTGCATATTCTTGTGTTCCAGTCATGGAACACTGACCCCTGGAAAACAGTGGTACTATCAGCATTAAAGGAGTGGAGGAAGATGGATCCTTGAGAGATTGACTATTGGATCATGGTATACCAAAGGAATTTTGTGACTTGGCTCTGGTAATTTTTTATTTACGTGAGTTGATGTTAGCCATGGAAAACTGTGCATTAGTCTTCCCATTCAGCTGTGTTGTTTGTCCCTAGCTATCTAGCCTGTGACCACCTGCAGGAATAGATGTTCTGCAGTTTGAGGTAGAGGAACATCATATACCTTTGGGGGACTGTTTAGTCTTTTTGTGTGACTTATGTGCACTCTGGGAGTCTTGGCTACCAGCTGTCAATAGTGGTTTGTAACCAAAACACAGATCAGAGGGATCAGAGTCCTAAAATGAGGAATGTCATGGCCTGATGTAAGCCCTTGCATGGGGGAAAGCTGTCTAGGCAAGACAAACTCAGTGCCAGCCTCAGACCGTACTGTGGTTGCATTTAGATGTGCATTATAGAGAGGATGCAGTATGTTATAGTAATAGTTTCCTTTTCCTGGCTCCAGTGGGAGCAGGCTGAGCCCTCTGATAAGGATGTTGACTTCTAGCCTTCTCAAGCAGTGGGTTCTGACTTTTACCCTCATTCAGGCCTTTTTGACAAGTTCAGACTGTTGAAACAGGAAGTAAGACTTTGCCTGTTGTCACTATGTTTTGACCACCATGAATTCTGTCCAGAATGGAGTACAAATCCACTTTTGTCTTGTCTTCTCTGAAGCAAGATTACCTTTATTTCATCCATGAATGAAGAACCTGGCTCTTTTAAATACCTGATGGTAACACAGACTGTTTCTCTTATCGTTACTTTCAGTATCTTTAGCTGTGTGTGCCATTCTCTACATGCCTTGCACATGGATTTATTAATGTACTGAAGATGCTAAATTTACTTGTGGAACTATTTTCAGCCCAGATCGCAGTGCTGCTTTGATTTGCTGATAGGCCTCTGTATTTCTTTGCCAACATTCCTCCATGTTTCTTGTTCTTATTTATTAATTTTTCCAATGCAGGTTTCCTCTCATTAATTGCTCTAAACCTACACAAATGTGATTTTCTCATATTACAAGAAATCTCTTACAGGGCATAGACCTTATGTTACTTCCTGAATATTATAATGTCTTAATTAGGCTATGTATTAAGTAGCAAAATACTTGATTAGGTCACTTACTATTTCTGTCTGTTGCCAACTAGTATCTGCAAGCTTAACCCTAGAGGCTGATTCTGGCTAATCATATAGTGCATAAATCATGAGTGGCCTTGAAGTAAGCAGCTTTGTAATGCCTCAGTCTCTCAGCCCTCCTAGGACTCTTCCCCAGAGGACAATTCAACACCTGGTTATCGATTATTAAAAAACAGATGTATATAAGGTCTCCCTCTTACTGAGCATAAAGTGAGCTGGCTAGCTCGGATTTTTGAGAACCTGGTCTGGGACTAAAATAAGATTGGGCTTTTTTTAGCGTTAGGTGACTGAAATACATAAAGCAATCCCTGCAGCAGAAATACGTGTCAATTATAATTAAGCATCATCTATATGTGTGTGTGGGAAGAGGACTGAAACGGGTGATTTAAGAGCAAGTTCCTCCTACACTGCATCTCCTAGTGAGAACAGGAGTGAGCCATGCTGCACTGCAGTACTTTTTACATCTCTTCTGTTTCTGAGAATCTGAAAAGTGGTCAGAAAATAAGTGAATGCCTAAAAGAAGGGGGGTTATAGGGAAAGAATGTAAAGCATATGTATCAAACTCAGTATATCTATGTCAGTCTGTAAGGTTTGGGACAACTGTATATTGGGAGGATGGTCACTGGAATTTCAGGAAGCAGCCCTTGTTGAAGGGGAAAGTGATTTTTCATGCCAAATTACATTTTCTGGTTGTTAGTCATACAACCTTATTTGAGGTTCATGCGAGGAAGTTTTGGAGTAAAATGAAGTTACTTTTAAAATGCGTCTTCTTGTACTGAAAGAGCAGTTTTGGAAGGCTGGAAGAGGAATATTGGGGGAAGGATCAATCTAATTCCCTGCATAAAGCCTTCAGCAATGCTTTGGGTTGTACCTGCTGAGCTCTATGTACAGCTATTGAGTATGCTCAGTACAGCTTTCAGGAACAGAGAATAATCCCTTTCAGCAAATTTACTCAGGAGGAGCCTGTCTGCCAAGTCGAGCCACCTCCCTCCTTGGTTGTGTTTATAAAACATTGTTTAAATGGGGAAAACAAGAGAAGAGCAAACAGATTCCTTGACCCACCCAGCACTTCTCTCTGCAGCACAGCCACTCCTCCTGTGTGGGATCTATCACATGACAGGGAAATGCTTCTGGGAGCTGTTATTTTAAAATATTGGCAGCACATCTTCGGGTGGGTCTGCTCTCATATCTTCTTACATTCTCCTACCAGCTACTTCTCCTGTTTTATATGTTGCTCTGGCTGTATGAGCTCAAACAACATAATTCTTGTTAGTCCTCTGTATGACTTTTTCATATGCTTTGAATGAGGGTTTTTCTGTGGATGATATGCCAAAGACCAGTCACCAAATCTGACACTTATGCGTGTCTGGAACCCCAGTGAGGAAACAGCAATCTCCAAATGGCACAGATGGCTTTTGACATTGTATTAATGCACCTGCATAGGCCAGAGTGTGTCTGCTCAGACATGCATAGAGAGGCAGTGCTACTCCAAACTCAGATTATCTGTGCAAGGTGTGATAAATGACCCTGCATGTCCTTGCTCCCATGTGCAGTAGTGAAGTCTGAACTTCTGTTTGACTGCAGGTTACTACTGCACATTTTGCAGCAGCTTGCACTTAACTCTGAACCTGACTTCAGGAGGTCCTGCCTTGCATTATCCTTTCCATTCACTAGACAGCAACCTCCTGCCCTTTTATTGTTTGGGACAGTTGTGCATGGGGAGTGCAAAGAAGTGATAAAGCATATGTAAGCCCTCACATTGTTTTTCTACTGTCTTGCTGTTTTGAATAGTAGCTAATGATATTTGCAAAGCTTCTTGCTGTTACACAGGTTTGTTCCATTCCAGTGAGGGACACCCTTTGCTTCTTGCTGGGTGTTCAGAAACAATGGACCAGTCACAAAAGGATTTTGCTTTAGCAGTTGTTTCTGTTGGCTGGGCCACTTTTGATAACATCTCCTCCTGCTGTGTACAAAGAGTGCTTGAGCGGAGGGCTTTAATGTCTTGCATGGTCAATGGTTTTTTTTAAAGGGTGTAGTAGTTTATTTTTGGAAGGTACTCTGAGGAGCGGCCACAGAGCATTGAACTCCCCTATCCTGTTTATCACCTTCAAGTCCAGCCCTTCTCCCAGAATGGGTTTTCAAGATGCAGCACTGTGCTGAACTCTAAAGAAAGATTCGGCAGTAAGTTTTCTGCTTTTGGCAAAGTGGTAGATGGCACAGGAGTTTAAAAATTGCTTGGGGATAAACTACTTAGGCTAATTCACACCTAGAATAATCTCACATACAAATGGAGTTCCTTTACAAGTGAATTTGTTCTATTTTCCCCATGTGTTATTTTAAATCTGCTGGAACACAACTTCCGTAGCCACCATGGAAAGGCTGATTAAGTCAAGAATGGCTAATACAATAATGGCTAATACTAATGGCTAATGTTTTCTTAGCTGAAAACACCGTTAAAAAGTCAAATTCCTGAGTTTTCTTATCTTATGTATTGTCCTGTTTTGCTTGTGCTCTTGAAAGAGTCCTGCATTGGGCCTTTTCTGCATTGCAGGCAATGTATGAGAAGAAAGTAGAGGGAAAATTATTACTTAAGAGACTTGTCTAAGATAGATGGATGGAAACCAGCAATCCTAATTTGCAGGCTCATGGAGTTCTGAATAATCTAATTTAGCTGTCTGAGGGTAATTTTGCTAGACTTCCAGTTGAGTGTTCCAGAAGCATGACTAGACTGATGCAGCAAGAACTGTGATGTGCGTAAATGCATTACATGTATAGTTGCTTATCAGCTGCAGAATGCTGGTAAGCAAAGCTGCAGCAGCCCATGTGCTTAGATCTGTTGCCTTTAACGAGACATGAGGCCCTTCTTCTCAAGTGCCCTTCTTGAATTGGTGTCTGACTACTTCAGTACTTCCAAGGCAGTTGTATCCAAGTCAAGACTACTAAGAAAACTCAAACTGAGCAAAACCTCACAGACAGACTTGATTAAGGGGTGGTGTTGAATGTTCATATTTAAGTGATGGCCATGAGACAAGGAGTACAGGAAGACTGTAGTGTGTTCCCTATTGCTTAAATGCATCTTTAAAAACGTTACCAGTATCTCCTATCACTTAGTAATAGGGCAAGCCTTTTTGTTTAGTGTGTTATCTAGCCTAAGATAACACAGCTCCTCTTAGTACAGGATGCTACAAATGCTTATCTACAGGGTTTGAAATGAATTTTCCAATTTTAGAAGAAAACCACGGATTTAAATCATGTTCTGTTTCCCTTCTGCAGAAGATCTCAGCATATGCATCTCAAGTGGTAGTTGAGCAAAGAGCTCTGTGCCAGCCCCTGGAACAGTGAGCAGATTAGCAAGGTTCTGAATTAATTGGAAACACCAGCTTCCTGGAAGACTTGAATCATACAAGACTTGTTTTTTCAAATGGAATTAAGCGTTGAATGTGGATGGAAATAGAGTTGGAAACAAGGTTAGGGGTGCAGTGAATACACTGATTTCTCAGATTTTTGTGGCAAACTGTGCTAAACTTGTCCAAGCAAAATTTGTCAGTTCATACCTTTTTCTAAAAGTTATATTGAGGAGTGGCTGACCTGTTATTCCAGAAGCTGGGAACAGAGGATTGTTGCTGTCCAGGCCTTGCTAACTTTTCCAGCTGCGTTTCCTATAGCAGGAGCTGAGTAAGGAACAGCTTCAATTGCCTTATGCTACAAAAGGATTCCCTCTCAGAGGAGAAATACCTTGCTGAGTGGATTCACTAGGTTTTGAGCCTGCTTTGTGCAGAGTGTCACACATAGGGCAGCTTTAACAGCTACAGAATTCTGTGTTTCACAGATAAGGGTCGATACAGAACAGATGATTTCTGAGAAGTGGTGTTAGGATACCTTTTCTGATGTTCCCTTCTCATGGATTTCAGTACATATTCTTGTGTGTTCTGTTAGGCACTTATATGTGACTTGTAGTTCTTTCAAGTAACCCCTAACTGTGAGACTTCTGTGTCTTATAAATTGTACCATCTATGCCAGTAATGCTCTACTATTCTCCAGTGAGGATTTATCCTCCTGAGTACTGTGTGAATCTGTAACCTCTCCCTGAAGTTCATCTAAATGTAAACAATCTCATTCCATAACCTAAAGTATTGCCTTTGCCTTCTCTAGATCCGTGTGACTGTCTTATTTCTAACAGTGACACAAGTAGGTATCCACATGCACCACTTAGGTATTTCACTTAGTCTATCCTTCTATCAATCTCAGTGATCTCTCCTTTATTAAAAACAAATAATATCGACTGTGTCTGTCTCACAAAGAATTAGAAAGACTAGTGGCAGAAATTAAATGCAGAAGCAGTTGCTTTTTCTTCAGGAGGTCAATTTGACTTGTTAGAAGTGAGAAGCCTCTAGCAGTACCTCTACATCCTTTCTCTTCGGGAGCAGATTTTTGAGCTTAGAAATGTAATGAAAATAGGATATTTATGCATATTGGAAAATGCATTAACAAATCCAGGGATTCTAGAAGGCTGGTCAGAGCAACTGAAATGTATTGTGCTAAGTGTTGTGATTTTAGTGTGTTTTGAACAGTGAACACTTTAATGAGTGAATACACACCACATAGATAGAAACAATCGTTAATTTTCTGTTCCTTTAATGATATACTGTGGCATCTCTCCCATCCAATACTGCAGGAGTTTCCTTTTCCTGCTGGAGGTTGTCTTACTCCTTAAACAGCATTAACTTAAGCATAGAAAATTCTTTCATGTTTCTGTAGACTTTGCTTGGAAAGTAAAACCTCAGTGCAAGCCACAAAATTATTGTGGTAGTAAACTGTTAACATGATGCTCACACATCTTCTGGTGTTTGATTCCTGTAAGCTTTTATGAAACAGTTAGGTAGATCAATCCATGCTAGTGACAGCACATGTGGCTATAGAAAGTGCACAGTGATTGGAGTCCTGACAATACTAGCACTTACTTGAAGCTGTACTGGCCTGGCAGAATGTTTCTGGTGGCTTCATTTGAGAGATGCTGTGCCAGGCCAGGTACATCTTGAAGGTCATTAGGACAGTAATTTTCATCCCATTCTGCTTCCTGTGAACTATGGAAGAGAAATGAGCATGGGGCAATGAGACTTGCCTATAACTAAGATGCAAGTCAGTGACAACAGGTCACTGTTGGTGGTGGGAGGAATGCAGTGAATCACCACTCCTGCTAGCTTATCCTCAACATCCTTCATGACTGGAAGGGAGCAGATGGCATTGCTACAAAAACACTGCCCCGTTTCCAGAGCCAGGCAGCTGAAGCAGAATGAGGCAATGTTTGGCTAACGCTGCTGCAGGAGTGCACACCAACACTACAGGCAAGCTCCCAGCACACCCATTTGAAAGGCAGGTAGGTATTGCTTTTGCAGCCTTTATATTGAGCTGTGTCTGTGCTAGCAAAAGAGAAAGGCTTGTTTCTCTTTTAAAATAGCCCAGCTATGTCTCCAGGAGTTGTTATCACCAGGGTATCTGTCATTATTTTCATATCAGTGTTGCTAAAGGCAACACAGGACAAATTGCCTGTGGTTTGAACTCTTATCATTGTTGAGCAGACCCGGGGTCATCTTTGCTGGGGAAAGCCATTCTCTGCAGCCTCCTGGGACACTCTGCAATAGGAAGAGATTTGGTCTCTGGAATTCCCATAAAAGAGATTTGGCTGACACCTCTTCATCAATGCTAGCAGTCTCATGCTGGAGTGATTTACTGCTTTGAAACCTGCAGACGATTTTAAGCTGAGATTGGATGTATTTATTAGCAAAATTGTATAAACTGTAGTGGAAAAATTCATGGCATCTATGCTATGACTTTAATTACTGCTGAGCTTGCTGATGTGTGGACTGATTCCTAGAGGATCTATAAATAGTAGAGCTCTCAATGGGATAGAGCTGATTTAGAGTCCCTAGAATTTGCTTGGTTTTGTCTGGAAGACACTAGGCTGTAACATTTCTGTTGGAGAGGAGGTCTCTGGTACCTGTGTTGGCCGGACCACTAGAAGCTGAAACATCTAGTAGACCCTTCAGTAGCTGCAAGAAGCATTCACTAAGAGGAAAATCCAAAATTTGCCTGACCAGTACCATCCACTTAGATGCACTTGAACCTCCACTGTGCAGCCTCCCCTCCAGAACTGGTGCTGCAGCATCATCATCACACCAGAGATGCACTGAATTGGGAGACAAGTTTCCTTCCAGTGCTGGTTCTGACACAGATTGTGAAAGTTCATTTCAAGTCCTACTGCTCTCATTCAGGTTGGGAAATTCGCATAAACTTGTAACAAATGCAAGTTTGCACAAAACCAGCAGTTGAAGAGTAAGATTTTTGTTGGATTCCGTGCTAAGTGTGGATCAGCCCAAAGCAAACAGATTTGCCCTTTGTTGCAATTACTTGTAAAGGAAGTTTGTGCTTATTGTGAGAAGCCACGTGCAAGATATGGCAGCTAAAACCAATTACTCTTTCACCTGTACAGTCCAGTCTGTAGGTAGCATTTGGTATATAAAAACATTGCATAACAGCCCCCCTTTCCCACTCCTATTATGTTTGACAGACTTACAGTCTTTGTGTAGTAATTATCTGAGTGAAAACAAGTTATGCATCTGGGAGATAAGGAGGTGTGGTAATGTGCTACTGGATGACTTTGCCTTTGATATATAACTTTAACATTAATATCAAACATGAGTGGGTGAAAATAGGTTCGCACTGATTTTTCTAGATTTTTCTCAGCATTTACCATAAATCCAAAGATGGTTCTCTGAGGCATACACTCTGCTTTGTGATCAAATGACACCTCTGGGGAAACTTCAATATTCTCCTTATGCTACAGCTTTATGTAAAGTGACCTGAAGGCTGTGACAAGGAAATACTGCACTCTGACACCACCAGCCAGGGCTTTTGGTGCTAAGAGAACTTAATCCTGAGGTATATTTTATATATTTTTAGCAGCTGCCTTGGAACAGAAGAATCTGTCAACAGAATACTGTGTGAGATGAAGCTCTAACCATGGAGGGGTGGAGAGAAGAAAAACTTGTCCACCCAATTTTTACAAAGGAGGAATAAATTTCAACCGGCACTATGCAGAGGCAGGAGTTGAATCAGAGAAGGCCTTTTCTATTGTCACCAGAAGGCAGTGACAGATCAGCTTCATTTTCCCATTCCATGTTAGCTGTGCTGAACCTATCCTTGGTTTGTTTTACAGCTATTTAGTTACATAATCAGGGAAACCAGAATATCATTGAGCTCTTACTAAGTAATTCTTCTTTGTCAGAAAAATGAAAGAAATTGCTGAAAATGGCTCCACTGATGTTAGAGTTGGAAAAAAAGCTAACATTTGAATGAATCCTCATCCCTGATATATTTAAATTGAAATCCATGTAACTTAAAAACTATTTTCAAAAATGCTGCATACTGCAGACATTCAGCACTTGTGAGAGAAAAAGTACAGACACAAGAAAATTCAAATTGGGCACCTGCAGTCAGCAATCACTTAAAACAATTTTCACTCTCTTTGCTGCTCTCCTCTCTCTAGCCTTGCTGCTTTTCCTTACATAGCTCTGTTCTGAACTACCATGTTGCTGCATTCCTAATGTAAAAAGTGCTACAGGACATGTTTCTACCTCACCAGATTTAATTTATTTGACATTTATGTCACCAAGATGCTTGATTGGTGCATTCAGGGTGTCAGCTTTATATAAACATCTCTAATTTTAATACTTTGTGGAAAGCTGTGAGTGTTGTAAAAGACCTCAGTCACCAACACTCATTTTTGGAAAACACAGCCATTGAATTATCCTGATAGACAGTTTTTGAGAAAGAAAGGCCATTATGAGTCATGCTTTTTTCCAAAATAAAGCTATAATCACATTTGGTTACAGTTTGCATTCTACCTGCATATGCTGGCCTGCAGCTCAGACAAACCAGAGCCTGCATGTCTTGAGGTTCATGATCAGAGTTACTATTTTGTTACTGGACAATTCCATCTTATTTCTATTTCCAATGGAAATTATCTCTAGTGTATAAATATGGTGATGTGCAGAGAATTTAATTTAAAAATCTGCTTTTTAGGAAGTAGAGCAGCAGTACTTTCAGAATTAATCATAATTTTCTGATTTACTCATGAGCATTAACAGATTAGGAGGGAGCAGAAATATTAATTATTAGAGTAGTCTGATATGTTGCTAGAAAGGTTCAATAATAATATAATAATATAAATAGTAATAATATAAAATAATATATTAAACGATACTGTCACTATGCTGCATAACACCTCCCACTAAATGTACTTCTGCTAGTGACAGCCCCACCTTTTCATGGCTTAGTAGCTTTGGATAAACACACATTCTGCAACTGTGTCCAGACCTTTTCATGAAGTAACAGAACTGGTTTGCCAAGGCTCTTCATGTGGTTTAGGTGGCTTTAGTTTCCTTGTCTCTGTCAGGGGTAGGCCAAGAAAGTGGTACTTGAATTTTGTAAGCTTTTGGTGAGATTTGGGTCAGGATTTTGTGGACATTATGAACCATGACATTAGCTGCTTTTTGACCCCAATAAAAGAACTCTGCTCTCAAATGATCCCTGGATTTTATAGTCTACAATTGGAAAAAGCATTAGCCATGTCCAAACTTCTGTCTGACACAAACTCAAAATAGCTGAGGGAGGTGGATTGCATGAGAGGTTTTGGTCTTGTTCCAGCTTGTCTATGAACCTTGCACAGCATTTGTGAAGTGCTCAGCATCAGTTGGGAGACACCAAGTGGAAGAGGGATCTCATGTGTCCCCCTACACTTCTGCTCTGTCCCCTGGATATGGAAGAGCAGCCTGTGGCTGCTCCTGGGGAGCTCCTGCTTCCTCCCACTCCCAACAGACCAAGGCAATGATCTGTAGCTCATCCCCCACATGAAAAGTGCTAAATTAGGCTTGGTCATTAGGTAACAACACCAGATACCTGTTAGTGGAAGAGTCCTTCTAACCAGGTCACTAATGGTTAGGCACTTTCTCTTCTTTGATTCAGTTTGTTGTTGGGTTTTTCTTCAGTAACCTTGTACAGTTGTATACATTTCAAATACAATGAGCTTGTTTGAATTTTTTTCTTTGAACAGTAGCACTCCACTCAGTCTCTAAACAGCCACATTCCCAAGTTAGATACATGCCCAGAATCTTTCTCTTGCAAAGAAAGAGCTGGTTCTGTATATTAGCATAAATAATATTGAAAGAAGTCAGTGGGCCAGTGCATGGCTCCTAAAACTGTAATGTTTTATGTCTGGATACTTGCCCTCAATACATGTCACTAAGGAAGGTGTGAAATTTCTCTTTGCTTTCCTAGAAATTTAAGGAAATTGGTGAATAGTTTTGGGTTTGGTTTTTTTTTTTTTTTTTGTCCTCCTCTTTCACTTCTGATATACAGAGAAATTGAATAATGATTTTCAAGATCTAAAATAATTGAATGGTCTTTGCAAGTGCTCCCTCCTTTCAATCACTCCCAGATGCTAATGAAAGCCATGGACTCTGTTAGGACCTAAACAGGGTAGGATCCAGGTTTGCAAATTTGTTCTAGTATGATACTTATTTGGAACTCCAAATTTAGGCTCCTCAGTTTGTTCTTTGTCTGAACACGTCCAAATCTTACTCAAGACTGTGTTATTCTCTGTAGTTACGTTACTAGCAAGTTAAGTGGCATATTCAGATGTTTGTGTCAGAGGGTCAGAGGAGGTAAATCTACAGGGAATGATTGAGTGTTTCTGTCAAAGGCTTAGGAAACTGACAGTACAGAAGCTTGTCTGTTTTTTCTCAACTGTATCAGCTAATTTAGGAAGAACTATTACCTTTGCCTACAAAATTTGCCCTCAAAGATTTTACTAGTGAAATTACAAGTAGTTATAATTCAGAAAGAGCTACCAACCATGATATAGGTGAGCAGGGATACAAAGTTGTGTTTATTATATCAGGTTGATTTTGTGTGCGCCTTGTTTCTTAACAATATACTAATAGACTTACCTTTCACCAATATTCCAGTGAAAGTTCTTAATATTTTCAGAACATGGGTTGTCACTATTTTTTCCAAGTGGAAAAAGACCAACAAGCTTGTTAACATAAGCTTGTAATATAAGCTGGACAATTAAAACCAAACCAAAAATCATGTTTCATTTTAAAAAAATATCAGCTTTGGTACTTATAACAAAGCCAAAGGAGCAGTTTCTGTTGCATTGCTAAGACTTCCTTCACTATTTAATGCAATACCTAGTTTTCTGTGCCTTTGCTTTATTCTGCTAACATTCGTCTCCTTATTTGTCTGCATTTTTCCATTTAGACACCTTCTCCTGTAAAATCTTCTGCCAAACTTCAACTACCCCCTGACTGTCTTCCAAAACCCCCTTCAAGGTCTGTCTTTGCTGCACTGCCTACAAATCACTGTCACCTGGCAGTCTTGAGGCTGGAGGCCATCTGTGACCGTGGTGACTTCTGATTTATGTGAGCACACCCATCTTCATTGTTATTCATGCCACCTTCTTTCATACATTTTTCCCTTAGTCACTCAATTTCTTGTCTTGGGAATATGGAGTGCAAGGACTCTGGGGTGGGAGCTGCCTAAAATAATGAATATAAGGTGCAAAACAGATGTAGAGCTTTGTGAAAAATATGCCAGGAAATAATAAAATGTTTGAAGTGCATACTTGTCAAAACAAGATTGTATCAAATTAATTACGGAGGAGGATGTGTCTACCAAAATATGTAGGCCAGAATCACTGACCAGCCAAAGACTGGAAGGGTTTTGGTGGCTTAAATGTCTCATAAACTTCAGGCCTTAACATGCTGCCATCTAACTCAGAGTAACATTGAATCTTTTCTGAATTTTCATGTCTTTTACACCTCTCAGGGTGCACCAGAGCTTTGGCATTTTTGGAACATGTCTTCTTTCATATATGGTTAAACCCCCAGCACTGGGACAAAGATCGGGGTGTGGCATGACAGAGAATTTTCTGGTAGATCTATCCCATGTGGGACTCCTCTGCCCCAGAGACTTCTCAAGGGACACATTAGGAAAGCTTTTTGGCTGTCCTGTGTCTCTGGAAAGAGACTGAATGTTTACCCTTCTATAAGACCATATTAAGGCAAGATAGGAAAATACCTAAGCAGAAAACATATGCATCTGTGCAAAGAAAACTGTGCAAAATCTGTGCAAAAAGCAGAAGAGACATTGTTTGGGAAAACCTGTATCAAGTGATCATGAAATTAATTTAGTGGTAGCTCAAACATTTTAGAGGAACATGCTACATTTGAAAACAGAGGCCCAATCCTGGCTGTGCTGGAACAATAATAGTGCTGAAGCAGTTACAACAGAATTAGTGTAAGTGAAGATAATTTCTTCTCCATATCCATGGATGATGTGTAATGTCTACATTGCTCCTATCCTGCCTCTGTACATTTTCACATGCCCTAGCAACAATCTGAGATGACTTTGGAGAATGCTGGCTTATCTGTGCACAGAGTTGTGCTGCAGAATCAGCATAACCTTTTTGATTTATTTTTCAAAGCTCTTCTGCATGGTTTCTGTCTTGATTTTCTTGTCAACTTGATTTAGTGCAAATCTCAGGGATGCATTGTGCATTATTTGAAACTGGTGTTGCTGTTGTTGAAGCAGACTCAAGCAAAGAGCTTCTGTTTGTGGAACTGTTTTATATTACACACATTAATAATGTCAAACTTCTGAAGAAAAATCTCTTGTAGCAATCTAAAACTGACTTTGTGGAGCAATCCCTTCACTTTTCCCAGTAGTCTTAATTTTTCTCTATTCCTTGCTTCCCCTGATGAACTGTTTTTGCTTTGAGACTTGGCTGATTAATAGCTTCATGTCAGTGCTCTAATTTGAGCCTGATTTGCTAGCAAGGTGCTGACTATATTCATTGAGTCAGTGGGAGTGGTTGGTATTCAGCACTTTTACAAACCAGGACACTTACTTCAATGCCTCACTACAGGTTCAGGAGCCTGATTTAAGCTCCTATTTTTATTAACCAGAGTAATGGCATCCAAATATATTAACTGGTGTGTTCTTTGAATAACTGCAGCTAATATTTGAAAAAACCCCATGAAGTCACTTAACCAATTTTAATGCGAGTTGTGTGTCCAGTGCCCTGAGCTTTTCTGAAAATCCTGACTTGTCCCTTTTGTTCAGCATAACTCTGGGCCAGAAGATATTTCTTTCTTCTGTGTATCAGCTTTGCTAAATATGTATTTAGTTCTTCTGCTTGCTTGAAACTGCCATGCCAGTGCAACTGGGACATGGTGAATGCCCTAAAATGTGGGGACAGTCAAGAATGCATAGATTACTATAACTTTGATTTGAATACATGAGTGTACAGAATGTGTTGGGGTTCTAAGGGGTGAACAAGGAAGTAATAGTGAGTCTCCATGTTCAGCATTTCTCCAAAAGGTCCTGTGAGTCTTTGGTCCTGCTGAATTTCTCATTGCATAAATTGACTCAATGAACATGTCAGATCCTGAAACCTAGCAGGCTTTTGCAGGTGGTATTTGAAGAGAGCTGCAAAACAAGGCAGCCTTTGATAGGTGTATGAATTTGTATAAATGTATGAAGAATTGTTCACATAAATCCCTCTGCTGTCACCATGATTTATTACATGTGCAAAGCTCATGACATCCAAATGGAACTGTGGCTGTGCTGCCTAACAGCTGGACCTGGAATGAATTAATGCAGTATCATAATTTAATAAAGGAGCTCTACACATGTCACAGAACCAAAGAGCAGGATATGACTGTTTTATCAGCCTAGCAGTGACCTGAGAATATATTTACACAACTATGTAGTATGTATTGATCTTCTATTCATTATCCTATGCATTAAGACATTATTTCTGTGGTATCATACTCAGATTTAACCAAAGAAGCCAAAGATGTAAAAACATACAGCTAATTGAAAATGTTAATAGAAAAAAAACGTAGAAAACAGCTCTCTCTTTGACCATTTCCTTTGACTTTTATATTCTTCCCTATCTGAACTGATCAATGCACATGGTCATATCAATGACAGTCTCTTTCTCAGCTAAGCATTAGGAAAGCTGCACATAGTGGATGAAATACACTCAAACTCAAATTGAATGCTTCAAATCCTGGAACTGGATAGCCTCATCCTTCTTATGACAGGCAGTAGCAGAGATGGTGAAGTGGTGTAGGCTGTGATGTATTGAGAACTTTACTTGTAATATATATTACTCATAGACATTGCTGTATAGAGATTTTTAGTAGAAAAAACATTAAAACCCAAGTTATATGAAAGCTTGCTTGCTTGTTTCAAGTTTGTTGAAGTTTTGCTCCTTAAGTAGACAGCCTGCTTCAGAGAGGTTTACAATTCCATCTCTCCTGAGGCTCATCAGTGCATTGGATGAGTGTCTGAATAGTGCTTTGTGCCCCCATGACAGAGAAAATTGTGGAATAAGCAGGAAATTACTCAGTATTTCATACTTGGTCTGGCCAAACATAGATCATAGTTTGATCTCCATAGAAGAAGAGGTATTTCAAAAATCTTTCCTTCTGTTTTGAGGAAGCCCAGAGACAGGCCAGGAGCACTCAGTGGTCCCTAGAGTAGAGGCCTTAGGATTGATTGCTGCTTTACAGTTCCCATGTTTTTTCTCTGGACTTGAGGTGACTGTGAGGGATGGTAGTGCCATAGGGCTGGGCTGTACTGCACTATTAGCAGCATGGCAAGTAAACCCAGCAGATGTGAAATCTCATCTTTTCCCCCTTTCATATGCACAGATAAAAATGACATCTGCCAAGAAATGAAAAAGGAGCATGGCAGGAAGAAAAGACCATGGTTAAGACAACTTGAAGACTCCAGATCCCCAGTATTTGGCCTAGGCTATTGTATTCTTTTGTCCCATATTTTCCTTATAAGGCTGCTGGCATCTTGAGCAACTTCAGATCCTTCTAGCCTGATCCTGGAGAAAGGGCCAATACTCAAGTATCAACACAAAAGTAATCCTGAATCCTATGTATCTTGTCAGCTATGACATTCATATCACAGCAGATATTTCTGTGTGCAGCTCTATGTTCTTGTACATATATTTCACATACAATTTGTAGGTATTTACAGATGAAAGATGCAATCTGCAAAGTAACAACATGGAACTCTATGGGTTAATATAAGGGCATACCATTTTTCTTGCTGTCCCCTTGATTTCTATCAGCTGCTGTTTGAAGCTATCTCTAATAGTCCAGTAGCCCTGCTGCCTGTTTCAGAACTGCCAGGAAGCTGGTGCTTTTATTATGATCTTTCCAGATATGATATTCTTCATTTTTATTGTGTTATAAATCCTGGTTCATATTGTGTCCGCCTAATTTGTTTTCTCTTGCTTCTAAGTGCAGGCACTATCTCTTCATTTGCTCTTACAGTTGGTTATAAATTCATTATCAAACTCAAGGGATGCTGTGCTCTCCTCCATTCTGTGCCCCTTTCATAGTCCTCCCCACAACTTATTTATTTACTTCTCAGCCCCCATTAATCATTGCCATATGTGCCCCACCTTGCAGAGATACTCTGGGCCACTCATGGCTCTTGAACAAATATGGAAGACACACATGAGTTGCTGGTCATATTTGACAGAGAGAACAGACCACACACAGACACAAGCTCCAAAGACTGAGAAGTCAAAGGCACAGGTTAATTTAATATGGACCAGCTTTTTACAGACAGAGAGAGAGAGGGGGAAACACTGACTTCTGTTTTTGCACAGAAACTGATTACATGGTGATTATTTTAAAGGTCAGATTTCTGTTGATTATACATCCCTAGGAATTTATTTTAATATGTATCCAGTTTGAGGTTAAGCTCACGAGTTTAACTGGAGTTCACAAGACAGAGATATTTGGTCTATTGTTCATTAAATAAATATGCTTCATTTAGATGATATAAATCTATTTGAACGTTCTAGGATGTGTAGCTGCTTTGAGCTGTTCAGCTGGTTCCAGAATCCAAGTTGCTTATTTCCATGGTTCCTTAAGGTATGTGTCTGGCTGCTGCAGCAAAGGTGGAGCAACAACAATAAGACACAGAGAAGCATGCTGATGTAGCTATGAAGGAAATATTTTTTCACACAGCATTAAACTATAATAATTAAGGAATAGAGCCTACTTTTGATGAATGTCAGTGAGACTAAGGGCTTGGCAAGATTTGAAGTGACACTGGATCTTTATAGGCTCTACTATGATTGCTCTGCCTAAGCACAGTTAAGAAAAATAACCCAGAACTTATGAAAAGTTCTCGAGTTCATGATCAAGATCACAACAGTTTTAGGATGTCAGCTAGTAAAGATACTAAAATCTAAAATTTCTACCAGACCTTGCCATGGTGCAGATAGTGGTTTGCCTGAAATCTGAGTCCTGATGTCTCAGTACTATTTATCCTGTTAACACATCCCAGTTACTTTTTATTTTTTATATGCTTTTTCTCCTGTCTAAGGCTCCTGAAAGCTAAAGCAACAAATTGCAGTGGAATAAGTTTCTGTAAGAATTCTAGAGTTGTGTGGCATGTCACCAATGCATTTTTTGCTCAATAATGGTAAGTTGACTGTTCTTTCTCTTTCCTAATAGTGGTAACTCAGATTGGTGTATGTGTACTTACTACATATTGCTGTGTTTTAGGAATACATACAACTTTATAAGCATTTAGGAATTATAGAAAAAAAATAAAGAAGTGGGCAGCATAAAATGAATAAAAACCCAATAAAATCTTCCCTATTTCAGCATATGCTTTTCATGTCCCATTAGGGACACAGGGGAATGCAATTCAGTGTTACCATATACTTACTTTTGGAGGGATTTCTCTCAGTGTCTTCTCAATCTATTCAAGTTCTGCGGGTGAAGGAAACTCAGCTGCCAGCACCAAGTGCATAAACCCATCAGGGCCTTGTTCAGCATGAAACTCCTGTAATGTGTTTCCCCAGACCTGTTGCTGGCTTGGTGCTAGAGGTTTGGAAAACCTTCTGGTTCACTTTCCTTTCCTGTTTCTCATCTGAGACTTGAGACTTCTGTCAGCACAAACATCTTAGCCTACAGGCCTGCTTCTTTGGCTCAAAGGTATGACAAAACTTTTCAGAGCATAATCATTAAGTGTGTTGTTGCTAGCATCAGATTTCAACATGTTAATAAATATTGCTCCATCAAAAATGCTGGCAACAATGGTAGGAGTTGTATCTTGAAGGTTGGTCTCAACAGTGGCCATCAGATCACCATTTCTTTTGCCAAAGTGATGCCTTGGCATTGCAATTTCTTCTATGAACTTCTGAAGATTTATCTCATAAAACCCAATGTAGCATGATTTCTGTCATTGACAATAGTTCTTCTTCTAGGCCATTACCATCTAGTCTAGTAATTTGTTTATATGGAAAGGGTATTCAGATTAACGTCTGACATTTTCTGCAAACCATATCGAATTTCTCTTTCTGACTTTGCTGCAGTAGTCCCTATTGTACTGTTGTCCTGCCACAGACTGTATTTGCATGGAATGCAGAGGAAGACGTGATTGCATGGGGTACAGAGGCATGGGATGACTCTTCTGATCTACCCAACTCATGAAGGGATGTCTGTCTATTATTTTGAAGTATTAGGAAGCTATTAATAGTCTTGCTCTACTATATGCAGTTAAATTTCCATAGCCACTAAGCACCTTTTACAGATTCAAATTGCAATGAAGTAATAGAAAAATGGCAGCTAACATGTAGGCAAATGAAATGGCCACTGGAAGGCAGAGCAATTTCTTTTATCTGTGCAGCTTCAAGCATCACCAGATGATGATGCTACAAAGTGCAGTGATTTTCACATAATGCATTGTGTGGCATGGGAACAAGAATATACATATGTATGTACATACATACATGGGTTTTTAAACAAGAATGTACCTGGTAGGATTACAGATGTACATCCTTGGACTGTGATTTTGTCTGACTATCAAAATTGCTAGTGAATATGTCCTTAAATCAATCACAGTGAAGTTCTTGTTGGAAGAAAAACACAGAGTACACTTCTTGTATGCAGTGTGATAAAATGGCATGTGGCAATGTCCTTAAAATGGTTGCTACAGCCAATAAAGCTGGAATGGTCTCGATGCAATATCCAAATTTATTTATTAAGGTCAAGATGTATGACTGATAGTTTTAAGGCTTGTTACATTTGCATATATTCCCTTAGTTAATATGCAGAGGAGGAAAATCTGTCCCCAGGCTTCTGGGTAATAATGGCAGTCAGACTGAGTTGGCACAGGAGATTCATCATTGCAGTCCAGTATCTAAATCAGTACTCCCAGGCTTTGCCCTGTAGGTTCCCACTGTTGTTATCCTCTCATCACTCTGAAGTGCATGTGATAAATGATACTCAGTCTCTTCCTTTGTCCACCCCATCAGGGTCAGTCAAGCAAGACACCAGCTAAATAAGGAAGGTGGTTATTTCTTAGAAATGGTCTCTAACTAGTATAAGCACAAAGACAATATTGTAAATACCCCAGTAGTCACAGCCTGTGTTACTATTTAACACAATGGGGTTTCACAGTCATAATCCTTAGGTGGAAGCTCTTATCTCTCTACTTCAGCTGCACCATGTTACCCATTTCAAATGTTTATTGATTCGTTATAGATATGGTTTCTATTGATAAACATTCTCAGACAAAGGCTTGTGTACAGCTAGGTTTCCTAAAATACTGTGCAACCCCAGAGGAAAGCACTAGTTTCACACCTAATAGAAGTGCTGCAATGGCAAAATGAAACTGTGGCTGTTCTAATGGCTTGGAGATAATGAAGAGAGTTTTCAGGGTAATTCATGAGTAGGACAGGACAGATTTCTTAATTTGTCTTACAAGAAATAATTACATTTTGGAGCCAGTGTCCCATGATGGGAACGTGTGGTGTACAGGACCTCAGATGAGTCCATAACAGCAGGACTTCTGTCCCAGATTCACAGCTTGGTGTTAGACTGTGAGAGTCATTTTATTTTCAGAGTCTCAAAAATAATTGACCTTTGCTTTGTACCTGAAACTGTGTTGAAAGCTACAGAGGAAACTTGACTCCTTGCTTGGACATTAATGGTATCCCAAATTAAACAGCAGTATTTCTGTATGCCTATAAGGTATATGTCATAGAGACATGACTTGTTGGTATTTAGTGTTTTCAACATAAAGCACTGACATTTCCAGAGTGGAGTGGTTTATTCAGTAGACAAGTGATGGCAAAAGCTGTGTGACTCAGGGTATGTCTTTCAGTAATTCTCTGTAATTTGTATGTTTATTTCAAACAAATGCTACAAATTACTTGTTATTATTTAACATTTCAGAACCTTAGGGATTCTGTATATACAGCTTACTTCTCCCTCATCAGTTTTAAGTCTCAGACCGAGGCAGACATAGACTATGTAGCAAAACACAAATGTGAGGACTCAAGGGTTTTGGTTGACTAGTTGTGATAACTTTTAAAACAACACTGTCCTCAGTTTTCCTTTTTGGCCTTTTATTAAAATTAAACATCCTGTCAAAGGGATGCACAGTAGGATTTGTGCTCTGTCCTAGGACTTTAATATTGGTACCTTGCTTAAGCTGCTTGGTAGATTGGTTGTTGGGAAGCAAGTTCATGTCTGAAGTTTGTGCACAGCACTTAATTTACCACAGTGGGATAGCAGCTACTCAGAAGACCACAAAATAATGATTGTCAGAGTGTGGATTACATTGATAGTTTGGGTATTTGAAAGAGACAGGGGATGAGTCAACACGGCATTACTTAGAAGACTAGAAAAATCTGGATTTTCAGAGTGTGGATTACATTGGTGTATCCACCATTTAGTTTGGGTATTTGAAAGAGACAGGGGATGAGTCAACAAGGCATTACACTTGAATTTGCCATGAAGAATACTGAGGTCTAGAACTAAACCGGGTACTGAAAGCAGGTTACCCATGACAGGCTGGGACCCAGCAGGAGCTAATATATTCTCAGCTGCAAGTAGATTGGTCAAAGGACAAATACCTGGGACCTACTACTTTACTCTGTCTCTGGCATTTTACAGGTTTTGTGTAAATGTCCACATAGTAGGATAAGAGACTGCACTGGTGAGAAATGGAGATTTTGGGAGTTAGTGAATAGAGAAGAACTCTGCAGCTTTAAACAGGTCACCTAGAGGATGTTTTGAGTTGGGTTATTGAGTGAAGCCTTCCAGATTATTTTATCTTAAATTTTAAGGCTAAGAAAGGGATTATATATCATATTACTTAATTCTTTGACAAAAAAAAGAATGGAAAAAAAATCCGCCTGTACAGTGGCCAAACTGGGGATATTGGTTTAGTAACAGTTCCAAAATGCTCTCTGAACCTTTAAAGGAAATGAAGATTATGATGATGATGACTGTTATTATTTCAAAATCTGGGTGTTATGTTTACCACTATTTACTATGATTCCTTATGCAAGAGAGGTCTGAACTTTGATCTAACATTCTCTACAAACTTAAATATTCTTGATGCAGGAGAGATGAAGGAATCTACTTTTCTTTTTAAATCAATCTTTGCTTTATTTCTGGTTTTGTTTATGTTTGTTTCTGTTTAATATTGCTGTGCTCAGATCCTTCACACTGCAAAAGTTTTAGGCTTGCTGTGGGTAGATAAAAATTCCCTTGTGGCTGGCAGAAATAAAGACAGAAAGCAAATTAAATCCCAGCAGAGAATAAGTGCTTTGCTCCTCTCCCAAACTGCTTTCAGGGCTTCAGTCTTACAAGTGAAAATACTGAGAAATAAACTTAACTGCCAGTGGTGCTGGGTAAGAGTCCACAGGTCAGAGATTTCATGATGGGCCTTGGTCTAAAGTATTACAAGCTTAGGTTCTTTTGCTTTATGTTCCTATGTCCCCTAAGCTTCTTGTTCCCTATTTCCAAACAATTTTAGATTCAGCACACCTCCAGGTTGTCTCTTTATCTTTTGGGTGAAAACAGGCAGAAAGTAATGCAAAGAAGAAATTTCAGAACTTTTCTAGACCTGCTCAGTTCAATTTGCTTTACAAATTAAAAATTAGGCTAAGGAAGATGTATTGTTATTTTATCCAAAGCAATCAGCTTTAAGTAGTTCTACATGAAGGAAAAAACCCTATAATTACCTGTACTTTTGCTCTCCTATTTGTCTATGTAAACTGTTAAATCTGTCTCTAACCCTACACTGTTTCAACAATTTCACTTTTAAAATCTGTCCCCAACAACACAGCTTACCTTCTCCTGTAGGTTTTAATTTTTTTTAAAATTTCTTCACTCTCCTTCCAGAGTGGATGGGGCAAGAATGGGCAGAAGAGCCCATTCAGTTCTTTCATGAATGGAAGGGAAGAAAATGTCCTGAGGCAGAGACTCTTTCTGCTCTTTGAAGGTAGAAGTAATAGCAAATCTTGAAAAGTGGAATTACAGAAAACACATCCATTCTGAGGAATATGTTGTTACAGCTAGTCATGGACATTGCACTCTTAGTGATTGTTTAGCATTTTCCTCACTATTTTCTTTTGAGACCTGGCACACTTTATGCATCTTCCTGGGTTATGTTTCTCTTTCCAGCTAGATAAAGGTATTTTTCTACCTGTAGATATAGAAAGGAAAAGTCTCCCTACTGCTGAAGCTTCTTGTTCCCTATGTCAGATCTGATCCCTTTTTAGGGTAGGATATCCCTAAGATTAGAGATGAGAACTTGGTGAAAGTAAACATATGTTGAAAATAGTTCAAACCAGAACCTGAAATGTGCTTGGACTCTGTCCATGCCCTTTTAATGTTGTTGTTGTTATTTACTCATAAACTTTCTAGTCTGATGTCAGTACTATTAATCACAACAAAAAGTTGAAGTAGCATTATAATGCATTTGTGGAAAGTATTTCAGGTTCATAAATTATTTCTATTTTAATGGAAAATCTTATTCAAAGCATTACCTATACCTTACTAGGGAACACATTATTCCCTGTTGAAATGATGAGCTGTATTTAACTAGCAAAGATGGCTGTGCGTTTTCTGTGTGAACGTGTGTATATGTGCACGTATGTAGTAACAGATGTGAATTACCCTTCATAGCCTGCCAAAGAAGAATTGGTTATTGAAACCATTTAATGATTAATTAGGCCAAGCAGAAACATATGCCTATACACCCTGTCACAACTGCGCAGCAAGGCATTCCCTTTGAGGAAGCATTGATTTCTTGCACATATGGTCTGCAGTAGACTTAGACAAATTAAAACTTCCTTGACTTTCTGTGTTAGGGACAGAGAACATATATGTGGACACTGGTATATGTGGCAGCTGCTACTTGAATTGAAAGGGCTGGAAATACAGGCAATGCAAGAGAGTGGACAAGTGTTTTGTACAAGGCTGCATGCAGTAGTGGCAAAGCTGGAAACAGAGAAAGGTCTCTGAATGATTTCACCTAAACATCCTCCTCTATACTACCCTGTCTACCAGACAGAAAGAAGGAATAAGCTGTGGTGGAAGGCAGAGAAAGAAAAGTCAAACTTTATCAGAAAAAAGATGGTTTTGTTTACAGAATCTGCTTGTTCCTGTTACATCATTCCCAGGAAGAGAAGTGTTAAACCAGCATTCAGAGTCCTCATTCCTCCTGGGATTTGGAACATAACAGCAGATGCCAAGGTTACCTTTGTCCTGTCTTCCAGTGAGGCTCTAGTGCAGGCAAAAACAGAATGCTGCTCTTCTTCCCTTTCTGCTTTCAATACCAACAATAATCATGGTTTCTTACAATGATTCCATTGAAATTATAAAGAATGAAGGTATGGGGATTGTCTAGTTTGTCTTTTGAGGACAAATGAAGACTGGTCACTGAGTTAAATTTTTTTTTCTAAAGGATTTCCAGAAGACAATGCTGTCGTGACCCTTCTCATACCAGGTGGGAGTCAGCAGCATTTGCCACAAACAAGGCTGAAAACTATGACACAAAATCCCTGAGTGTTCAAGATCACCTCATAGCTGAACCTTTCCACACTGTAGTTTCTCTGCTTCCCTTGTTTGTCTGTGCCAAGTTGGTATAAATCACCATAATATTGGTTTAATAATTTGTAATAATTCTGATGCAAAAACAAGGCAGTGCTGCCTAGTGGATAGATGATGAAGTTAGACCTAAGAAAGCCTGAGATCTCTAATATGCCACTGATTTGTTGGGTGATCATGGTCAGACTGCCATTCTCTGCCTTTTCTCCTGTAAATTGGAAGCAATTTGTTCACTTTGCGTTTGCCCACCATGGATATGAATGGTGGTCTGTGATGTAAATAAGGTGGATTCTGGTTTTTAATTCTTTATCTCTATTTTTGACCCTCATCCTTGACAGCTTTGTACTTTGTGCAATCATGTTAACTCTGCACTTTTCATACACGACTAAATGGGAGAGGACTCTTTCCTTGATGGTCACCTGCAATAGTCAAGATACAATGTTGACAGAAAAGGGAGGTGAAGTTCCAGACCACTCATTCTGACAGATAACAACAGAAACAAATGTGTCTCACTTTTGCCCTACTATTTACTCAAGCAGAAAACAAAACAATAGAGATGGGAAAAGATCTGAAAGAGCTGTCACAGAACAAGTGCACCATGCCAATAATTTGAAGGATTAAGGACCCCAAGCTGTATGTCCTGACACAATAGCTAGGGCCATCCTGTTCACTGGGTTCATGGATTAGAGGGATGTTTCATATGATTCTGGTTTTCTTTTCAACTCTGGTTGAACAAACATAGCCTGTGTGCTTGCAAATCCCTTGTTAGCAATGTAAAAGGTCAATACAATTTCCCTTTCACTACACTCCATGATTTTGCCGTTGGAAAATGTTGCAGTTGCTCTGTCTGGATGCCTTCACAGAATCAGCATGACTTTGTGTCTGGTTTAAATGGTGTGATGAAGAATGATGGGAAGCCCAGAGAAGGGCCCTGGAGTCAGTATACCTGCACTGAGTCAGAAACACTGGGAGACTGACCTGAGACATACTTGATTTTCTTGTTTAAGCTGCTGTCTTACGAGGTAGGGTAGTTCACCTGTGAAGTGCACTTTTGTTCAGGCTATTGCTATGGAAATGGCAGGATTTGGGATCAGTGATGTCACAGATTTTATTTTAAAGACTTCTCTGTTTTACAAATAAAAAGATAGTGTTGCTTTAGTGCCGTGGAAAGTTTATCTGGGCTTGAGTCAAGCAGGGATTTTTCTTCTTCTCACATCACTGCCAGCAGGCTGTTTAAGAAGCTGTCCCATCCAGTTCCTGTGTCACCTCAGGTAGGGGGTGATGGCACAAAATATGTGCCTCCTTTAACATAATCTAGAGGCACAATTTAGGAATTTCATGGTCAATGAGATAAATTCTCGTCGTCAGCAAAAAAGATCACAAGAAGTCCCACAAACTTCAGTAAGTGAGGAGTATTTGTGCTCATGTACTTATTATCTATGAACATTTGTCATTAAGAATCTAAAAAGTTACATGGTTTGTGGGAGCACAGAAAAATTTCATGAGAGATATCACAGCTCCTGGGACCAGCATGTGGATTCAAATACTCCCTGTCTAATGAAGGGTCACTTCTCTTTCAACCTCACAGCTCAAAATTTCCACGGGAAGGGATGGAGGTGGAAAGCAAATGTGCAGTGTAGCCAAAGTCTTCCTACTAAGAAGGATTCTGACATATGTTTGAGTGCTTTTTGTCTGTTGCCTCATAATCCATTTATCTCTGTTTTCTCGTACCAGTTATTTAGCCATTACATTTATCTTGTTTCAGTGAGGGTACTTAGATTAGCACTAAAATTCCAATGCACCTGGGTCATGTGTCAGAGTTGTAAGTGTGATGCAGTCTATGTGCACACAGGACAAGCCCCTTAAAGAGAGAGATGCCTGCCAATTGATGTTACTGTGAAGGCTGTTAGTTGCTCTTATGGGCCTCTACCTGAAGTATCAACACTGTTAGTTTCCTCCTGGTACTTGTCCCTGAGAGACAATGTTCAAGAGTAAAATAGGGTTCAGTCCTTGCTCTGGGGCAGTTTGCTGAGGATGCAGTAGCAGTGGAGGATATTAATTCATTCAGCCTGAGAGGTCTCTGCATTGGATTCAAAGCAGTAACTTTGTGATGAAAGATTTGCTCCCTCTGGTAACATAGCTCTTTGCAAGAAGGGCTGAGTTCACTTCCTAATGAAACCATTGGCCCTACTACACACTTTAAGCTCTCGTGTTCATGTGTCATCTTAGACTGACTGCTGTTATTAGTTTGGCTGCTAGTAAAGTAACAGTCCATTACATGCTTTTTTTTTAATACAGCCTGGACACAAGCAGGAAGGCAGACTTCCTGCTTTTGAGAGGAGCAGGAAGATGGGGCATTTCAGGAGATCAAATGTTTGATATTTACCAAATGCATAGCAGAAGGGCAGCTGTAAAGTCACCTGCTGACAGCAGCGAGGTACAGAACCCTCTCCTGTTTCAGAGGAAATGCTGGTTTCTCAAAGATAGCCCAAGTAAGGTTTGAAGGATTTTTATCTGCATCAGCTACATGGGTCAGGTTTGAGGTTTGAGCATATTTTGAAAAATATCTGCTCTTATTTAGGTGAATTTTCAGAAAAGTTCAACAGCTTTTGAAAATTGGGTCATGTATGTAAGTGTGCTTTCACTTAAAATGGTCATTTCTCCGTGGTTTGACTTGCAATTGCCCGCTGCTGTGGGTGGGACTAGTGTGATGGCCATGCCAGTGCTGAGGTTTTAACAGACCTGAGTCCTCTGTTGCCAGCAAAAAAGACTTACATTCATGCATTCCTTGTGATCTTGTTTTTTTTTTACTGTTCCACAGTGTCCATAAGCAACTGTATAATCTAAGGATAGTGGGAGTGGTATTTCAACAGTGCAGATAAAAAATACAGTCCAGAACTTCTTGCATTGAAAAGCACTAATGCATTAGAGAGGCAAAATCAGGTTTACTTTGTGCTGCTGGTAGATCTGCCTGAAGAATGAACCTATCCTGCTAAGCAGCTATCTGTCTTCCCCATGTAAAAACCTGGAACGGAATAGCTCTTCTAGATTGGTGGATTGACATTCCTGGGTTCAGAGATGAACCAGCAAGTCCCCAGTCTAAAAGGTACTTGAACTGTTTTTAGAAGCACTGTTTCAGGAGCACAGACAGGCAAACAATGCTTGCAGACCCTGAACAGATCAGGAGAGAACAAGGTTACAATGTTTAACTATCTGTCTACCTACATTGCTCCTGGCTTCTGCCTCTTTTGCATGGAGATGTACATACTCACTTGCACACATTTGGCACTTCAGTAAGTTTCTAAATTAAAAATGAGCATTTCAGCTATCAGGTCAATCCCAGGCCTTGTTTTCAATTATTCTCACTGATGGCTATTCTTATGATGGGGTGTTTTTGGTTTTCTTTTGAGGGGTGGGAATACCAGTGAATAAAATGTCAATTTTTTTCCTTCTTGATGCTATTAAGGCTGGATAATATGAGGTTTTGTGCCTAAGTGGGTTCAATGGCTTTGGCAAGATGCCACAAATTTTATCACCCTTCTCTCCATCAGTTGAAAGAGGAACAGACATCTATTTTCTGCCCTAGCTAGATTTCAGATTTGAGATTTCCCGGCTGTCCATTCTGCTCTGAGATGATGGTCACGTTCCTCTCTCCTGGGGATTTCAAGAAGCAGAGGGCTGCTCAGGATCATCACTGCAAACTTCCTGTCCCCATCTGGAAGGCAGCTAGCCTGCCTTTTGTATTTATTCATCTCTCTGAAATGAAGGAGATTACTCCAGCTGCCCTTGAGAGGTTAGTGTGCTTTTAGAGGGAACAAAGTTTGGGGTTAAACTTCCTTTGTGTCTTCTGGCCATTGAAAATAAAACATGTTTGATCTTTTCTCCAACAAATTTACAGATTTAGATCTAATTAATTTATTTTGGCAATTGGTTTGAATTATTTGGTGATTTTTTTGATTCATGCATAGTATTCAAGTAAAGACAAACCACATTCTTATGGCTGCCAGTATATTAAAGTCAACAGGAACTTTGAAGGTGAAAAAGAAAGAAAACACAATGATAGCCTCTGAATATTTAAAAAAGTCCACATGATCTGCCACTTTAGCTGAGAAGGATGAAATTCCCTGCGTGTCCATGGTGTTTCTTCCGTACACAGAGGCAACACAGTCAGGCCATCTGTGGATTGGTACCTTCACGTGTTTTGTCTGTATGCTCTTGAGTCTGGACTGCCTTTCCTCCACTTTTGTGGAGTATCCAAGCTGATCTGGGAGTTGTGCCCTAAGCATTAAGGAAATCAAAATTGTAATATTAATATTAATAGTAATATTAATCCAGTGAAAAGCAGTATGAATGAGACTGGGATTTCCCCTCTCCTCTAGTTGATCTTTTTCCCCAGACAGAGCGCTTAGTGATTTACCAGAGACCTCACCCCCCATCCTTCATCTCTCCCCCCCATTCTTCAGTGACTTGTGTTACACGTAATCGAGACACCGATGGCTGCATTGAGAGCCCCTTGCTCATCCGTGTACCCACCCGCACCGGTGCACGGCTTCCCCAGCGCTCAGTCCTCAGCCAGTTTCACCACCCCAGGAACTAACAGCGACCGATACGCGCAACAGGTCGGGCAGGGGCCGTCGCGCCCCCCGTGCCCGGGCTGCCAGCTCGGCGGCCGCCGCGCTGCTCCCGCCTTCCTCCGGTTCGGCTTGGGTTCGCTTTCCCGACTGG
>VXAX01003146.1:11446-36313 GCA_013399835.1 Leptocoma aspasia
ATTAAAAATTAAAAATAATTCCAAAGACCTTCCATGAGCAGGGACTCCTTCCACTATCCCAAGTTGCTCCAATCCCACCCGGCCTGGCCTTGGACAGTTCCAGGGATGGAGCAGCCACGGCTTCTCTGGGAATTCCATTCCAGCTCCTCACCACCCTCATCGCAATGCTCGGAGCACAGAACGAGGTTGGGAAGGGTTTTTTTGTGGGAAAACCCATGGGAATAACACAGGGAGGAAAACAGGTCTTAATTTATCATCTCCGGAGTCCCCCAAAGTGTTTTTTGGGAAGCTCCAAACAGGAATTTAAGGCAAACCCTTGGGAAAAGCCAAGCTGGGTGTGCAGGAGGAGCAGGTTTGGCAACAGATCCCGATGCTTTTCCAAGGAGAAAAATCCCAGTCCAGACTTTTGAACCAGAGGTGGGATTTGCTTCATTCCATGTGTTCCTCGGGCGTGTCCTCACCCTTATCAGCTCATGAAGTGCCTTATCAGCTCATTAAGTGCCTTATTAGGAGGTATCTGTGGCCTTTGGAATTCTGAGGTGCCCGTCCTTTGGGCAGTAGGGATCATAGAAAAATCGGGATACTCCTGGCGCGTGCAAATATGTTCCCTTAAGGCTTTTAGCTGTGGAGAAAGTGGCTTTTTGGGGGGATAATTTTGTGGGAATATCTGGATCAGGGAAGTGACATTCCTGCTGTGCTGAGGGACCTCAAATCCCGGGATGGGTTTTGGGCCCTTCATGACGAGAAGGACATTGAGAGGCTGGAGGGTGTCCAGGGATGGGAATGGATTTGGGGAAAGGTCTGGAACACCAGGAGCAGCTAGGGGGGTCTCATCCCAGAGAAAAGGAGTTTTTTTTAGGGATGAATAGGCTGAGCTTAAGAGTTGTCCCTCCTTGTGTCAAATCCCGCTGCAAAGCCGGGAATTCCGATCCCATCCTTTGCTCCCTTTCCCTCCAGTGGGAAACTCCTAAATTTGGAAAACTGAGAGCCTGGGGCAGCGTGTTGAGTATTTCAGTGCTGTGAACAGTTTTGTTCCGGAGAACTGGATTAGGGAATTTCAGAGGGCACAAACCCGCCCGTGGAAGCGATTAAAGGTTATCGGTGACTCACGGATCTCCCTCCACCCACATTCCCTGATCCAAGCACCTCGTTGCTCTTTTCCTGACTCATGCCGGATTTTCCTGGGTGGCAGAAATCATTTTGCCCTCAGGAATGCTCTGAGGAGATCTTGGAGCTTCTTCCAGTACCTAAAGGGGCTCCAGGAGAGCTGGAGAGGGACTTGGGAGAAGGGATGAAGGGACAGGACACGGGGAATGGCTTCCCACTGGTTAGATGGGATATTGGGAAGGAATTCTTCACTCTGAGGGGCTGGAATGGAATTCTCAGAGAAGCTGTGGCTGCCCTTGGATGCCTGGAAGTGTCCAAGGGCCAGGTTGGACAGGCTTGGAGCAATCTGGGATAGTGGGAGGTGGTTGGAACTGAATGGGCTTCGATCCAATCCCTTCCAACCCAACCCATTCCACGATTTTGTGAACTTCAATGGAAGAACTTAAAGCTCCGTGGAATTTTGGCTCAGGCAGGATTTAGAGCGGGAATGGAAAGGCACAAATGTCCAAGGGGTCTGCAAAAAACTGGAAGACTCTGTCAAAAAACAGGGGTTGGGAAGGAAAAAATAAAAGGGGAACGGGGAATAAATTACTTGGGGCCTATGTAGGTAAAAAGTAGAATTGTGGAATTGTTTGGGCTGGAAAGGAGCTTTAAGGTTGAGCCCCAGCACTCCCAAGGCCACCACTGACCATGTCCCCAAGTGCCACATCCACAGGGATTTTGGATCCCTCCTGGACAGCCCTTCCCAGGAGGAATTCTCCCAAAAACATCCCACCTAAACCTCTCCTGGTGCCACTTGAGGCCACTTCCTCTTGTCCTGTCCCTGTTGCCTTGGGAGAAAATCCCGACCCTCACCCGGCTCCGACCTCGGAGCAGAACCACGGAGGGGAAAAAACCCAGTAAGTGTGGAATTAATCCAAAGGGACAGAAACTCGGGAGAAGAAAACTGGATGTGAAGGAGGCCGAGGATGCTCCGGGCTAAGCGTGGAAGTTGCGTGCACGGAGAGGGACGTGGAGGTTCTTTGATTGTGATTGGGAATGAAGTGCAGGCTCGGGGAAAAAAAAACAGGGAAGTTTGGAATGGTTGTGAGGAAAACACGGGCAGCGCTTCAGTTCCTAAATCCCTGTTTACGGAGAATGCGAAAATATTCCAGCAAAACTTAAATCCCGGGGAGTGAAGGGAGATTTGGTGTTGCCTCCATGGGTTTTTTAGGAGTTGTCGTTCCTGGAAAGTCATGGAATTAGGGAGGCCTTCAAGGTATTTGGTTTAGGAAGGGCAGGAATGAATGAGTTTAAGGATTTGCCTGAAATTGTGGGAATTAAGACCGGACCAGACAAGTTTTTTAAGGAAGAATCTTGTTTGGAGCTCCTGGAATAGTGGGTAATATTTTCTGTAGCCAGCTAAATGCGTAAAAATCCCCTTTTTCTCATCAGGAAAATTTACAGCGGGAATTGCTGGATCAGGAACAGGGGAAACCTCAGAGCAAGGGTCAAATCACCAAAAAAACCATTCTGTGATTTGAGGATCTTGTACCTCGCACTTCAGCTCCTTCACAGAACCGGGAATTCCAAGGGAAAGCTCGGGATTGGGAGAAGTTCTGTCATTCATCCCAAGCATCTGAGGGACAAGGGAACAGGCAGGATGTGATCTCACAGAGATGGCCTGGGGATGCCCCAGAACAGATTTTTTTTGGGATCCTTCTCCATGAACGAACCTTCGTGTTTTCGACAAAATTTGCCTGGAATTGTTTTCTTTCCCCATCTTTTCCCTGCAAGATACTGAAGGAATGGCAGAGGGAGCGGTGGGGATAGGAGGGCAGGAGAATTGGGGAAAAAAAAAAAAAAAGGACAAAAAGTGTGACCGTAGCAGGAGCTCCACATTTGGAGAAATTCCAAGTAGAACTTGGGCACGAGGAAAACATTTGGGAAGATGCTGATGGAACATTGGAGCCAGCTGGGGGTTGGGATCTGCTCCCAGGGAAAAAGGAACAGGACGAGAGGAAACTCAAGCCACGCCAGGGGAGGTTTAGGCTGGATTTTGGGAACATTCCTCCTGGAAAGGGCTTGGCACAGAGAGACTCAGGAATATTTTTGTCTGGGAATGATAACAAGGCCTTAACGCAGAATCCATTTGAGGCAGGATCCGTTTGATGCAGGAGATCAGAAGAAGTCCAGTTAAAAATCCAAGGATACAGAGATAGGAATGACAAAGGGTGTGAGATCTCTCCCTGTCTTCTTCTAAATCAGAGGGAGAAGCTCCAGTTGAGCTTCCAACCCTTTAATCCACCAAAACATATTTCCAAGGAATGCCTTTTTTTCCCTATGCCTGACTTAAACAGAAAATCTTCCAACCTGCTCCGTATGTTGCACTTACTCCTTTCCCAGTTTTAGGTTCTCTTCCCCTTGACAAATTTCCTTTTATCCCTAAAAAAGGCCTTAAACTGCTCCAAAGGGCAAAAATATTCGGAGCAGATTTGGGTTTTTTCCCACATCTGACTCAGGAACTCTTCTGTCAGCTAGAGGAGGAGGAAGAATAATTGAAAATTTTCAACCCATCATGAGCAACGCTCCAAGAATGTTTCTAATGCAGCCGAAATAAGATTTGGGTTTTGGAGCTCTCTCGGTATTGATTTGTTGCTTCAATTTGTTCGTTGTGCATGGAGGGAGGAAAACATTTTATAAAAAGATTTCTGAGTACACCCAGCGATGGCTGGACCATCACGGAGTTGCTTTGGCTGTTCATGGTTAATTTGATTTCTATTTAAAGCCAGCAGGGATTTATTTTGTCGCATTTCAAAGGAGAAAAAGGGAGGAGTGGGCGGCTCTCACCGGGACCCTGATTTAGGAGATGTCTCCTCCTTCTCCACCTCAAATCAGAGATTTTTTTATCCTAAATTTCCTGGGTGCAAGTGGCATTTGTCAGCCTGAGGAGATTAAATTATAAACATCCTAAAAAAAAAATCCCAAAACCCAAAACCAACCCCAGATCTTGGTGTTTAATGAATTTTCCTCTCGCCTCATCATCTTCCCTCATTTTTAGCTGCACTTTTCAACCGTAGCTTCCAAGAGCACGGGTCATTGATTTTGAGATTGGCGGATGAGATTCCCCCTGGCTCCGACGTCGCTCCGAGGAATCCGTGTCCGGACAGGCGGAATTGAGCCAGGCGGGCACCGTTGGGTGAAGAACCCAATGAAGGTGTTGCTTGGGGGTCAGAAACACCCTCAGAGCACGGCAATGTCTGGCAATTCCTGCTCCTCCCTGGAAATTTGTTGCCCAGGCAGTTGAAAAAGGTTTTTTCTCGGGGTTGGAGTTGAGGTCGGACTCCCGGGATCTGTCTCAGTGGGCTTGGAACGCCGCATCATCCAGGAATCTTTGCCTCAGTTTCTGAGCAGGGATATTGGGTGGTTCTTGATGAGTTTCTGCTCAAATGTTTGGGTTTAAAGGGTCTCAGTTGGGAAGGCTTTGAGGGTTGGGATTGATTTTCCTTTCCCTCAAAATATTGGATTGTATTGGAACAGGCTGGGAGAGCTGGGAATGTCCAGCCTGGAGAAGAGAAGGATCCAGGGAGAGCCTTTCCTGTACCTGAAGGGGCTCCAGGAGAGCTGGAGAGGGACTTGGGACCAGGGATGGAGGGACAGGACACAGGGAATGGCTTCCCCCTGCCAGATGGCAGGGATGGATGGGATATTGGGAAGGAATTCTTCCCTGGGAGGGTGGTGAGGCCTGGAATGGAATTCCCAGAGAAGCTGTGGCTGTCCTATTCCTGGAATTGTCCAAGGCCAAGTTGGACGGGGCTTGGAGCAGCCTGGGATAGTGGAAGTTGTCCAAGGCAGGGAGTTGGACCTGGATGGTCTTGAAGGTCCTTTCCAACCCAAACCATCCTGGAATTTTTTCTTGCCGGTGCCACTTTGGAAGGAGGATTCTGCCGGATAACGAGATCAGCTCCAACACCCTGGAGCTGTGGCCACTGTGTGGCCAAGGTCCAGCTGGCTGTGGACCTTCTCTTTGGACACCCAGCGTGCTTGGAGAACATCCCAAGCAGCTCAGACTTACGGACAAACAACTTTTTTGGACGCTTTGTGGTGGGGAATGTTCCCGGGGAACTCACTGGGGTGAGTCTCCCGCGTCACCCGACACCCGTCCCCGCGCCAGACAGGCCGAGCGAGTTCTGGAGGCTCCAACAACGTCTCGTCCGTGCCCAAACAACCACTGCCATCCCCCAAATGTTGGGATGAGATCGTTTATCCCGGGAGGCAGCCGGCAGTTCCTTCAAGTGGCTGGGGGATGATTTCCCTAATTTTCCTGCTGCTCCAGGGGTTTAATCAGCCAGCAAATTGCAGGCCTGGCTGATTCCCGCCTTATCTCCCGGCCTTGCTGCTCAGGTTCAAGGGCCCCACTTGGCTTTGTCGTTTTGGGACGAGCTCCCAAACTTCTTTGAGGGTGGAATTAGCAGGATTAAAGGCTCTGGGCACACAGGACCTGCTGGTTTGAGCAGCTTCTCCAGGAGACAAAACTTTGTTTAACCACAGGAAGCATTTTGGGTCCTTTGAATCTTTCCAGGTGAGGAGCCTTTCCATGAAAAGCTCCCCCCCACCGTGATTCAGCTCGAATCCTCAGGAATCGTGTAAAATCCGCCAAATTCCCCTGCCATCCGTGAAAATTCCATGACGTAGCATCCCTTTAACCTGGTTACCTGCTTTTCCTGTGGCCTTCCAAAGGGATCCCTGCGTTTCCTCTGCCCTATTTTCCCTCGGCAGCTCCGTCGCGAGGGTGACATGGATAAGAAGGGAAATTTTCTGCTCTCCCACAGGGCCAGGAGCCTGATTTGCTCACGGAAGGCATCGCTGGGATAATCAAACCTTTCAGCTGCTTTGTTCCAGGCACCTATTATTGGAAAGAGAGGCTGCTGTGAACTCTCACAAAGGGCTGGGAAGGCTGGAATTCAAAGGGAAGCAGGTTCAGGAGGAGGATTTGGTCACCTCACCCTTTTGGAGAGGGTGTGGGAGTTGGGATTTGGGTCATTTGTTGTTCCTGCGTAATAAAAGCAGATCCTAATTGCTACAAGTTCTTGCTATTACGCCAAAATTGCCGTGACAGGTAAACCACTCCTGACGTTGTCGTTCCAAAAATGGCGATGCAAAAAATGAATAGTTTTCCCGATGATAATTCCCTGTTTTTCCAGTCCAGAGCTTCCAAGATGTGGGTGATGGGTGGGCTGTGTGAAACTCTTCCCGTTCCGTGGTGCTTTCTCTCCCGTTTTGTTCTCCAGGGTGGTGGAGTTTGGCCTCCTGGTCCAAAAAACCTTTGGAAATGGCTCTCTAGGATATGGTGGGATTTGGGGGGCTGTCCCATGCAGGACCCGACAATCCTTATGGAATAGCTCAGGTTATTCCATGATTTTGATTCCATGTCTTTGAGAATCTTTCCGTGATTCTCACCCATTGTTTTGGGGTGCTAGGAGTTGGGAAAGCCTGGGAATGTGGGGAAGGAGTTAATTTTACTCTTAAAATCAAATTACTGGCCTTAAAGCAGGGAATAATTCCATTTTGGGTGGAGTGTGGGTGACGGAAATGGGATCTTTGCTGTAGAGTAGCCCCAGCACTGTCAGAATTCCTAAAAACATTTTATTTTAAGGATCCTCTTCATCCAAGCACCCAAGACCACCCTGATTTCTGTTCCAAAATATTATTCCTTGTGAGAACTGAGTTCCTACCACTTAAACCTCCCCAAACTGCTTTAAAACTCTGCTTTAAGCCCTAAAGACTGGGAAAATCCTTATTTAAATATTCCTTATGCAAAGTGGAGCTCCTGATCGACTGGTGCCGCAGGTATTCCCTTGTTTTACAGCCCGATTATCCCACAACAGTTTCTCCTACGTCTTCAGCTCCCGTCTGCAGCTCCAACCACAAATCCCAAAGTTTTGAGTCAGCTGCTCATCCCAGCTGCCTCCGGAGTGCTTCTCTCCCACACGCACCCAGCTCCTCTTCCCTTGGCTTTCCCACTTGCCAGCCCAGCAATCATTCCCTGCTCTGGTGGTGGAAAAATAGGGATTAATCATCCTGACAGCTCCGTGATGACTTCCAGGGCACCTGATTTAAATGGGATGAGACAAAATCTTATTTATCATGTCTGCCTGCGGCAGTCACCTGCTCTTCCTCCTTTCCTTTGCTGCTTGTTTAAGACAGACTTGGATCTGTTGGAGCAAATCCAGGAGATGCTCCAGGGGCTGGAGAGAGGCTGGGAGAGCTGGGAATGTCCAGCCTGGAGAAGAGAAGGCTCCGATGAGAACATAGAGCCCCTTCCAGTGCCTAAAGTGACTCCAGGAGAGCTGGAGAGGGACTTGGGACAAGGGATGGAGGGACAGGACACTGGGAATGGTTCCCCACTGACAGAAGGCAGGGATGGATGGGATACTGGGAAGGAATTTCTGGCTGTGAGGGTGGTGAGGCCTGGAATGGAATTTCAAGAGAATCTGCAGCCACCCCATCCCTTGAAGTGTCCAAGGCCATGTTGGAGCGACCTGGGATAGTGGAAGGTGTCCCTGCCCATGGCAGGGGGTGGGACTGGATGATCCGCAAGGTCCCTTCCCACCCAAACCATTCCATGACATTTATTTCTGGAGGTAGCTGGCTCAGCCGTGCTCCAGCAAGGCATTAAAAATCCCAACCCATTATTCCATTTTCTTCAACTCCTCATCATTCCTGGGCTCCATCTCCCTGAAGACCTCGTTCTGCCTTATTTTTGGGGGATTTCGGAAGGGTTTTTTTCTTCTCCTCATCTTTTCCCTTTCAAGGCCTTCAACCAGAGTGTTCTACTCACACCTTGGTTCTTCTCCTACCTGTGGAATACATGGCCACTAGACCAGGATTTTCCTGGCTATCCTGGACTTTTTAACAGGCCTGGAAGGTCTGAGGAATTTATTGAGAAGCCTCGTGGGATTTGCTGGAAAATTTGCCACCCTCCTGCCTTTATTTCTCACGTTTTCCTTCTGCTCCATTTCTCCTCACTTGCTTTTTTCACACCTTCCGCATCCTCCTTCACGGCTCCGGCAGAAACTCCTTCATCCCCGCGAGGAGAGACTCGGAATTCTGTCGGAAAGCTGCAGAAGCACAAAAATATCCCTTCTGGCTGCTTTTCACAGAGCTCCTGGAGCCGGGTGGAGCTGCAGGGATGTGTGATCTCCATCCACAGGTGTTCCACAGAGTTACTCCTTGTTTTTCTGTGCCAGGACCTCTGTCCCTTTGGATCCCTTTGAGTTTCCTCCTCCTCCCATCATTTTTTGGCCATTCCCTGTTGGAATTATGCCATGTCGGGTGCCTGAATATCTCTCTTAGAATGATGGAATTGTTGGGGTTGGGAAAGATTTACATGCTCAAGGAGTCCAACCATTCCTTCAGCACTGCCAAGGCCACCACTGGCCATGTCCCCAAGCGCCGCATCCACAGGGATGTTAAATCCCTCCAGGGATGAGGACTCCACCCCTGTGCCAGGATTGGACAGCCTGAATATTCCCAATATCCATCCTAAACCTCCCCTGGCACAGCTTGAGGCCATTTCCTCTCATCCTTGTTCCCTGGGAGCAGATCCCAACCCCCACCTGGCTCCAACATCCCGTCAGCATCTTCCCAACTGTTTTCCTCGTGCCCAAGCTCTGCCGTTCCCTTGGAATTCCTCCAACTGTCGAGCTCCTGCTACAGTCACACTTTTTTGTCTTTTTTTTTTTTTTTTCCTCCATTCTCCTGTCCTCCCACTCCCATCACTCCCGCTGCCGTTCCTTCAGTATCTCGCAGGGAAAAGATGTTTTCATACTCCGGGATCTCGTGGAGTCTTTGATGCTCGGATATGCAAATTTATTTGCATCTCCTTTGTGCTGCTGGTACCTTGCTGCGTCTTTCAGGTGCTGGATTGTTGATCCAGCTCTGCTGTATCCCAGTGGGAATTAACCCTCATGCTGGGAGACTACTGGTAGCTGTTAATCCATGGGAAAAAAAAAAAAAAAAAAAAAAAAAAAAAACAAGATTTATTCACTGTCGTTNNAAAAACCTGAATTAATTCCTGGCAGTTTTAGCACGGAGTTTTTTGGCCGCTGTGAGTCGTGAACAAGAGGCTGGAGGGAAAATTCGGGGTGTGGGATTCAGGAAAAATGTGAGGAAAACAGAAGCTGTGGCAAAGATATCCCATGATCTTCCCTCTGCTGGAGCAAAACGGGTCCCGGTTGTGTTGAATTGGGAGGAAATTACAAAATTTTCCATTGGTTTCGGCGGGATTCCTCGGGAAGAACTTGGGAGTTTTGTGGGTGGTTTGAGGCGCTGTCCCTGCTGGATGAGGATCCCTCAAACTGGGGACTGGAGGTGTCTGTCTCAGCTGCAATTCATGGAATCATGGAATGGTTTGGGTTGGAAGCGACCTTAAAGATCCCATTGCAAATCTTTGCTGAGTATCCCTTTCCCCAGCGATTGGGAAAGTGACTCCTATCCATGGATATCCATCCCTTTTTCCTTGAGGAAAAATACATCACACTCCCTCCATGGAGGAACTTAAAATTTGAGGGTGTTTTGAAGGAAGGAGAAGTCTGGAGCAGCCGGATCGTTCAGCTCCTTGTATCCAAGTTTTATTATGGATACGGCACGTTTCCTTCCGATGGTGACGGGAACGCGATCCACGCCGTGCAGCCAATGGGCTGGCTGGGAAGCCAAAATAAACAGCGTGGAGTAGGAGGAGGAATTTTGATGTGGCAGGGAACAAAATCCCGTGTAAATTGGTGTGGAGTTGACTCGACCCTCAAACAGGAGGAATTTAACCCGGAATGCTTGCACGGAATCTGACGATGAATTCCCTGTTTGCTTCTGCAGTGTTGATGGGCAGCGTTGTCCTGCCCTGCCATGGATTGCTCTGTGAGGTATTTTTGGAGTTTGTGGGAAGAGGTTGGGTGGGAAGGTGAGGAAGGGTTGGTCCAGTGTGGAAGGTTGGGAATGATCATTCTGGAAGATGAGGAAGGGAATGGTGTGGAAGGTTGGGAATGATCTGGTGTGGAAGGCTGGGAATGGTCGTTGTAGAAGGTGAAGAAGGGTCTGGTGTGGAAGGTTGGGAATGATCATTCTGGAAGGTGAGGAAGGGAATGGTGTGGAAGGTTGGGAATGATCATTCTGGAAGGTGAGGAAGGGTCTGGTGAGGAAGGTTGGGAATGATCATTCTGGAAGATTCTGGAAGGTGGGAAGGGAATGGTGTGGAAGGTCGGGAATGATCATTCTGGAAGGTGAGCAAGGGTCTCGTGTGGAAGGTTGGGAATGATCATTCTGGAAGATTCTGAAAGGTGAAGAAGGGAATGGTGTGGAAGGTTGGGAATGATCAGATGTGGAAAGTGAGGAACAATCTGTTGTGGAAGGTTGGGAATGGTCATTGTGGAAACTGGGGAATGGTCCGGTGTGGAAGATGAGGAGCAGTTCAGTGTGGAAGGTGAGGAATGATTTGGTGAGGAAGGTGAGGAAGAGTCTGGTATGGAGGTGAGGAGCAGTTCAGCATGGAAGGTGTGGAATGGTCCAGTGTGGAAGGTGAGGAATGATCCAGTGAGGAAGGACTATGTGTAAGGTGAGGAAGGGTCCTGTGTAGAAGGTGAGGAAGGGTCTGGTGTGGAAGATGAGGGACAATCCCATATGGAAGGTGGAGACGAATCCTGCATGGAAGGTGAGGAACGATTCCATATGGAAGGTCAGGAAGAGTCTGGTGTGGAAGATGAGGGACAATCCCATGTGGAAGGTGAGGAAAAGTCTGGTGTGTGACATGAGGAGGAGTTCAGTGTGGAAGGTGCGGAAAGGTTCAGTGAGGAAGATGAGGAACAATTCCATGTTTGTGAGATTGGTGAGTAATGGTCCTGTGTGGAAGCTGGGGACCAATCCTGCATGGAAGGTTAGGAGCAATCCCATATGGAAGGTGAGGAAGGTGAGGAAAGCTCCAGTGTGGAGGGTGAGGAGCAATCCTGTGTGGAAGGTGAGGAAAGCTCCAATGTGGAAGGTGAGGAGCAATCCCGTGTGGAAGGTGAGGAAAGCTCCAGTGTGGAGGGTGAGGAGCAATCCCATGTGGAAGGTGAGGGAAGCTCCAATGTGGAAGGTGAGGAGCAATCCCGTGTGGAAGGTGAGGAAAGCTCCAGTGTGGAAGGTGAGGAGCAATCCCGTGTGGAAGGTGGGGACAGATTTTATGTGGAAAGTGAGGAACAATCCCATGTGGAAGGTGGGGAGAGATCCCATGTTGGAGGTGAAGAAGGGTCCAGTGTGGAAGGTGAGCAAGAGCCTGCTGTAGAAGACAACCCAAAGAACCATTTGGGGTGGGCTGGAAGGGCCTCGTGCCTGTGATCCCACAATCCCCTGGTGTTCCATGGCCACCACAAGCCACGTGCGGTGCCTGTTCTGTGCCAGCCTTGAGCCAGACCTCCCCCAGCGCGGCTACAGCAGGATTTAAACTCACAACCAAAACCCGGTTTTATCCTCCTGGTCCTCAGCTCCATCCCGAATCCCACGGCGGGTGCTGAGGAGCGCTCTGGCTCCCGGCAATTAAACCCCGCTAACGATGGAATCGCTCGTTCCGTCCCTCGTGATTGCAGAGGGACGTTCCTGGCGCAGCCTCTTAACGAGCGCCTTCCAACACGGTTCTGCAGCACTGAAAGAAAGAAAAAAAAAATAAAATATGCATATTCTAAGGAGACAGATTGCTGCCTTCATCTGGCTCCCTGATTAGATGCCAGGGCGGCACCGTGTGACAGGAATTCCATTCTTTTCCTTCCCTTCCATCTTTCTTTTCCCTCTTTTATTGAAAGATAGTTGCGCTGGGTGATTTTTGATTCCCTGGAAAGATTCACTGCTGGGGGCAGGTCCCTCTTTGCTGCCTGAACTTGTGAAAACCTTGAAGCCTCCAGGCCCAAAGGTGACCTGCAGAGCTCTGCAGGATTTGTGGGAAGCAGGAACACGGCGGTGACAGCGCCGTTGGCTCCGGAAAAAAGGCAAATTTAAAGCACAACTTGCACTTGTTTTGCCCGTGCTGCTCTTCATCGAAATCTGAATTTTCAATGTAGTTTTCAAAGGTTTCCAAGCAACCGTGTGTGGTTGGCTTTGGCACGATCCCAGCATCCTCTCTCTTCTTTGGGATGGCGCCAGCCAGGAAGCTTCCTGCTGGCTTGGAGTGGTGGGAGACGGCCATCAATGTCTTCTGCTCCAGGAACCCGCTGGCTGCTGCTGCCAGGCCGTGGAGCTGGGGCAGTTATTCCCTGGAATTGCAGATTCCAAGGGTTTGGGACCTTCTGCTTGGACAGAATCCTCCTGATCTTGAGAATTATGGGAAATGTGATCCCACCATTGTCTACTCACAGATAGCTGGTGTCCAGTTCTGAGGTGTCCATCCATGTTTGGATGGATGTGGAGCTGCTGGAGCAACAATTCCGTAACAAAATCGGATTTGGCCGGTGTCCACCGTGGTGTTTAATGCTGTAAAAATCATTTGCTCTACCATGACCTTTTCTGTGATGCTCTGATTTTTTTTTCCTGTTTGCTGCACAGGCTGGGAATAAAATCCAATCCCATTTATTCCACTGCGTCTCCACAGCCCAAATCTCTGAGTGCTGATGTTTTAATCCAATTGTTTAACACATTGCTCCCTCTCTGTTCCCCCTGGCAAATCCAAAATTAAGGAATGATGCTGGAGAACAAGACTCGTTCAGGACTGGAGAGCATTTTTTGGGATGATTTTTTCCCCTGTCAGTGAATTTGCTTTCCTGGCTCTCCTGATGTTCCCACAGCCCTGAACAGTTTCTAAATTCATATGAAATCTTCATTTCTGTTTGCTTGGCTTCTCCGAAAGGTGTCGGTGTCCGGCTGGGAAATTGGGAAATGTTGTTGTTGTTGTTGTCCCACCTGGGAGCGGGAGTCGCAGGAATTCAGCCACCGGCCACAAAGTCCTCTTGAGTAACACGGAATTTCGGGAGTGGAAATTATAATTTCAGTCCTCGAGAGCCTGTACGTGAGTCCTCTCCTGGTTCTTGAGCAATCTTCCCAGGGAATAACAAAACCTGGGAGCAGAGGAAGGCACGGAGCGTCCCGGTGTGCCGAAGGAGGCCCAGGAAGAAACCCGGATAATTCCCTTTAAAGAGTCGCCCTGTTGAGGTGAACGGGTGCGCTCCTAAATCCTTATGGAATGGTCTGGGTCGGGAAGGGACCCTAAAGCCCAGCTGGTTCCACCCCCCGATTATCCCAAACCCTTTGTCCGGGCAGCTGTTCTCCAGAAAGGTGAATTCCATGGCTGTGGGATTTGGTTTTGGCAGAGGCCTCACTCCAGAGGCTTTTCCAGGGTGGAGGCACTTGGGCTCCCTCCCCGGGGTCGGGTGCAGCCCCCCAGGAGTAACGGGATGCTGACAGTGGGATCCTGGAGGGAAGGGATGTGGCCGATGGATTTGCTTCCTTTGTTTCCCGTGAAAAGTCTGATCTGACTGAAATCTTTGGAAAAGGGCCTGGAGTGACAGGGCAAGGGGAATGGTCTAAACTGGCAGAGGGGATTTGGGATTTTGGGAAGGAATTCCTCCCTGTGAGGGTGGTGAGGGGCTGGGATGGAATTCCCAGAGAAGCTGTGGCTGCCCCTGGATCCCTGGAAGTGTCCAAGGCCAGGTCGGACAGGGCTTGGAGCGACCTGGAATGGTGGAGCAAGGTTGGAACGAGATGATCTTGAAGGTGTTTTCCAGCCCAAAGCATTCCATGATTCCATTGGGCTCCTGTTGAACTTGGTATCTTTTTTGAAGGAATTTAATTTAATTTCAATTTATAGGAATTTTAATTAGTGGAGGGAGGAGAATTCAAGTGACATTTCCTGTTGAGCAATAATGATGCCAAACTTCCTCCTAACCAAAATATTGCTGCTGTTCTTGCTGAGTGTGGAATTATTTTGTTTGGAAAAGACCTCCAAGGTCATAAATTCCAACTATTAACGGCACAGAGCCGTCCTTTCAGCTGGAAAGGTCAGCACAGGTTTTTAGGTGATATTTAAGGTGAGCAAACAGAGATTTGGTTGGAAACCCAGGACAAGAATCCTCGTCTGGGTTGCCTGAGCTTTTCCTGAACCTCCAGGTGGATTCCAGGCGGCCCCGAAAAGGAAGGAGCTGTCCTAATCTGGTGCTGTAATTAATTACTCCGAGATCATTAAAATCACACTGCAGCAGTTTTGATCATCCCTCACATTTCCCTGCTGCCGGAGACGCAGCAGCTGCGTCCTAAAAGTCTGGTGGAGCGAGGGCTCCTGGCTGCTCCTGATGGATTGGGAATTTCTCTCCGTGCCTGGTGGATTTTGCACACAGGCCTTGATGAGTCGTGGTGCTTCGTTAGCTCCGGAGCAGCTAATGAGCAGCCAGTATGGCAGGCTTTGAGCAAGTCATGGAATCACGGAATGATGGAGTGGTTTGGGTTGGGAGGGATCTTAAGGATCATCCAGTCCCACCCCTCTGCCATGGGCAGGGACATCTTCCACTATCCCAGGTTGCTCCAAGCCCCATCCAACCTGGCCTTGGACACTTCCAGGGATGGGGCAACCACAGCTTTTCTTGGAATTCCATTCCAGCGGCTGACCGCCCTCACGGGATGGAATTCCTTCCCAATATCCCATATAAATCCACTCTCTGTCCGTTTAAAGCCCCCTTGTCGCAGCATTCCCAACCCTTAGGTCTGGAAGCTGCATCTGCATTTTCCAGAGGTGGAAACAACTTCCCCCAACCTTCTTTTGATGAGGTCCAGGACCAAATTGAACCTTTAATTTTATTAAATGGAATTAGCAGAGTAAAGCTCTAATTAAGAAGGGTTTAGCAATAATCTCTTGGAATGAGCAAAGTCGTGGTATCCTGCCTGTGGACTGGGCCGTGCTCCGCTCCCTGGTTTTTTTTTGGGAATGTTTTGTAATGTGGCTTTTGTAACCCAGTTTTGTGGCTCTTTCTGACTAAGAATTTATTTACAAATCTGTCCCTCCCAAGGGATGACGGGGAAAAGGGATCATGGAGCATGGTGGAATCACCATCCGTGGCCTTTTGGTTTAACGCATCCTAAATATTTCATTTTGACTCTTTTAAGTTGCCTTTTTTTTGGTGCAGGTGAAGCAAATCGTGTTTTGCTTAACTGAAACTTTCCCACCTTTGCCCGGAACAACTCCGGGAAGCGGTCAGAGAATTTTAAAAACCAGCGTGACAAGATATTATTGTTGTAGAGGGAAATCCATGAATGTCAACTTTACCATTTTGACTGCTCTTCCTACGCTTTCCTGGAATCCACCAGGCGAGTGGGTTTTCCTGCCCTGTCAACCTTTAGGGATGAATATTCCTTTTATTACTCCTCCTTTCTCTCCCTGTGATGTATGAGCCATGAGATGATGTCACGGGAGCCGAAATATGGCCGGGGAACAAATAAACGTTGTGAGGACTGGGACAGAGGTGGGTGTTTTCCTGGGAAGGCTCAAAGCCCTGGAAAAATGCCAGCACGCTCCCTTCCTAGGATTGAGGCTGCTCTTGTGGCATTGGGAATTCCAGGAGAGCTCAACCTCTTGTGGCATTGGGAATTCCAGGAGAGCTCAACCTCTTGTGGGGTTGGGAATTCAGGAAGAGCTCCATTTCTTGTGGGGTTGGGAATTCAGGAGGAGCTCAATTTGTTGTGGGATTGGGAATTCAGGAGGAGCTCAACCTCTTGTGGGGTTGGGATTTCAGGGAAAGCTCAACCTCTTGTGGGGTTGGGAATTCCTGAAGAGCTCAATTTCTTGCAAGGTGGGAATTCCGGGAGAGCTCTGATCCCCTTTTCTCTGGGATGAGCCCCCCAGCTTCCTCAGATGCTCCTTGGAAATCCCTTCTCAGCTAAGGGGAAGAAGTCAGGAAGTGCCTCAGCCTTTCCCTCATCCTTTGTCCCCTTTCCCTGTCCATCCCACGAAGGATGGAGATTCCCTTCTTTTCCATGGATCCGTGGGAACATCTTCCATTGTCCTTTAGCTGCTTGAACCCAGATTAATTCCAGCTGGGATGGGCACCTTTTCCTATTTTCTCCCTGACCAATCTCCCGCCATCCTTGTCCTGAGTTCCTGCCCTCCTCCCAGAGGCCACAGACTCCCTGTTTTCCATGAATTCCAAGCTGGAAAGCTCTTTCCAGGAGCAATATTCCCTAAAATCCAACCTAAACCTTCCCTGGCACAGCTTGAGGCTGTTTCCTCTCATCCTGTCCCTTGTTTCCTGGGACCAGATCCCAACCCCCACCTGGATTCACCCTGGGATCCTTTTGATCCAGTTTTTCTCCAGGATGAATCTCTCAAGCTCCCTGAGCCTCTCCAGTTCTCCAGACCCTTCCCAGCTCCATTCCCATCTCTGGGCACGCTCCATCCCTCCAGGTTGCTCTTCCAATGTGATTGACACATTCCCAGTTAGCATCCAGTTCTTTTTTTAGGCCAAATTCTCCCCCAGAATTCCAGTCCAACGTTTTGGATGGAGGTTCTGACAAGCAGGAAGCATTAATCCATGAGATCTCCATGGACATGTTGTCCTAGGCGTGCAGGAACGGGAAAGAGACAAAAAAAATTCCTTTTCTAGAAGGACAAACATGAATCATTTTGTGTTTCTCTGTGAGTAATCCTGCAAATCCGGCAGGAATTCTGCCACATCCCACCCGATCCGTGCTTCCATGGAGTAGCATCTCCCAGCTGGGTGAACCGGAGTTGAAGACAAAATTTAGAACAAGTGATAAAAGTCCTCGTGGGCTTCCTAAAAATACGGCGCCCTCTCGTCATCTGCATCGCAGTTTTCCCGAGGAGCCGACAGGAACATTTTTCCCGGAGGAAAACGGGATTTGTGATCCGCAAGCTGTCGCGGCTCCCGTGATCTGCTGGCTCAGGAGGAACCCTTGGGAATTTGTGCTGTGGTCACAAACGTGAGGAGGAATGGGTGGCTTGTGAGGGTTGGTGTTCCGAGCTGGGGCATCTTCAAGGTCTTTTCCAACCCGAATTATTCTGAGGATGATGGGGCAGGACACAGGGAATGGTTTCAAACCTTTAGAGAAGGGAAGTTGGGAAGGAATTCCACCCTGTGAGGAGCTGGAATGGAATTCCCAGAGAAGCTGTGGCTGCCCCATCCTTGGAAGTGTCCAAGGCCAGGTTGGACAGGACTTGGAGCAACCTGGGATAGTGGAAGATGTCCCTGCCCACGGCAGGCATGGTGGAATTCCATGATCTTGAAGGTCCCTTCCAACCCAAACCATTCCATGATTTTATTGTGATTCCATGCTTTCAGTGTCTCCAGTTGAAAAAGCAAAACTCTCCTTATTTGTGGAAACCTTCTTTTCATCCCTGGTGGCTCCTGGTGACAATATTTGGAATTTTGTGGGATGACTCTGGGTGAAACTTGGATCTCAGCACTGGGAAGCATCACACACGTCCCCTTCTCTCAGCCCTTTTCCGTCCGAATTCAACCTTGCAAAATCATTTTTTAAAGCCAAAATCTGCCCTAGGGAAGAGATTTTTCCAGTCTTTCTTTGTCCTGAGGTCAGTCCTTCAATTTGCAAAGTTGGAAGGAATCCTCCAGAAAAACTGGGAGACCTCTCGGATGGATTAGACTCATCCCTGGCTTTGCTAAACCCTTCTGTAGGCCAGACTGCATTTAGTCCCTCGGTTCTAAGACTAAACCCTGGTTTTGGGTATTTACTGGGTGTTATTTGTGTGGCACTTGATGGTGGTAGTGGAAAGAGATGGGATGGAACAGATTCCCTAACTTAGTGATCCACATATCCCAGATTCTGGGTGAAATCTACTGGCAGGGACAGACCCTCGTGGGACCTCGAAATCTGGTTTCGGATTTTCCTAACTCCATGGATTTCCTAAATTTGCTCCAGGTTTTGTCGCCCTACCCCTGTTACAGGTGTCCCATGTGACACAACAATCCCCATGGAACAATCCTGGGGGTTGGAGCTGGTTGATCTCATAGGTCCCTTCCAGCTCAGGATATTCCATGATTCCCTGCCATGTCCATTATCCCTGTTGCCGGTGACTTAATCTGGTACCGCTCTGGGTGCAACATTCAGCCTGGAAATTCCTGGAATCATGATTGGAAAAGCCTTCTAAGGCCACGGAGCCCACCCATTAACCCAGCACTGCCAAGCCCAGACTAAACCAAATCCCTGCATCTCAAATGTCACGGAGCATCTCCTCTTGGGTCAGGGGTTGATTTTTGGGTGGCGTCACCTTCCAACCTTCGTTCCCGGCCTAAAAAGGTGGAAAAGCTGGTGAAGGATCAAAGGATGTGGAGGTTTCGCTGGGAGAGCAAGGTTTTGGGTCTTGTTCTGTTATTTTGGTGGGACTTCTGGGTAAATATTGCATTGGTTGGATTTTTGAGCCGCTTAAAAGCCGATAATTGTCCCAAATCCTTGTTTTGTCCCAAAGATGAGCTTTGGACATGGATTTGGCTCCAAGGCCACACAAAATTCCTTTGAATCCCTTTTATTTTTTTTTAACCAGCATCACAATGATGGCACCTCAGGGTGTTCAGGCACAGCTGGGAAGCTCCAAGAAGGAAAACACAAGGAATTTGGGGGCACCAGCTTGGTTCTGGTGGAGTTGGGTTTAATTCCCCCTCTCTGGGCATCTTCTGTGTTTAAACAAAGGTCGGAATTAGTTCCTCTCAAAATAAAGAGGTCGTGCCGAGCAACAGCCGTAACTTTATCCCTCATGTTCCCAAGATCCTGCTCTCCCTTTATCCAGTACTTCCCAGCTGACAGACAAACGAGTCCATCCCGGCCTCTTTAAATGTCAGTGTGGTGATGATTAACAGGGATCAGCGACGGGAGGGAGGAGACAAAAGGCCCTCCTGAATATTTGATTCCTCATCCTCTCAACGTTTCAATTGTTCCAGGTGAAAGGTTAAGTGGGGACCGAAAAAAAAAAAAAGCCAACAGGAATTTGGGCTGAGGGCCTGCGGAAAAGTTAAAATTGAGGACTCAAAATTTATCCCGGGTCTCGGCTGGAGAAGTGGAAGTTTAAAGTTGAGAACCTCTCCGGGATTGCCTCACCCCCTTGGAATGGCTCATCCCGGGATGTGGCGGGCGGAACAAGGCGGGCATTGAGGGAGTGGGTGCTCGGCCAGATGTTTTCGGGGAGTTTCACAATAGTCCTTTCATTTCCTGGGCCCGAGTTCCGACCGGAATCCAGAGCGAGGGAGGATCATGGTGGTTGATGGAGCTGCTGGGTGGGAGGCTCCTCATGGGAGTGAAAATCCCAGGGCAGGATAAAGGAGGTGTCTCTGAACTGCTGGGAATTCTGTGGAAGAGGGAATTAATATCCTCAATCTGTTGGATTCCCTAAAAAAAGGGAAATCTAGTAGTCCTGACGTCCTTTATCTTTGGGGGCTTGGGGGGAAATGTTCTGTTGGATTTCTGAGACCCTTCAAAGGTGACATTTGTCCAAGGTGTTAATTTTGTCCCAAATCTGGTCTTGGATTTTCCTAACCCCATGAGTTTTCTAAATTTGCTCCAGGTTTTGTCATTGTGCAATTGTTACAGGTGTCCCATGTCACACAGCAATTCCCATGGAACACCACAATTCCTGGGTGTTGGGGCTGGTTGATCTTTAAGGTCTCTTCCAAACCAAACCATTCCATTGTTCCTTCCAACATTCCTCCCAAATCCCTTCCTTGAAGGTCCCTCTAGAAGAAGTTGTTCCAGATGCTTTGAAGCTCAAGGTGGGAATCCTTTTCTCTTATTCATCCGTGGAGGAAGTGTTGGAAGGTCCACGAATAATTTGGAGAGCTCATGCAATCTCCATCCTTGGAGATGTCCAGAATCCAACCGGACACAGTCCTGATCCATCCGCTCTGGATGGGCCTTCCATGAGCAGGAAGGTTGGATTAGGTGATCTCCAGAGGTCCCTGCAAGCCTCAAGTGTTCTCTCATTCCATGAAAAAAAAGCTCTTTTAGGGTGCAGGACTCAATTTTTGGGGGTGTGGGAGCTTTTCCAACTCATCCTACCCAGGCAGGAGCTCTCCCGTTGTGTTTTTTTTTGGGAACTTCCCGGTGCCTCCTGTGTGGATCCCCTGAGAGGAATCCTCTGGAGCTGATTTTTGTGCAGAGGACTGAGGTCGAATTGCGGTTTTGAGCTGAAACGGAGATAAATCAGATTGCAGAGAAATACGTTTGTATTGGATGTTCACACCATAAACAACCCGGACAAGGATTAATTGCCTTTTTCTTAGGGAATTCTTAGGGATTTGTCTGGATAGAGGATGGTAACAACTGTGGGAAGGCTGGAGCTGCCCCAATTATGGAAAAGTTGGGTGATTAAGGAGTGGGATGTTTGTGGATTCAGGAGGACGATGGTTCAGTGAATCCAGAGGGACTCAAAACTTCCCAGGCTGGGAATTGGGAATGTCACAGGGAGTGAGCAGGAGATGAGTTTGGAGCAAGGGACCCTGGCACAGTTCTCCCAGAAAATCCTTGGCTTCCCCATCCCTGGAAGTGTTCAAAGCCAGGTTGGACAGGGCTTGGAGCAACCTGGGATAGCGGAAACTGCCCCTGCCCATGGAATTGGAAGATTTGAAGGCCCCATCCAACCCAAAACATTCCATAATCCTATTAAAGAGCTCTGCTGCTGCCGCACCCAGAAAAGCATGGAGCTGTTCCGGCCTGGGGAGGGTGTCTCCCATCTTCACCAACAAACAACTGAATTCCACGATTTGGATGTGTCGGAACTCTTCAGTTGGTGCTCAAATTGCTGCCTTGCAATTCCTTGATTTTATTTCTTGTTTCCATTTCTGTGGAGAACGATTGGAGAGCCCCACGTGGATCCTCGAGTTAATGGTTTCCAGAATAAACCGAGCCAGAGGTGACCCTGAGGATCCGCGTGAGCCGGAGAGAGGCTTGGACTGGAAAAATATTTCATTTATGTTGGATATTGGGAAGGAATTTTCCCCTGTGTGGTGAGGGGCTGGAATGGAATTCCAAGAAAAGCTGTGGCTGCCCCATCCCTGGAATTGTCCATGGCCAGGTTGGACAGGGCTTGGAGCAACCTGGGATAGTGGAAAGTGTGGAGAAATGGCAGGAGGTTGGATCCCACAGATCCAAACTATTCTGGGATTCTGGGTTTTTTCCCACCATTCTTTACAGGAATGTCCTTTATAGGAGAAGCAGTTCCTGATCATCTGCAGGAGCGGAAGTGTGGGTGCACAATTCCCCTTCTAAAATGGGATTTTAATTGGAAATGGAGTTTTATTATACTCTCCAATAACTACTTTGTAACTTTCTAGGGTGAGATGAAGAGCTCTCCCGGCTAATATCCAATAATATCCAATAAAATGGGAAGCTGTCATGGTTAAAGGAAATAATTGTAATTAAAGGCCGCCCTTAAAAATGAAGCTGGCTTTAAAATAAGAAAATTTATGCTGCTTTCAGATATCGAACAGCCAGGACAGAGTTCAAGGCTCTGCTCATCGGTTTCTTCCACATTTTTCATTATAACTTCAGGAAGAGAATTTTCACCATTGCTTAATCATTTTATCCCTACCTAATTATTCCATAAATAAATTAAAAACTGACAAAGAAAAAAAAAGTCCAACCTGCTTAACTGACAAAAAAAAAAATCTAAATTTGAGTCTCGGTGTGCTTTGACAGTCTCACATCAACTTTTTTTCCCCCATTTTGAGACCTTTTAATTTTCTGTTCTGAGAGATTTGAATCCTTGCCCAGCGCCAGGGAATGGATTGTCCTAAATTTCCACACATCCCAGAGGCAGGTGAGGAAGAGGAAGCTTTTATTCCATGCAGAGGATGAAGGACGCAGCACTGATTTTCCCCTCCGGAGCCGCAGCTCTGAAATTTCCAGCGCCTTAGGAATGTCTGGGGTAATTTGAAGTTCACAATAAACTCACGCTTGATTATTTGAGTTTTCCTCTCAAATCCCAACCCCATTTCCTGTTAACTCCACGCAGCTCCCTCGCCAGTCACGGCGCCAGGGTAGAGCAGAGCAATTGTTTATGAATTCATAACTTAACAGGGAAATAAACAGCAATTTATCCACCAGAGCCTCGCTCCAGGGAATTATGGATACGGATAACAAAGTGCAGGGGGAACCTTGGGATAGTGATGCGAGGGCCTTGAAAAATAACGGATATGATTTAGACCCAAATGTGTGATTTTTTGTGGAATTTCAGGCTCACAAAACACACCCCAAACAGGATTTGAAGTTTCAAAACCTCAATGCAGAGCAGGAATCTGAAGGACTTTTTTATCTGCATCACCTGATACTGGAGCCTCCTGAAATTATCTCGGAATTTCAATATATCCTCGGTTTTGAAGATAAAATTCTTATTTTAGAACCTGAGGGCACTTCTAAAGCACGTGACGGCGCCTCTGATGAGTTTGTTGATCAAAAAGTTGCAGCGTCGTGGAAGGAAAAGCGCGGAGGATTTTAGGGAATAACAAAACATCAAAGCAGCCGCTACGGGAGAGCGGGATGAATCATTAGGAACTGGGATTGATTTCTGACAGCAGAGAGATCGTGTCAAAAATGCTGAAAATTCAGATGGATATCAGTTGTTTTTTGAGAGCCAACCCTGGTGTTTTCGCGTGTTGCCGAAAGTGATTTTTTTGGGAGCTGTTTTCTGGGAGAAAAGGATCCATAGTTGTTTGGGAACAATGGCTGGGGTTGTGTCACATCACGTTTGGAATCAATGTGGAGTTACGGAATGGTTTGGTGGGAAGGGACCTTCAAGATCATCCCATTCCAACCCCCTGCCATGTGCAGGGACACTTTCCACCATCCCAGGTTGCTCCAGCCTGGCTTGGGACACCTCCAGGGATGAAGCAGCCACAGCTTCTCTGGGAATTCCATCCCAGCTCCTCACCACCCTCCCAGGGAAGAATTCCTTCCCAATATCCCATTTATCCCCCTCCTCTGGCAGTGGGAAACCGTTCTCTGTGTCCTGTCCCTCCATTCCTTGCCCAAATTCCCTCTCCAGCTCTCTTGGAGCCCCTTTAGGCACTGGAAGGGGCTCTGAGCTCTCCCTGGAAACTTCTCTTCTCCAGGCTGGGCATTCCCAGCTCTCCAAGGCCATCTCCAGTGAATGACTCAGCCCTATCTTTTTCAGTATCTTAATTTGGGGTGATTCGCTTCTAAAAGGGCAAAAAATCATCCCTGAGAAACCCATGTGAGTATTTTTCTGATGCATGCGCCGCTCCGAGCGGGAATATGACTCCGACAATAAAATAATCGGCTCAAAGGCAAGCGGTGTTGTGAGTTCCTAATGAAATGCGTCCCGGAGCTGCAGGTGGTAAAGCTGGAATATCGTTGTCTGCCTCAGGAATTATCCGGATTTTTATTCATAACGTTCAAAGAGCTGCAGTGGCAGGAAGGTGGTGTTAACTGGACGTGGAATTCCAGGTGTGGAGCTCAGCGCTCGCACCTCAGATTTTGTAGAGGAGTTGCTCTGAAGAATTTGGGATTTGGATAAAAAGGGTCCAAAAACATGGAGATAAACTAAATAGAATTATTAATTAGTTGTAGTTGTTGTGTTGTCTGGGGTTCTTCCCTCTAAATCTACCTGAAGGAATTAATATTCCTTTGATTGGAGAGGCCTGATCAGTCAGAATTCCATACTAAAGGGGGATGGAAGGGTGGAGTCCATGGCTGTACAGGTGTGGAAATGAAAAAACACCTGGAGTTCACCCAAGCTCGTGATAAAGCCTTGGATGGACGCCCAGAGCGAGACCTGGATTTGGCTGCAAAACTCATCCCATTTCCAAATAATTGGATATTGGCCTCACCATCACGATTACTACCATCCAAAATCCATAATTCCGTGATAAAAACATCCAGTGAGACAACAGTTTCTAGACAGAGCTTCGTGAAACTGCTGAAACTGCTTTTCCCCAGATCCTCATTTGCTGAAACGAACGCATTAATGGAAATTTTCCCCCCACAGACTTCCCGGTGTCAGTTCTCCTATGGATCCCTGGCAGGGATGTCTTGTATAAATAGACTTTGACTGGTTGTTACTGGAGCTTCCAGTTCCCACGCTGATTCTTATCAAAGCAGATTAGTTCCCAGCCAAAGCCGGGTTTTTCTTTCTTTCCAGGGATTTATCGCATCCAAACAAGGCCTCGGCCTAGTAGAAGTTAGGAGGTCCTGAACCTCTTGAAAATGGGATGGGGCTGTTTTATCCCTCCCTGCCTCTTTGGGAAGCAGGACCTGGATCCTGTCTGGTACATTGAACTAATCTGCATTGATTAGTTCCCAGCCAAAGCTGGGTTTTTCTTTCTTTTGAGGGATTTATTGCATCCAAACAAGGCCGCGGCCTAGTGGAAGTGGCCATGTATGTGTCCTCAGACTTCTGGAGCCTCTTCAAAGTGGGATGGGCTGTTTTATCCTTCCCTGCCTCTTCAGGAAGGCTAGAAGCAGGACCTGGCTCCTGTCTGGCATGCTGATTCTTATCAAAGCAGATTAGTTCCCAGCCAAAGCCAGGTTTTTCTTTCTTTCCAGGGATTTATCGCATCCAAACAAGGCCTCGGCCTAGTAGAAGTTAGGAGGTCCTGAACCTCTTGAAAATGGGATGGGGCTGTTTTATCCCTCCCTGCCTCTTTGGGAAGCAGGACCTGGATCCTGTCTGGTGCACTGATTCTAACCAATGCAGATGAATTCCCAGCCAAAGCCGGGTTTTTCTTTCTTTTGAGGGATTTATCACATCCAAACAAGGCCGCGGCCTAGTGGAAGTGGCCGCGTCTGTGTCCT
>VXAX01003146.1:42584-57171 GCA_013399835.1 Leptocoma aspasia
GGCCTTTCTTTTTTTTTTTTTTTTTTTTTTTTTGCCATTTTTTGTGTTTCCTGATAAATTTCCATCCTGATTTTCCTGCTGGTTTCCCTTTCCTCAGGATTCCTCTCCTCATCCCCAAACCTCAGTTTGGGAACTGGTCAAAACCCAGTGTAAAATTCCCGATTTTGGAAAATTGATGGAGGGAATTTGGATTACAAGGGAAAAAAAGCGGATAAGGGACTTACAAACACTCCAGTGTCTTAATGACTTTGTGGAATTCCCACCTCTCCAGCACCTCCCATTTGAATTCTCTTAAATCATTAAAAAGAAATAAAAAGGGAAAAAAAAAAAAGAGAAGAGCGCAGGCTCTCCACGCTCCTGCCAAGTAGGTCAGGCTTTTCCCAGTTGGATGGTTTGGGAAGTGGAGACATTATTCGGAGTGACTTTTTCCAAGTGGTTTTTTGATGAGTTGAAGACAACTGGAAGCACAAAAGTGATTGCAAGTGTTGCTCCAAGACTGGAATTTCAGGGGCAGTAAAATCATCCCAGTTAATCAGGGCCAGATTAAAGAAAATATTGGTGAAATCCAGGAAAACAAGTGATGCATCCCTGGGTTTTTCCGTGAAGGAAAAGCTGCAGGACTGGGACGTGGCCTGAAAGAAGGAAAGAGTGGGGAATTGGGGCTGCATAAAATGGGACAGAGATCCCTCCGGGCATTTTAAGCTGTGGAAAACATCACCAGAAGCTTTTCCTGGAGGAAAAGCTGGAATGGTTGAGCTGCTGTTGTTGGATTGGGGTTCTTTTTGCCAGAAATACAGCAAGGAAGGAATGTCTGGACATGGAATCTCCAGGATATGGAATATCAGTGTGGTGTCACCACCTCTGTCAGATGAAGTTGGGAATGTCCAGCCTGGAGAAGGGAAGGAACCAGGGAGACCTTGGAGCTCCTTCCAGTGCCTAAAGGGGCTCCAGGAGAGCTGGAGAGGGATTTGGGATGGAGTGACAGGGCACAGGAAATGGCTTCCCATTGGGAAAGGGGAGATTTGGGTGGGATATTGGGAAGGACATCTTCCCTGGGAGGGTGGTGAGGTGCCAGAATCGAATTCCCAGAGAATCTGTGGCTGCCCCTGGATCCCTGGAAGTGTCCAAGGCCAGGTTGGACAGGGCTTGGAGCAACCTGGGACAATGGAAGATGTCCCTGCCCTTGGGAACAAGAGGATCTTGAAGGTCCCTTCCCACCCAAACCACTCCATGGTTCTGTGACCAAGCTTAATCCAGGAGACCGGATTGATAAACTGCTCTTTCCAGAAGTGCCTTCTGGAATTGTGCATGGATAATCATGGAATGGTTTGGGTGGGAATGAACCTTAAAGCCCATCCAGTTCCACCCTTTTCCATGGACAGGGATGTCTTCCACTATCCCAGGTTGCTCCAAGCCCTGTCCAACCTGGCCTTGGACACTTCCAGGGATGGAGCAGCCACAGCTTCTCTGGGAATTCCATTCCCGCATCTCCCCACCCTCATCAAACACATTTTCCTTCTATCTCCTCGGAATCTTCCCTTTTTTTAGCATAAATCCATAAATCTCGTGTCTAATCCAGGCCCTTATCGACTCCCTGGAATTTCTCTGCCTGGAAGGAATAAAAAAAAGCCTCTTTCAGGAAATAATTCATTTATGCCACGGCTCCTTCCAGCTGAGAAAATCCTTAAACTCCCAATCCCTCCCCTGCCGTAATTTTAATTTCGTATTAAACCACTCTGGATAAATTGTCGCTCCGAAAGTTTTTTAGGCAGAAAGACACATCAGGAAGAAGAATATGGAGCATTAAAAATTGATTACATGGTGTCACTTCTGGACTCCTTGCAAGAGCTATTAAATATTTAGGATTTGAATCCCAGATTTGATCTTGATTTCTCCACTGCTCTGAGGCTTTCCAGGTCTTTTCCAAACTACTTTCTCCTGGGGAAAATGGGATTTTACCTTGTGTGGAGTTTGTCTTGTGGCTTGGCAGGGAAACCTCTGCTCATGTCAAGTCCATTTTCCCAATTTTTAAAATTTTTGACCCTTTTCTCCAGTGCCTTTCTGAGCCATCTACTGCAGCTGCAAGTTCAAAACCAAAGCACAGCAAGGTCGAACTTCCCTTTTTTTTTTTCCCCTTGATTTTTTTCCTGAGAAAAGGCGGATCTGAGGCCAGTCTTGCCTTAAACATCGGGATTAGGGAATAACTCATGGGGTCCCCTCCTGGTTGTAATGACCCCATTCAGGTTCTCGGAGCAGCCCTGAAGTGGGAAGATCGGAAACTTTCCAGGGAGGAAAAAAAAAAAGGGAACAAAACGAGAAAACCCCAAATAACACCACCAAAAAAAGAGCAACCCCTTGTTTCCCATCTCCCAACTAATTAAACGCTTCTGAAAAAAGCCAGAAAAAAAAAAACAACTCCTTTGTGGTTCCTTTCTGTTGCAAAATCCCGGGGGAGGCCGGATCGGGGAGGGCAGCGCCGTCACCCACACGGCTCCGGAGGGGAGGGCTCTCTGCCAGGCCCTCTGGAGACTCCGTCTCCTCAGGAAAGGCGTGCGGAGGCTCGCTCTCGGATTTGGGAATCGCCCCCCAAATTAGACCCTTGGGGGTGGATGCGACGGAGAGAGGAGGGAGAAGGTGGCCCCGGAGTGATGGTGGGAGATGGCAGATGAAGGAATGATGGGATCTCTCCGTGGAAGGAGGTGGGCGTCGGGCTCCGCGGCACCGGGAGCGGGTTTGGCGCGGTTGTTTTTGGCAGATGGGATTTTTCTCCCGCTTCCCTGGGCTCGGTGACGCTTCGGGAGGAGAAAATGTGGATAATAAAAGGTGGAATCGTGGAATCCTTGAGTGGTTTGGGTTGGAAGAGGGTTTAAAGCTCATGAAATTCCACCCCCGCTGCAGCTTCCAACCTTCCAAAATCCCAGGTTGCTCCAAGCCTCATCCAAACTGGCCTTGGACACTTCCAGGGATGAATTCCCTGGGAATCCCATTCCAGGGCCTTCCCACTCTCCCAGGGAAGAGTTTCCTCTTTAATTTCCCACTCAGACCCGTCTTCCCCGGCTTTGTGCTGCCCCAAAAGCTCCTCGGTGCCACCCTGCAGGTGCGTGGGGCTGTAATTCCCAGGCTTCCCTCTTTGAAGCTGGAATCAGCCTCAGGGAGAGCGGGAATGACGGACAGAAAGGACATCCAGAGTCCCTCTTCCTGGGCAGGTGGAGCAGTTTTGACAACGGGAGCTCCTGGGCCGAGCTTTGCCTCCATCCTGGAATTCCTTCAGAGCACAATTTTCCTGCTGGTTTTGGTGCTGATTATCCACTTTCCATGGGGGTTTTTTCCCCCCCCGGGTGTTTTGATCAGGATCACAGTTCAGGGGAATTCATGCTTAAAGCGAGGCAGGAGAATGTCAAGTATTCCTCCGTATTTAATGCTTCCCATTAAACCCGCGTGGTCAACTCCCAAATACACCCAGGAGTGACGGATTTTGGGAATGGTTAAGGATTATTGGGAGCAAAACACTCCCTGGCAGGGGGACAGCTTTATCCAAGCCCTTTTCCATGCAGAGTGAGGATGGAAAAGGGCTCGGAGAAACACTGAAGGCTCTGTTCCCATCCCGGCGGATGCGGTCAAGGGCCGTGATCCGTACGGAATTATCCTGGAGGCAACAGGATCCTCTGGAAAAGGCTACAAAACTCCAACACCCCAGAGCTGCTCCAAGTCCTTTCATTGCTAAATCTGCTCTATCCTAATTTATGCTAATGAAGGGAGCTCTCATCCCATCTCCGAGCTCTTCCATGGCGTGTGTCACCATCTGGAATGCTTTGCTCGGGATTCGGAATGTTTTCCTGGTGAGCTGGGACCAGGGGGAATGAGCTGGGTTTGGTTTTTTTTTTTTTGTGCTCTTAATTTGAGAGTCGACGGGTTTTTTGTGCTCTAATCAAGAGGGTTTTGACGCCGTAATTAAAAACGCGTAGTTAATGGGTGTTCCGCGGGATGTAAATTCGCCGGGAAAATCCGGAGTCGAGAGAACTTCGGAGACCAAAGCGCTTTTTGTCTATTGTAATTAGGGGTGTGGTGCTTAAGGAATATTAATTAGCCCCACGGGGGAGGTTGAGGAGCCAGAAAAATGCTGCCTCCGCCCCTAATTCCCGGTGGGAGTTCAGGAGCTGCCGGATGAGCCAAGCCTGGGAGACGAGAAGGAGCAGGGAGACTTGGGAAGGGAAGGGAAGGGTATCCCCCATCCTCCTCCTTTAAAAACAAACAAACAAAGGGAATAAAATCAAACAAATCCAATTTCGGGAGCTGGGTGCGACTTTCTGTGGGAGCTGGGTTTGCCAAAGGAATTGAAATCCGCGGTTCCCCCGGGAATTGTGGTTGTTGGTTTCATTGGAATGGCAAATTCGGGATGATTTGTAGCTGGGAGAGCTGGAGAGGGACTTGGGACAAAGGAGGGAGGGATGGGACACAGGGAATGGCTTCCCACTGGGAAAGGGGGAGATTTGGGTGGGATATGGGAAAAATGGGGGCAGAGGGTCAAGTTTAGGTAATTTTTTTTTAAAAATCAGATAATTTACAGAAAACAAATCATAGACTGGGCCAGGCTGGGACCTCAAAACATCCAAGGTTTTATGGGAATGGAGCAACTGTAGGAAAATCTGTTCAGACCAGAGTCTTGGAAATTAAGAATTCAGAAAATCTGAATAAAAGCTGATTTTTACTCCAATAAAAAGGGCAAACTGAAAGATCCAGGTGATTGCCCTGGCAACCTGGGGTTTTTTTGGGGGAAAAAATGTGTTGGATGGTTGGAAAATATTAATAAAGGAGAGGAAAACAGGCTGGGAAAGGTAGGAATGATTCAGGGAGACCTCAGAGCTCCTTCCAGTGCCTAAAGGGGCTCCAGGAGAGCTGGAGAGGGACTTGGGACAAGGGATGGAGGGACAAGGAATGGCTTCCCACTGCCAGAGGAGAGGGATATTTGGAATATTTGGAAGGAATTCTTCTCTCTGCGGGGCTGGGAATAGAATTCCCTTTTTTCCTGAGCTTTCCATTAGCAACTTCCAAAAGGGAAAATTCTTTCCTAGGAAAAGCTGTGGATATTTCTCTTTTTACCTTAAAGCCAATCCAGAGAATTCCCAAATCCTACGCTCCCCGAAAGGTCGGGATAAGAGATGAGATTGTCACTCGTGGCACCTGAAATCCCGTTTTTGGGGAGTTTTTTTAGGAAATACTCATTTCCCTGGCAACTGTTCCCTGTTTTCCTCAGGGATCTGATTATCCCAGTTTTCCTCCTGCACCATCTACGGAGCCAGTGGGGAGCCACGGAAAGGGACAGGGGACAGGAGATGTCCCTGGTGTCACCACCGTGTCCTCCCTCCGCTTCCTGCTTCCCATCCTAAATCTAAATTTGGCTCCGACATCTTGATCTCCTACGATTTCAGGAGAAAAACCTCAGGTTCGGGATTGAAACCTCAGGTTTGGGGTAAAAACTTCAGGTTTAGGATCAAAACCTCAGGTTTGGGATCCAAACCTCAGGTTCTGTGTTCGGAGCCTGGACCACTTGGACTGGAGTTTATTTATGGAATTGTGTAATCGGTGAGGTCAAAAAAGACTTCCAGGATTATGGAGTCCAACCTGTGACCCAACCCCATCACAGCACCGATTTCCACCTCCAGGGATGGTCATTCCCATTCCAAGGTCTTTCCATAAACACCTCCAGGGATGGTCATTCCCATTCCAAGGTCTAATCCCCCTTTCTGTGAGGAAATTCCAGCCAATCTCCAGGCTTACCCAGGTTTAGGGCAGAGGAGGTTGGATGTGTCCCTAAGGAATGTGGCAAAAATGGGGAAACACCAGTGATGGGGTGGTCTGTGATTATTGGAAGGGTTTGGGAATGACTTGGCTTCATATTCCAATGGGGAAAAGTTCCCTGGGAACCTCCAGGGCTGTAGGAGTTGGTGGAAAACACGGAATCCCATGGAATCGAGGAGCTGCTGAGGTTGGAAGGGGCTGTTGGAGGTTGTCTCGTCCACCCCTCAGGGTCCTCTGGAGCAGGGCTGTGTCTGGACACAATTAAATTATCCAGGAATATGTGGGAATGGGAAGAGCTGTTGGACAGCCTCAAGACATGTCGGGATCCCTTAACAGGTCTATTCTGAGGTCATTAGCATGGCACTAACGAACATAATCCCATTAATGAGGGAAAAAAAGAAACCAACCAGGAATTGGTTCCTGGAAGCTGCACCTGGAGTTCTCCCTGTAGAGAGAGATCATGGGATCAGCCTTGGGATCATGGGAATAAATGATCCCACTGATCCCATCTGGGCTCTGAGTCCTGCACAACCTGGCCTTGGGCACTTGCAGGGATCCAGGGACAGCCACGGCTTCTCTGGGAATCCCAGCTCCTCACCACTCTCACAGCCGAGAATTTCTTCCCGGTATCCCACCCAAATTTCCACTTTTCCACTGGGAAGCCATTCCCTGTGTCCTGTCACTCCATCCCTTGTCCAGATTCCCTCTCCAGCTCTTCTGGAGCCCCTTTGGGCACTGGAAGGGGTTCTGAGGTCTCCCTGGATCCTTCCCTTCTCCAGGCTGGACATTCCCATCTCTCCCAGCCTGGCTCCAGAGCAGAGGGGCTCCAGCCCTGACCTGCTCTGCCCATCCACCCCATGGATAGAACATTGGGAAGAGAAGGATTTCCAGTGGAATGCCGTGGTCTGGGAATGGGATGAGGTTCCCACAGTGACAGGGATTGGAAAGATGGAGAAATTCCAGGCCATCCTCTTTGTCCCCAAGGGATGTGAGGGATGAGGCAGTTTTTAGAGTTGGTCCAGATCCAGGTGGGAGTTTCAACAGGATCAACAATTCCAGGCTTTAAAAAATTCCTTCTTTTTTCTTTTTCTTTTTTTTTTTTTCTTCTGTGGTAGAGGAGCAAAAACCATCATCAAATCGTGGAAATTTCATGGAAATTTCATGAAGAAACTTCATCAAATGCTCGAACCCATGGTTGGGGTTGGAAGGGAAAATCCCTATCCGAGTTGCTCCAACCTGGTCTTGGACAATCCCAGGGATGGGGCAGCCACAACTTCTCTGGGAATTCCATCCCAGCCCATCACCACCCTCCCAGGGAAGAATTCCTTCCCAATATCCCATCTGTCCCTGCCCTCTGGCAGTGGGAAGCCATTCCCTGTGTCCTGTCCCTCCATCCCTTGTCCAAAGTCCCTCTCCAGCTCTCCTGGAGCCCCTTTAGGCACTGGAAGGGCTTCAAGGTCTCCCTGGACCCTTCCCTTCTCCAGGCTGGACATTCCCAGCTCTCCCAGCCTTTCTCCAACCCTTGGAGCATCTCCGTGGCCTCCTCTGGATCTGCTCCAACATCCCAACATCCTCCTGCTGTTGGGCCCCAGAGCTGGATGCAGAATTCCAGGTGGGAATTCCAGCAGAGGGGCAGAATTTCCCCCTTTTCCCAACCTAAAACGTTTTCCATCCCCATTTCAGCCACAGGAGAAATGGGATTGGATAAAACGGGATTGGAAGCACCACCCCCCCACACACTTCCTCTGCTTTCCAAGTATTTCCCTGCCTGACTCAACTAATAAATATCCAGGATTTATGATAATTAATTCCGAACACGCCCTGGAGTTGTGCAGGTGCCCGGAGTGTCGCTCCCTGGGCGCTCGGAATTAATTTGGGAGGATTTATTCCATACCTGGGCTTGACACGGAAGTGCTCCGGTCTTCTGCACATTCCCAGGATTTTCCTGGAATGCTGAACCACGGAAAGCAGAGCGAAAAGGGAAGTGATTTGCATGTGGTTGCCTAATGAAGCTGTGGAAAATTAGGGATTAAACAGCACTGGGGGAGCTGGGAGTTTACCAGGGATGAGAGTTCCCATGATCCAAAGGCTTCGGGAATTGTTCCCTGGGAGAGTTCCCCCTCAAGGGGTTCCAGGAGAGCTGGAAAGGGATTTTGGAAAAGGGGTGGAGGGACAGGACACAGGGAATGGTTTAAACTGGCAGAAGGAATTTGGGATATTGGGAAGGAATTCTTCCCTAGGAGGGTGGTGAGGTGCCAGAATGGAATTCCCAGGGACTTCCATGGCTGCCCCATCCCTGGAAGTGTCCAAGGCCAGGTTGGACGGGACTTGGAGCAACCTGGGATGGTGGGAGGTGTCCCTACCCATGGAAAAGGATGGGATCAGATCATCTTCCAAGGTCTCTCCCAACCCAAACCATTCCACGATTCCGTGAACTTCACCTCCTGGCTGCAGATTTCACAAATATTCCAAAAAAATAATGCTTCTGGCTGAAAAAAAAAAAAAATTAGGGAAGTATCCATGAAATGTGGAGAAACAAGAAAGGGATGTGCACTTCCCAGGAATTCTTTGCCAGAGCCTGGAAAAATCCTGCAGGGAAAGGTGCCATGGGGATTTTTATTCAGCCAAGGGGGAAATCTGTGACTCAGTGTGTCAAAGTTCAGGATTTTTGCTGGGAAAATCCTTAGGAAATGGAGCTGCCAGCCCGGTTCTCTTCTCCGTCGTGTCTTCATTCCATATTCCTTCTTTTTTCCAATTTCGTTATTTGTCCAGGATTTTTCCTTGCTTAACATCATTTATTCCCTGACTTGTATCCACAAAAATCAACTCGGGATGATGCAGGATCTCCTTAGGAACTTTAAAAGTCATTTTTAGGTCCAGCTTCCAGGTGGGAATTCCAGGCTCACCCGCATGGCACAGCCCTTGCTGCTGTTTGGATTTGGGATTCTCCTGATAAAATGCAGGAATTTAATGGAGCTGTGAAGATTCCAACTTGATTTTCCAGCTTGTTTTCCTGTCATTCCAACAGCAAAGGAAAGGTGGATAGATGTCAGATCAATCTCGGATGTGCATCCCTTGAGGAAAACTGGGAAGGGAGGTGCAGGAGGAGCTTGGGAATGACTCGGGGAAAGCTGGAATGGATGTTCTGGCAGCTTCCCAAGCCGTCTGTCGGCCGACCTCCCCTCCATGTGCTCCGAGATCCCGATAAAAACACCGGAGTGTTTTCCAGACGGATCCGAGGATGGAGCGCAGCCGCTCCATCTACCCCCGGGAAAAACAAAAAAAACAGGAATTCATCCACAGTTTGTTCAGCTCTGAGCTAAAAAACCCCCTCGGGATCGCTCCTCCCGTTTTGTTGGCGAGCTGGGAAGAGTTTTTGGGGGATCGGAGGAGCGCCTCGCGTTCCTGCACGTTCTCACCCCAGGAAGTTGCGGGATATCCCTGAGAAGTGGGTGAAAAACTGGGAATCCAAGCGGAATCGGCGCTATCGGAGCCGTTGATCTGGTTCGTTTGAGGAGAATGAGTTATTAAGTGGATTTCGGTAATTAAAAGTCGTTATCAATTAAGAGCTGATAATGAGTCCTGCCATGGGGCCCTTCTTATCAGGGGCCTCTCCGGAACAAATCCGAGCCCACCAAGGACGATGATGACGTGGGTTTGGGGCCTTTTTAGGGGATCAAAACCTCAGGTTTGGGATCAAAAACGCAGGTTTGGGATTAAAAACTCAGCTTTAGGATTAAAAACTCAGGTTTAGGATCAAAACCTCAGGTTTGGGATCAAAACTTCAGGCTTAGTATCCAAATCTCTGGTTTAGGATCAAAACCTTCAGTTTGGGATCCAAACCTCAAGTTTAGAATGAAAATCTCAGGTTTGGGATCCAAACCTCAGATTTTAGGATCCAAACCTCCGATTTTAGGATCCAAGCTTCAGATTTAGGATGAAAACCTCCAATTTTAGGGTCAAAACCTCAAGTTTGGGATCAAACCCTCAGATTTTAGGGTCCAAACCTCAGGTTTAGGGTCCAAACCTCAATTTTTGAATTCCAGAAGCCTTTTCTTTCCGTCTATAACACAGACTCAAGACTTGAGAGCGCTTTGGGGTTTTTTTTTCCATTTATCGCCAACGCAATTCTGCATGAGCTGATGCCGATCCCTCTATGGAGAAAACACTGATATTACCCAAAAAAAAAAAAAACCACCCAAAAAGCTTTTCTTGGGCTCCCAGCAGGAGCAAGGAATTTCCCCAGGAGCTGCCACAGGGGAGGAGGAGCCGCTGCCACTCCAGGCCCGGAGCAGCCGCTGGGTAATTTTTGGGGCGGTGCCAACGGAACCATCGGATTTTGCTCCGGGAATGCTTTTCTTCGAGGGTGCCCAGCAGCACGCAGAGCCTGGAATAGCTCAGGATGAATGGAAAATCCAGGAGGTCGGAGGCCTCTGTGATTTTTTTTCCCTGTTTCTTTTGTGTTTAATCCCGAATTAACGAACGCGCCTCTTTTATTCCCGCGTGGCCCTCCTGGAATTTTGGGGGAGGAGGAGGAGGAACAGGAACAAAAGCCCTGAGCCTTGGATATAATTTTGGAATCAGCATGGAGCTTTTGATAAACCTGGTTGTGCCCAGCCCTCTTCTAAACCCTGGAAAAACGGGATTTAATGGCGGGTTTCCGCGCTTTTTCCCAATCAGAGTGCCCCAGAGGGTTGGGATGCTCAGAGCTGTCAAGCTTTAAATATTTGATGGGCCCCATCGATCCCATGGAATGGGATGGACACAAAATCTCCATAAATGGGATCAACAGCTGGGATTGAGGGAGCAGCTCCCAGGAAACCCCGAGGTGGCTGCAGACAATTCCTTGGATTTTGGGATGTGATGGATGCACAGCTGGAGAATTCCTCTTTGGCCAAAAAAAGGGATTTCAGCTTCCCAAACTCTCTCTGGAACAAGGATGGAGGGGAATATGGAAAAGTTCTCCTGCTGCTGGAGGAGCTGTTCCTTTCCTTCCTGGATCCAGGCTGGGGGATGAAGGGATGGAGAGCAGTTCCAAGGAGAAGGAATTTTGGGTGTTGGTGGGTGAAAAATGGGACGTGCCCCATCCGTGTGCACTCACATCCTAGAAATTCCCAGTGTCCCGGGCTCATCCTACGGCAGGGAAGCAGGAAAGGGTGGAATTCTGCCACACTCAGGTGAGATCCCGCCTGGAATTCTGCACCCACCTCTGGGCTCCAACATCAGGAGGAGGTGGAGCTGCTGGAGCAAGTCCAGAGGAGGCCACGGAGATGCTCCAAGGGCTGGAGAGACCTGGGAATGTCCAGCCTGGAGAAGGGAAGGATCCAGGGAGACCTCAGAGCTCCTTCCAGTGCCTGAAGGGGCTCCAGGAGAGCTGGAGAGGGTTTTGGGACGAGGATTGGAGGGACAGGACACAGGGAATGGCTTCCCACTGCCAGAGGGCAGGGATAGATGGGATATTGGGAAGGAGTTCTTCCTTGGGAGCGTGGTGAAGGGTTGGAATGGAATTCCCAGAGAATCTGTGGCTGCCCCTGGATCCCTGGAATTGTCCAAGGCCAGGTTGGACAAGGCTTGGAGCAACCTGGGATAGTGGGAGGTGCCCCTGCCCCTGGAAAGGGGTGGAATTCCAGGATCCTTCATGTCCCTTCCGACCCAAACCATTCCATGACTCCCTGTGATGACTGGGATGGGTTTATTCCCACATTCCTTGGCCGTTGTTCCCGAATCTCCCCAGTTTTCCCGTTGGCTGACCCAGCACCACCAGAGAAGGAAGGAGAAGTAAGAAGGTGAAGGCAAATTTTTCCAGGCTGGAGACAGCACAGGAACAGCTCTAAATCCTCCAAATGGGATTCCTGCCCGCAAAACCCTCGGAAAAAATGGGAATGAAGACCACAGCATGGGATCAGGAACGTGATGGGTCCAGCTTCCATGGGCTGGACAATCTGGGAGCCTTCCCGATGGATTTTTCCTGCTTTTAACAGGATAACAGAGCCACATTCGGATAACTTTGAATAGCAGAGATCCCAAAAAACAGATTATGGACGGATCGCTGGGATTTCTCCCAGATTCTGTGAGGAGCATCCAGGACCGGGCTCTGGGGATGGTGTGGAGCCGAAGCTCCGGCCCAGATGGTGCCGGATCATTCCCAGAATGTCATCCCAACCGTGGGATAATTGGGAGTGGGAGAGAGCCTCTCCCACACGGATCCACTGCGGATTCCGAGAGGGCACCGCCGGTGCTTATCAAGCTCCTCCAGCCTGGAGAGGAGGCTTGGAATGGATCCAAGTGTCCTCTCCACCTAAAGGAGTGGTGGGGAAGGGAAAATTCCAGGATTTTCCATGGAAGAGACGCACGGCTGCAGCATGGAGGGGTCTCCCATTGGTCATTTTCCATGTTTTTGGCCAGCAGGAATGGTGGGGAGATGTCCATCCTTGGAGATTGTGGAATTTGGACGCTGGATGGGAGAATTCCAAATTTCCTGTGCTTGGGGGAGGAAGGGAATGTGGCCCAGGTCACCTCCAAATCCATCCTAAAATATTAGGGAAACACGATTATAAAAACAGGGAAAAACGGTGTTGGGGAACCTGGAATAAGGACTGAAACCTTGGAAAAGGGAGAAGGGGCTGTTCTGGCTCTCCTGGTTTGTTTTTTTTTGGGGGGAAAGATGCTCTTTTCCATAATTGCTGCATCCTCATCCTAAATTCCTTTTCCCGCTCCGATCGGAACGCTGAGGTTTCCTTTTCTCCTGTGCGTAGGGAAGCTCCTGTTGCACAAATATCCAAGGTTTTTAGTTGGAAAATGAGCCTTCCTCGTCCTCGCTGCCCATCCAGGCCAAGTTTTGAGGAGTATCCAATGGGTGTGAGCCTCTGGAATCCGCTCCTCCTGCCAGAGGAGCCTCTGGACACGGCAGATGCTCCTGCACCTGCCAAGTCACTCTCCCGGCGTGGGTTTGGGATGAGGTTTTGCTCTTTGGGAATTCCTTCAGCAAAGTTCCTTCCAAAGAGCGGCAGAACGTGGAAGTGTTTGGGTTCCTCGCGTGATTTCGGCGCCAAAGGAGCATTTTTAGGTGCTCCTAAAAATGTTGGTTTTATTTGTTATTGAATTCCCTGATTTAGTTCCCAAAGTGAAATATCCGTGTTTTAATCCATGGACTGGGGGGGAAAAAAACCCCACATTTATTCCTGGCATTCTGGGGGGTTTTTTGTAGTTTCAAGGATATTTAGGCCTGATTGGAATTTTTCCTCTGAGTTGATGAGCTGCTCTAGTCCTGGATTTGGTGTGTTGGAATTCCCTTAAAAACTTTGGAATTAAGCCATTATTCCCTGTGAACCCTCAGAGTTCCAGGGATGGTTTTTAGAGGGGGTTTTCTGCGATATCCAGAGGGAACTGGATCCACTGGGATCCACTGGAATGTGAGGATGGATCCATTAGCGGCTCCAGATACAAACTCTGGATGCTCCAAGCATGGTTTAAGAGCAGCACAAAATCATGGAATGGTTCAGGTGGGAAGGGACCTTCAAGATCATGGAATTCCATGGGCAGGGACACCTTCTGCTATCCCAGAGTGCTCCAATTCCTGGCCTTGGACAATTCCAGGGATGGAGCAGCCACGGCTTCTCTGGGAATTCCATCCCAGCCCCTCACCACCCTCGCAGGGAAGAATTCCTTCCCAATATTCCAAATTCTGTCTCCAAGTTTAAACCATTCCCTGTGTCCTGTTCCTCTATCCCTTGTCCCAAGTTCCTCTCCAGCTCTCCTGGAGCCCCTGGAGGGGGCTCTGAGGTTTCCCTGGATCCCTTCTCCAGGCTGGACATTCCCAGCTCTCCCAGCCTGGCTCCAGAGCAGAGGGGCTCCATCCCTTGGAGCATCTCCGTGACCTCCTCTGGAATTGCTCCAACATCCTTCTGCTCTTGGACCCCAGAGCTGGATGCAGAATTCCAGGTGGGATCTCACCAAGGGGCAGAATTCCCCCCCCCCTTTTACCGCTTCCCACAGCTCTGGCGGGAAGGTGCGGATCAATATTTCCCCTGGATGAGGAGAAGGTTTGGGAAAAGCTGGCCAACATCCCGCTTTTCCACCTCCCTTCCCCTCCGCCTGGCAGCCGGAACGACAGATTCCGCACCAACTGTGCCGAGCCCTCGGATCACGGATCCCCGGCACGAGTCACGCTATCGGAGCGATTTATATCCACAGAACATATGGCCCGGTTTCCGTGCGGATAACAAACGCTTCCCTCCATTTTCCCTCTGCTTTTCATCCCTGTTTATGTCCGGAGGAACAATCCTGGCTCGTTTTTTCTGGATTTGGGAGTGGAACAGGGAGTAGGGAAGCAGCGCGAACTCCGACAGCCGCGCGGATCCCGTCGTTTTCCATCCTACAAAGGATTGAAGGATTTTGCGGCTCCGCTCAGCGGGGGGTGGGGGTGGGGAGGGGGAAGTTCTTTTCCCAAATGGGATTTGCTGTCTGGAGCCCCTGTCTTGGAGCTTGGAATGTTTTCCAGCCTTATCTCCCAGTCCTAAAAATATCCCGGCAGCGCTGTCGGGAAGAGGGGGGGGGAGAGCTGCTTCCATGTTTTTCTCCCTCTTGGAGAAGAAGTGGGAGGTCATCGGATTTTTCGGAGGTGATCTCGGGGAGGTCATCTCGTTTTACACCTTCTAATTGCTCCCGTCATCCCAGGGTTTTTTTTTTTTAGGGATCAAATTCCACAGGGAGTTAAATGGAGCTGAGGTACTGGGGAAACAAGGATTCCTTGTTTTCATCCCAACTCCTCCTCCTCATCCTGGGTCCT
>VXAX01003146.1:57345-87046 GCA_013399835.1 Leptocoma aspasia
TACACCCCCAAGGAGCTGTGCCCGATGTTGCCTGCAGCTCTGGCAAAGGAGGGAGGAGGAGGAGGAGGAGGAGGAGGAGGAGGAGGAGGAATATTTTTCTCTCTGGCTCAGATTTGCTGTTGGTAGTTCCCTGCTCTCTTTCCAACCTCATTCCATGAATATTTTGGAGTTCAGAAAGCACGGGATGTGCTCCGAGCCTCGTTTTCCTCCTCCTGGGGCTGGGCTCAGCAAGGAAAACAAAACTTTTTTCCAAGGTTTTCCTCGGGGCTGCTTTTCCCTTCGGTTTCTTGTGGATTATTCCTTGTTTTCTGCCATTACCGAGTATTCCCTTTGTCCTCCCAGTGGCAAATCTCAGGAAAGGCAGACTTGGAACTGGGATTTAAAGTTACTCCGTTCTGGAATTTAATTTAAAGATGTGTGTTTAGATTTTATTTTCCTCACGTTAAATCCATAAAATATCAATCTCCCATACCCTCCCATACCTCTTGAATTCCCAAAAAGTGAATTTTTACTGTTTTGTTGGAATTTTTGTCCTTTTCCTGCTGTTTTCTGACCTCTGTGACTTTGGGGAATCCCACTTTCCCAATCTTCATCCACACTTGGGCTTTTCCTCCAGCCAGGCTCCGCCTTTTTAAATTTAAAACTTTAAATTGAATCTTTTTCCCTCTGGATTGGGACAAATGGAAGATTTTTTTATGGAAATTAGGTTTTCCCTAAAGAGTTAAAAAATAGGAGTTCAAGGAAAGGATGTTTTGGACATGTGGTCAGGAGGGTCGTGATTCAGCAGCTGCCACCGGAATTTTTCCCTGCTCCTCTCCCTCTCTCCCTCCCCCCAGCTGCCGCTGTCCCAAAAAGCCAAACTTGGCCTTTTTTCCCTTAAAAAACCCCCCATCCTTAGGGGGAAAATCAGGGATATCAATCATGGAATGCTTTGGGAAGGGAAAATCCTATCCAGTCCCCCTGGACACCTTCCACTATCCCAAGTTGCTCTAACCCGGCTTCATTCCAGGGATGGAGCAGCCACAGCTTCTCTGGGAATTCCATTCCAGGGCCTCCCCACCCTCCCAGGGAGGAATTCCTTCCCAATATCCCGTCTTTCCCTGCCCTCTGGCAGTGGGAAGCCATTCCCTGTGTCCTGATGAGAGCAAAAATTGTGAATTTAAAAAAAAAAAAAATTTAGCTGAGCCAGGGTGATTCCTAAATCCTTCTCACAAGGCTGCAGCAAAACCACCAGGAATTCCAGGAAAATAAGGAAAAATACCATCCTTTCCAGTATTTTTACGGAATTTTCTGGCCAGGAGTTTTTGTGGTATTGGATTTTTGGCCCCTGATGTTTTTCTTTACACGGAATACGAAATGGAGACACCTGAGATTGGCAGAACTCCTTTCTCTGCAGGAATTTTCGGGGCGGGGGGAAAACTTTCTTCCCTCACTTCTGATCACTCCGCATTTTTCTCGGATTGGTGTAGGTTGTTGCTTGTTCTCAGGCTTTTGGCTCAGAGTTCAAAGCATTCCTCTCAATATTCCCCATTTCCGAAGAGCTTTTTCCCAATAATCCTCTTTTCCTCGGAAGATTCGGACTGGAAAAGCAAAATGAGATTAATTTATTACGGATTTTTAGGAAGTATTTGAGTCGGTGTTGGCAAGTTCCACTCGGATAATCTTCACTCCGGTTTCTGGAAAGTTCAGGAATGGAGATTTGGGATTTGGGAGCAAATTAAAGCTGATTTGAGGAGTGGGATTTCATGGAATGCCACCACCCAAAATGATCCATCCTCAAGGTGGGAATCATCTGCTCCAGCTTCACCCAACCCCCACCCCGGTCCCACCTCGGAGGTTGGAAAACCATCTCTTCCCATCCCAAAATTGCCCCACAAACCCTGGGAACGTGGCTTTTCCAAGGGGGCAAGTCAAGGAGAGGTGTCCTCTTGGTCGGAAAGGCGGAATTTGGATCCGTTGCTTTGGATTTGGTTTGGATGGAAACCAGTGAGGACCTAAAGGTTTATAAAAAAACATGGATAATGGATCACAAAGTTCTCCTGGGATAACGGATCTTCTGGGGCATCTTCAGCTCATGAAGCTTCTTACCAATTAAAACACTCTGAGGTTTTTTTGGGAATGCTGTCCCAGAACCTTGGAGAAGATGTTGTGTGGGCATCCTGCCCCTGCCAGCTCCTTCCCTGGGATGTCCAGCTCCTCTTTCCCTCCCATCCCATCCCTTCCCATGGTGCCCTCCAGCTCCTCTCCCACCATTTTGGGATGAGAAATGACTCTTCCAGCTCAATCCCGGTCCCGCTCCCTCTCCCACCCCTCGCCAAAAAGAATTCCCATCCTTCCGTCCTCACTCGCCCTCTTCCCTTTAAATCCAAACTTTTCCAGGGCTGATATCCCCAAGCCCTTGACCTCTCCAAGGTTTAATAAGGCGAGAGGCTGAAAAAGTGATTAATTGGCGTTGGGAGAGATATCGGATCACAAAAGCCTCCGGATAAAATTCCAGAGCTCCTTTGAGAGGCTCGAGGTCATCCCGGCCATTTCACTGCTTTCATGCGGATTCTCCATTCATCCCGGGCTGTTTGCCTTATCAGCTCTCCAGCAGCTTCCTAAATTCCATTTTTTTTTATTCCTTGGAGTTTAAAGGAGATGCCAGCGCTGTGAAGTTCAGATTGGGAGCGTCGGAAAGACGGAAAAAAATCCGTCCTTTCCCTTTTCTGAAGCTGCTCTTTGAAGCCTCCAGGGTTTTTTTGGGAGTCTTATCCCTGTGTCCTCCAGGCCAGAAGGGATGGGATGATGCCAAAGACACGGATGCAAAGTGGGATGTTGGGAGACGGGAGGGGTAGGAATGTTTTTCGTTGCTGCGTTCCGTTCTCCACAGCAAAAATTCCTCTGAAAAAGGGGAAAAATTCCTCTGAGAAAGGGAAGGGTGATCCTTCCCTGCTCCTGGGGATTTCCTAACCTTGGAATATCCTGTTTAAAAACCCTTGTCCTCCTTGAACTCATCTAATTCTCCTTTGAACCTATTTATGGGATTTGGCTGCGTTGCCGAATTCCACAGCTTAATTAGGAGCTACGGAAAGTCATTTCCCTGAGTTGTCTTTTAAACTCCGGAGCAACCAATTAATGGGGGAAAAAAAAGTGTGGAATCATTTCCTGCTCCTCTTTTTAGGAATAACGGGAAAATTGGGTTTTCGCACTTCTGAAACAGTCTTTGGTTGTTTTTAAGGCTTCTTTGGGAATTCTTTTCCTCTGAGGGTGCGATTTGTGGAACTTCCCAGAGAAGTTGTGCATGTCCCATCTCTGGAAGCATCCAAGGGCAAGTTGGAAAAGGATTGGAGCAACCTGGGATAGTGGAAGGTGTCCCTGCCCATGGAATGGGGTTGAGCAAGATGGTCTTGAAGGTCCCTTCCGACCCAAACCATTCCATGGTTTTTGGGGCTCAATCTCATCCCAAATCTCAGGGATTTTGATTCCCAGTGGAATCAGGGTATTTGCAGCAGGGATGGGTTTTGGATTTCGTAGAATGTATTTTGGAGCCTTTGGATGGTGTTTGATCCAACGATGGGAACATCAGATTCCCTCTTGGATTCCATCTCCTGATTCTCTGGCGGAATCAGTGAATGGAAATGCTCATTTTCCATGGATTTCCTCACGGTTTGCCCAGACTCAGGGAAGACGTAATTCCCTGAATTCCATTTGTAGCCACCCTCAGTCACTTGAGCACCAAAGCTCAAGTGAGGCCTCTGCAATTCCCAGATCCATCGGAATACCAATATTTAAAATTATCCAGAAATTTATTCCTTCAGGAAGGAGCTGGCAGGAGCTGCAACTCCGAGCTGCCAGAGAAATCCAGGAGCTTCATCCCTATGCAAAAAATTCCTCCTCCGCGGTTTGGCTCCCAAAAGTGCTGAGGAAGAGCTTGGCCAGCCGGGAGCGTGCCAGGAGCTTTCCCAGAGCGCATTCCAAGCTGTGGCACATCCCAGGACACGTTATCCCGGTTTATCCAGGGCTGGGAATTACTCCGGGGGTGTAATTTGGGGTGCAAATCATTCCCAAGTTGCAAATCCCGAAGTTGTATCTCTGGCAAATCAAAGGGGGAAGTTGAGCTCTGACGCTGTCGGATCCGTCAGGCCGTGTTATCCCTGGATTCCGCCTCCTCCAGAGCAGCTAGAGGAGCAGGAATGTCCCAGATTTGGATCTCTGGTGGTCTGTGGATAAATAAGTGATCCTCAGGGTCCTACCACTCCTTTTTTGCTGGTAAATTCCCTTGGGACAATTAAATATCCGATGGTTTTCCAATCGTCGCGGTCAGCGGCAAAGGGAATGGTTGGGATGGTGCAGGGTGGAACAAAAGGTCTCGAGGTGCCTTCAAACGCCGCCATGGAGCAGAAAAAAGGACCCTCAAAGTCCTTGGAATGTTGGTGGAAAGGGAAAGGACCCGCTCTTGTTGGGAATTTGAAACTCAAAATGGGGAGATTCAGTTGGCTATTGGGAAGGAATTTGGTTACGGAATTTGGTTGGTGAGGGCCTGGAATGGAATTCCCAGAAAAGCTGTGGCTGCCCCATCCCTGGAAGTGTCCAAATCCAGGTTGGAGCAAGCTGGGATGGGGGAAGATATCACCACGCATGTTCAGGTGAACTTTAAGGTCCCTTCCCACCCAAACCGTTCCATGGTTCCATGAAACTCGACAGTTTAATGGTGTTAAATTGGGAATCATCATTCCCAGGCTTCTCCCATCAGGAAGGAATTCTTCCCCGTGAGGGTGGTGAGACCCTGGAGTGGAATTCCCAGAGAAGCTGTGTCCACCCCAAGGGGATGGGGCAGCTCTAATTAAGGCCATTTTCCCTTAATTAATTATCCTCCTAATTTTTTAAGATTCTTGACATCTCCATCCTTGGAATTTCTCCCATCTCTGCATTCCCAGCCCCGGATTTTTTCCCATCCCAGCTCTCACAGGAGCTGGATCAGTTCCCAGATTTCCGCCCGGTCCTTTATGGATTTATTTCATTGCTCAGGGATCGATCCCGGGAGTCGCCGGCCGAGAAACTGCTGAGCAAGGCAGGGACAAAGCTCTTCGTCATCATCAACACCCAGAGGAGGATTTTTCTGTTGGATAAGCCTTTGGAGAAGCTTTTCCTGACAGAAAAAAAAAAAACCACCACCTCATGTTGATGTTTTGGAGGAATCAGCCACAATTTGTGGGATTATGGGTTTTTTTGAATTTTCATGGTAATAAGGTCGTTAAAGTCTCGTAGGATCATGGAAACATCAAATGGGTTGGGTCAGGAAGGATTTCTCAAGGTCATCAAGCCCGGCCTTCCACTGGACTATGTTACTTCAATCCCACTCCAACCTGGATTTAAGCTGGGTTTTAAGGAGTTGGAATTTGTGTCACCGAGGTTAATTTGGCCTCAGACCCACTTGGGACTTAACCCTGCCCTTGGTGTCACCTCGGTGTCACTCCTGGCACTGAGGTTAACTCCATGAGCCAACCTCATGGCTTAGGACGAGCTTAAATTTCCCAGCGTTCCACACCTAAAGTGATTTGGAATTTATTGATCCCTGCAGCCCAAGGGGAAAAAGGGCTGAGTAGGCGTTTTTTAGGATCAGAGAGAAACGGGATCAGATTTCCACATTGATTCCTGGGATTTTATTTGGAAAGGAGCAGCTCCAAGGGAAGACCTGAGAGGAGGAAGTTGGAGGAGTTGTTTTAAATTCCGTCCAAAAAGAGGGAAATTAAGTTCAAGCAGCATCAGCTTTACCCAGAGTTGAGGCCTCAGGTTGTCAGAGGAACAGGGATGAAGTGGAAGGGTTTGGAATCAAAAATGGAGAGGTTTAGACTGGAATTTGGGAAGGAATGCTTCCTGGGGAGGGTGGTGAGGTGCTGGGATAGAATTCCCAGAGAATCTGTGGTTGCTCCATCCCTGGAATTATCCAAGGCCAGGTTGGACAGGGCTTGGAGCAACCTGGGATAGCAGGAGATGACCCTGCCCATGGAATTCCATGATCTTTAGGCCCCTCCCAAACCATTCCATGATTCCACGGTCCTCCCGACCGTCCCGTAATATTCCCACTGACATCTCCTCTTCACCGCGGCCGCCCTTGAACCTTCTCCCGACATTGCCCAGGGAGTCACATCCCTTCTCCGTCAAAGCAGCGCCGCATGAACGCCCGGATCCGACAGCTCCTGCCTCCTGGAGCTGGATTTTTCCCTCTTTTTATTTAATTGGAAAGGAACGAGCAGCGGCGGGGGCCGATCCACGACGGATTCGCTTTGATGGAGGAGCTGGTTTTTCCCTGAGGCGGCTTCAGGGTCCGTGCTCTGCCTTGTCAGCGCTTTTCCACTGGAATTGCCATGGATTCAGGATGGAGCAGAGGGCTCGGATTTCTCCCACTGTCCTGGAATAGCTTTTTCCAGCAGGGAATGCAGAATTGCAGATTTTTTTTTCTGGATTCTTCCAAACCGCACAGCTCCCGGTGTTTGCGTTGTTACAGATCAAGGCCAGGAGCTGCCGGAGCATCCGCCTGGGTCCTGAGCTCTGATTTTGCCGGACATTCCCTCCTGTCCTCAGGGATTGATAAAAACCGGGATTTGACCCGGCTGTGTGGGGCCACATCCCAGAAATTCCCAGTGGACAGCAGGAAAGGAGGGAATTCTGCCCCTGTGCCCAGCTCGGGTGAGACCCCACCTGGAATCTTCTTCCAGCTCCAGGATCCAACTTCAGGAGGATGTGGAGCTGTTGGAGCAGTTCCAGAGGAGGCCAAGGAGATGCTCCAAGGGCTGGATCCAGGCTGGGAGAACCGGGAATGTCCAGCCTGGAGAAGGGAAGGATCCAGGGAGACCTCGGAGCACCTTCCAGTGCCTGAAGGGGCTCCAGGAGAGCTGGAGAGGGACTTGGGACAAGGGATGGAGGGACAGGACACAGGGAATGGCTTCCCAGTGGAAAAGTGGAAATTTAGGTGGGATATTGGGAAGGAATTCTCCCCTGGGAGGGTGGTGCAGCCCTGGAATGGAATTCCCAGAGAATCTGCGGTTGTCCCTGGATCCCTGGAAGTGTCCAAGGCCAGGTTGGAGCAACCTGGGATAGTGGAAGGTGTCCCTGCTCACGGAAAGGTGTTGGAAGAAGATGACCCTCAAAGGTCCCTTCCCACAGGGAAAAATTCCATGATTTTCCATGATAATCACCATTACTGTGCCATGGTGGACCTGGAGCCACGCTACCACAGGGTTGCCTTGGAATTTTGGGTCATTTTCCCAAAATCCCACCACCAGGGATGGGACCACAGCCATTCCACGGCTCGGCTTTTCCGGAGCGAACAGCGAAACCACCGGAGCCATTTTCCCGGTCTCCGTGGAGTGGCTGCGGATCCACCCCTCTCCTTGCCCTCATTCCATGATTTTTTTCCATTTAAAAATTCCCCAGCTGTGCCCTGAGCAGGTGACCCCTCCTCTGTGGGAAAATTCGGAATATTTTTCCTTAACTCCATCCCACTCCAAGCTTTTCCAGCTGCCCTAAGAAGAATCTGCACCTTTGGGTGTCTGCCCTGATTTTTTTTTTTCCTGCTGCATCCATCAGGAAAAGCCAAGAACGATTCACCTTTCAGGTTAATGATTCCCTAAAAATGGAATTAGTGGTGCAGGAAAATGCCCCAGCTCCCAAAGACTTTGATATTCCCTGGTTTATTGCTGACACTCAGGGATTTGGTTTTCCAAGGTCTGGCATCAAGGAATTGTGGTTTTTTCCCCATATTTTACGCCAAATATTCCTGAAAAATCAGTAATAAACAAAATAATGCGTGTAACAATTAAAGGAATAATAATGAAATGGATAATAAATAAAGTAATAGGGATAATGAATAAAATAATGGGTGTAATAATGAATGTTAATTAATTAATTAATAATAAATAAAATATCAGGCGGGGGTTGGAACAGATGAGCTTTAAAAGCTCCTTTCACTCCAACCCATTTAATAATTCCATGATTAATTTAAATTTTTATGAAGTTTTTGGGGTGGGTTTAATTAATTTTAAGCAGGGAAATAAGATGGGAAATAAGATGGGAATTGTGCTCTCGGAATTTTGCACTGATGGGGGGATTTGGGTTCTTGGATCTCTTGGATATTTCGGTTTGTGAATCCAAAGGCATCACCTGGGAGTGGGAAATTTGGGGAGCAGAGCCCCCCGAGCGCTGCGGAGCCGCTTCCGAGGTCTCCAAAACTTTACCTGGAATCGGGAATTTGAATTGCTCCTCAAAAAACCATGGAATGCTTTAGGTGATAAGGGACCTTCAAGATCATCCTGTTCCCTTCCCTGGCCACGCCCCAGCCCCTCAATATCCTGGGAATCCCAGACCTTCCCTGGGCTGGGACAGGCCAGGTGCTGCTGGCCACCTCGGCCGGTTCTTTGGCCAATCCCAATTCTCCAAAGCTGGAAGTGGCTTCCAGTTGCAGTTCGGTGCCCGGTGGGATCTGAGTTTTGCGGAATGAGGCGAGCCATGATTTAGGATTGACTCTTCTCCGTCTTTTTGTCTCTGTTCTGCAGGGAAAAGCTTAAAATTGTGGTTTTTCCTCTCATTTCCAAGAGGATTTGGACACGTTTTCATCCTTTAGGGGAGTTTGAGCCAAGCTGGGAACCCACACCCTGAAAATCCCACTCTTTTTTTCCATCCAGAGGTTTTTAAATCCCATTGGAAAATAAGCTGGACCGTCTGAGGGCTCGGGGCCAGGCTGACACCTGGGACCCCCCTCCAGGGACTTTTTTTCCTTGCAAATTTGGCATTTCTGAAAAGCCTCCAGGGGTTCATTCCCAGGAAAAGGCGTCGGGATGCGATCCATGTGATCCATCATTGTCTGACTCCCTGGATGTGTCAGGTTTAAGTGGCACCTTCCTTGATAAGCCTCACTTAGCTTTTTATTCCTCCTCATCTATTTCTAGACGTTCCTTAAAAGCCTTGGAAATGCAGACGAGGATAAATCCCAAATAACTTCATTTAATTCCTTCCTTTTTTTTTTTTTAATAAAAACCCACACAAAAGAGGAATTTGAATAAAGACACGGATCCTGGAACATCTCAGGTACCCTCTGGATTATCCAGAGGTGACAAGTGCAGTGTTTGGGGTAATCTGAAAAATCGCTGCAATTCTCCGCTTCTTGGGATTACGACTTCTTTTAATCCTCTTTGGAATTTCTAAGCTCCTGTTTGCTGCCGGATGATCCCCAAAATCCCTTTTGTTGTGTTTCTGAGTGAGGAGGGTCAGGACAATTCCAGGAAAACCTACATGGGGGGAAAGGATGGAGAGGAGCCCTGGGAAGAAGGAATTTGGGGGTGTTGGTGGGTGAGAAGCCCCACAGGACGCATCCATGTGCTCTGGTCCTGGGAATTCCCAATGTTCTGGGCTCATCCCACAGTGTGAGCAGCAGGAAAGGGGGAATTCTGCCCCTCTGACCCACTCAGGTGAGACATCACCTGGAATTCTGCATCCAGCTCTGGGGTCCAATGGCAGAAGGACTTGGAGCTGCTGGAGCAATTCCAGAGGAGGTCATGGAGATGCTCCAAGGGCTGGAGCCAGGCTGGGAGAGCTGGGAATGTCCAACCTGGAAAAGAGGCTCCAGGGACCTCAGAGCCCCTTCCAGTGCCTAAAGGGGCTCCAGGAGAGGTGGAGAGAGACCTGGGACAAGGGATGGAGGGACAGGACACAGGGAATGGCTTCCCACTGCCAGAGGGCAGGGATAGGTGGGATATTGGGAAGGAATTCTTCTCTGGGAGTGTGGGGAGGTGCTGGAATGGAATTCCCAGAGAAGCTGTGGCTGCCTCATCCCTGGAAGTGTCCAAGGCCAGGTTGGACAGGGCTTGGAGCAGCCTGGGGTAGTGGAAGGTGTCCCTGATCATGGGCCCATCCCATCCCATCCCATCCCATCCCATCCCATGATTCCATCCCATTCCATTCCTTCCCATGGAGGCCAGGACATGGTTGGGCCTGCTCAGCCGTCACCATCTCCACCCCGCCACCGTCAGGTTTCGGTGTTGGTGCCGCCCACGGTTGTCACCCAGCCCAGGTGTGTTGGGGCCGGTGGTTTTGGGATGGTGCCCGAGGTGGAACCCACGGAGCCGACGCCTTTTCCCAGTGTCGAAATCGGGACAGAGGGAAGGAGCTTTGGGATCTTTGGAGTGCCAGGGAGCTGCGCTGCTCCAGCTGGATCTGGGGAGGTCCAATCCATAATTTTGGAGTTTTTGTGGGAAATGCTGCCGGGTTTGGTGGTGTGGGTGGCAGCACCGGGCTGCGGGGTGGTCGTGCAGGAGAAGTTCATTGCCAGTTTGGTGATTCCGGTCCCTCCAGTCCTTCCCATTCCCTCACGGAATGTGCTTTGATCCCCGGGTCTGGACCTTCAAGGGTTCGTGGTGGACACCACGATCCTGGGTGGACACTGGGGTGCTCCAACCCGGGCATGTGTTTTGCAGGCTTGCTGGGTTTCCCTGGGAGCTGAAAATCAGGGATTGGTTGGAAACCCTTTGGAAAATTCTCTGTTTTGTGTAAATAATTCTGTGGGACTCAATGGGGGTAGAAGGAAGAGTTGTGAAGTCTCTCTTCTCCATCAACGCTTGCATCAAATCATGGAATCATCAGGTGGTTGGGGTTGGGAGGGACCTTGGTTGATGCTCCCCCTCTCTCCCTGTACTTTTCCAAGTTTTTTCCAGGAATGGGTGAAAGTCATTGAATCTTGGACACGGGAGTCTCGATGGGGATGGAAGGAAGAGTTGAGAATTCACTCTTCTCCATCTGTGCTCCCATCAAATTGTGGAATCATCAGATGGTTGGGGTTGGGAGGGACCTTGGTTGATGCTCGCCTTCTCTCCTTGTTCTTTTCCCTTTTTCCAGGAATGGGTGGAAGTCATCGAGTCTTGGACATGGGAGACTCGATGGTGGAAGGAAGAGTTGTGAAGTCGCTCTTCTCCATCTGCGTTCGCGTCCAATCATGGAATCATTGGATGGCTGGGGTTGGGAGGGACCTTGGTTGAATTCTCCCTCTCTCCCTGTACTTTTCCAGGCTTTTTCCAGGAATGGGTGGAAGCCATCAAGTCTTGGACACGGGAGACTCGATGGCGATGGAAGAATTCGCTCTTCTCCATCCGCGCTCGCGTCCAGTCACGGAATCATCGGGTGGCTTGGGTGACCTTCCGAGATCTCTCGGTTGACGTTTCCCTTCTCTCCTTGTCCTTTCCCAGGCTGGAATGGGTGGAAATCATCGAGCCTCGGACCCGGGAGCGCATGTACGCCAACCTCATCACGGGGGAGTGCGTGTGGGACCCCCCCGCCGGGGTGCGGATCAAACGCACCAATGAGAACCAGTGGTGGGAGCTCTTCGACCCCAACACCTCCCGCTTCTACTACTACAATGCCACCACGCAGAGGACGGTGTGGCACCGTCCCCAGAACTGCGACATCATCCCGCTGGCCAAGCTGCAGACGCTGAAGCAGAACACGGAGTCGCCGCGGGCTTCCACGGAAAACAGCCCCGGCAGGAGCAGCAATGTCAGCAGGGAGGGGAGCACCAGCTCCTCCTTGGAGCAGGAGCTGGAGGGCAACGAGAAGGTGCAGGAGCAGCGGTCGAGCCGCCAGTCCAGCCAGTATTCCGTGGTGAAGGAGGAAACGGAAAGGTAAAGGTGGGATGGGTGGGAGAAAATCGGGAATTTCCACTCCTGGTGGTCTCCAAGAGCAACCCGCATCCTGCGGGTCTTGGGCAAAGATGGTTCCTCCTGCTCGACCCTTGGTGGGTCTCCACAGAGTTGGATCCTCCACAAAAAAAGGAGAAAGAGGGAAGAACATCAGGAAAAGGTGTTTCTCCACCTTAGGGACAATTTAGATGTTCCCTGAGGGAAGATTCCCTAAAGGAATAATTTCTCGTCCTCTGAAATTCGTTTTTAGGATTGGAAATTCGGGTTTAGAGCCCGGCATGGTTTTAAATTATTTCCCTGGATAAGAACTCCCGGAGGAGTTGGGATGAGTCATGCCACAGCCACGGCTTGTCCCACAGGTCTGGGGAGCTCCTGGCAGGGTTAATTTCCCTCGGGAAGGAGAAGGGAGTCAGTGCTCAATTCCCAAGGCCAACGTTCGGAGACGTTCGTGTCACTCCTCCATTTTTGTTTCATCTTTTATGGATTAGAAGCTGCAAATCACGGAATCATGGAATGGTTTGGGTTGGAAAGGAGCCTTAAAATCCATCTTTTTCCACCTCCTGCCATGGGCGGGGACACTTCCACCATCCCAACCTGACTTGGGACAATTCCAGGGATGGAGCAGCCACAGCTTTTCTGAGCGACCTGAGGCAGGTCATTAATTAATGTATTTGTCTTCTCTTAATTGATGCTTTTGACCACATTAAGGACCTGACCTGGCTGAGGAGACCAATCCGGGGTGGAATTCCCGTTCCCAACTCCTGCTCCCAGAAGCTGTGGCTGGATGGGAACAGGAATTCCCGGCTCGGCAAGTGCTTTCATGTGGGACATCAGAGGCGACCTCGGCTCCGCACCTCGGGGGAGGTTCCACCTTCCCGAGGTCCTGGGAGAGGCTCTGATGGAATCTCTGAGCCTGGGAATCCTGGGGGGTCCTCGTGGGGCAGGGGGATTTTGGGGAAGGAGGTGCATTTGGGGTCGTTCACTGCAGGCGGATGTGGAATCACAGAGTCATGGAATTACCGAATCATGGAATGGTTTGGGTTGGAAGAAGCCTGAAAGGTGATGGAATTTCAGCCTTTTCCATGGGCAGGGACACCTCCCACTATCCAAGGTTGTTCCAAGCCCCATCCAAGCTGGCCTTGGACATTTCCAGGGATGGGGAAGCCACAGCTTCTCTGGGAATTCCATTCCAGGGCTTCACCACTCTCATGGGGAGGAATTCCTTCCCAAATCCCATCTGTCCCTGCCCTCTGGCAGCCGGAAGCCATTCCCTGTGTCCTGTCCCTCCATCCCTTGTCCCAAGTCCCTCTCCAGCTCTCCTGGAGCCCCTTTAGGCACTGGAAGGGGCTCTGAGGTCTCCCTGGAAACTCTTTTCCAGGCTGGACATTCCCAGCTCTCCCAGCCTGGCTCCAGAGCAGAGGGGCTCAAGCCCTTGGAGCATCTCCGTGGCCTCCTCTGGAATTGCTCCAGCAGCTCCACATCCTCCTGATGTTGGATCCTGGAGGTGGATGCAGAATTCCAGGTGGAATCTCACCTGAGCAGGCCAGAGGGGCAGAATTCCCCCCTTTCCTGGTGGGAAATGAGCCCAGGAGATGTTGATGGAGCAGGATCCCATTCCCAAAGTGGCTTGAGGGGTTAACAAGGATCAGGGGATGGATTTTTAATTCCCTGGGACTTGCTGCAAGAACAGGGGTGGGATCAGCAGCTCCCTGGGGAAAGGATCATTCCTGAGGTGGGATCAGGAATTTCCTGGGGAAAGGATCATTCCCAAGGTGGGATCAGGAGTTTCCTGGGGCAAGAACCATTTCCAAGGTGGGATCAGGAATTTCCTGGGGAAAGGATCATTCCGGAGATGAGATCAGGAGTTTCCTGGAGACAGCATCATTCCCAAGGTGGAATCCAGAATTTCCTGGAGAAAGGATGATTCCCAAGGTGGGATCAGCAGCTCTCTGGGGGGATTCCCACATCAGATCCGATTCCCACATCAGAGCCAGCACGGAAACTCCAGGTCACTCATCCTTGGTGTCCTCCAACCACACGTTCCCTGTTCCCATTATGGGATGCAAATCTGCTGGATCGGGTGGGAAGAGGGACGGACTCTCAAATAAAAAGGTTTAATCCCTGGAAATCTCCTGGAAGAGAGAAGGAATTCAGCCCTGGGCTGGGTTTGGTTGATGGGAGGTTGTGTGTCCTCAAATCTCCAGGAATTCCAGGTCTTGGCCTTTCCAGGGATTGGGATTGAGCAGATGCCGGGTCTTGGAGCTTTAAAAATACATTAAAAATTTTAAAAATTCGAATGCCACAAGAGGGAGCAGAAATTCCTGCTGACTGGAATTTCCACCTGCATCCCTGGAGGTGACAAGGATGAGTCCCGTCGGCTCAGCCAAACCATGGCTGCATCCCACCCTTGATCCTCCTATCCTGGCTGGAAAAAAACCCCCTTCCCTCATTTTCCCTATCCCTGGAAGTGTCCAAGGCCAGGCTGGACAGGGCTTGGAGCAACCTGGGATAGTGGAAGGTGTCCCTGTGGAATTCCATGATCTTGAAGGCCCCTTCCAACCCAAACCATTCCATGATTCCATGAGATTCCCAGATCTCAGTTGCATTTCTCACAGAAGGTCTGCAGCTGGGAAGGAGCTCTGGAGGCTTCCAGGTGGAACCTCCCAGTCCAGGTTTCATCCCATGAAATCTTATTTAAAGACCTCAGGATAAGCTCAGCTCATCTGGTTGGGAAAGGGAATTTGGGAGAAGTGGGAAAGTTTTTCTTGGAATTCACACCCAGGGCTTCCCTTAAAATTTAGGATTTAGGAACCAGAGCATCTCCAGGTTTGTCTGGAGATGCTGGAGGCCTCTCCCAATCCATTCCTCACATCCATGGGGATGTTCCATCCCATCCATGTGGGTCAGGGATGTGTCAGCCCTTGGAATCCACAGGGAATTTTCCGTTGCCAAGCGCCTGGATCCTCCCGGAATCGCGTCGCGCTTCCACGGTGAGGTGGGATTTGTTCTGATTAGCGGCCGGATTCGGTTTGGGAATCACCCCTGGGATATCAACATCACCTTTGTCCTGGTGGTCGGCAGAGCCTTCCCAGCAGGATTTTCCAGCTTTTCCCTGGAGTTTTCCACGCTTGTCTTAAAATGGTGGCTTTTCTCCAGAACATGGCTTGACAGCCGTGAAATCTCGGAGCGGGAACGTCGGCCGGGTTTTGTGTCAGGTCGCTGGGATTTTCCACGCCGTCGGGAAGTGTCTGAGGTTGTTGGCTTGAAATCCTTGGAGAAGGTGTCAGGCAGGGAAAAAGAAGCCTTTTCCATGGAAAACTCAGCTCTGCCGCTGCTTCTCCAAGGAGGAATTCCAAGTGGAAGCTTGAAGGACAAGGAAGTGGATTTTTGACCATCAGGAGCGTTTTCCTTGGACCAAACCGCAGGAATCTTGGAATCTGAGGAGTCATCACCCAATTCCCATCTGCTGGGAAATTGTGCCCAAGTTATTCCTCAGGATTCCCACTTTTTTTTTGCACATCCCGGTTCCAAAGGCGCGGGGCTATCGGAGATAAAATGCAGCATTTGAATCTTCCTGGATTAAGTGTGGCTGAGCTGGAATATCCAAGGGGGATTCTCTCAAAATCCAATCCCTGGAATGCGCCCGCTGGAGCTCTCTGGGATCCAAAACTCCCCTGCCTTACAGGCAGCAGCCGCTTCCTGAGTCCAAAAGATTCAAAAAAAAAAAAAGCAGGTTTGTGGAATAAAAGATACCTCAAAGCTCTAAAATATCCATTTTGAGCGTCCCATGATTTTTCCTTGGAATTCTCTCCGTTTATTTCCTTTCCCAGGGTTCGGAAAACAGGTGGATCAATGACATAAATCTCTGCAGCATCTGCTGCCCGAGGGTTTTCCAGGTCCCTGCAGGGATTCCCAGCCTTCCTCCAAGATGAGAAGGAAGAGAAGCCGAGGACTTGGAGTTGCTCCGGAAAATCGTGCGGAACAACCGTGGCACAGAGAGGATCCTCGAGGGCTTCGTTCCCCATGTCCTGCCTCCAGCAGGAGCTTAAGGCTTGGAATTCTGGGCCTTTCTTCGCTCAGAAGTTGGATTTTCCCAGATGGATGACATCTGCTGGTGTGAGGAGCCAGGAGGAACTTGGGAGAGCTGGGAATGGTCACTTGGAGAAGGATCCGGGAAGAGCCCAGAGCCCCTTTCAGTGTCTAAAGGGGCTCCAGGAGAGCTGGAGAGGGATTTGGGACAAGGGATGGAGGGACAGGACACAGGGAATGGCTTCCCACTGCCAGAGGGCAGGGATGGATGGGATTTGGGAAGGAATTCCTGGCTGGGAGGGTGCTGAGGGGCTGGGATGGAATTCCCAGAGAAGCTGTGGCTGCCCCATCCTTGGAATTGTCCAAGGCCAGGTTGGAGCAATCTGGGATAGGGATTTTCCTTTCCAACCCAAGCCATGGGTTCGAGCATTTGATGAATTTTTCCCATGAAATTTCCATGAAATTTCCATGATTTGATGAAGTTTTATGCTCCCCTACCAGAGCAAAAAAAAAAAAAAAAATTTTTTTAAGCTCAGAATTGTTATTATTTTAAAATTCCACCCCNCCCGATGTTTTATCCATGGGGTGGATGGGCAGAGCAGGAGATCATGGCACTGGTCTGGAAGGGAATATTGGAGGGAATTCTTGAAATTCAGATTTTTTTTTTTCTCCCTTTCATTTGCTGCCTGTGGCAACAAATCCCTGTTTTTCCCCGTTCCATCCCCCTGGGACAACTTCCCCAAAAGCCCAGGTTGCTCCAAGCTCCATNCTCAGAATTGTTATTATTTTCAAACTCCCACTCGGATCTGGATAAATCCTAAAAACTGCCTCATCCCTGCCATTTCTTGAGGATAAAGAGGATGGCCTGGAATTTCTCCATCTTTCCAGTCCCCGGTGCTGTGGGAACCTCATCCCATTCCCAGACCACGGCATTCCACTGGAAATCCTTCTCTTCCCGATGTTTTCTCCATGGGGTGGATGGGCAGAGCAGGAGATCATGGCACTGGTCTGGAAGGGAATATTGGAGGGAATTCTTGAAATTCAGATTTTTTTTTTTCTCCCTTTCATTTGCTGCCTGTGGCAACAAATCCCTGTTTTTCCCCGTTCCATCCCCCTGGGACAACTTCCCCAAAAGCCCAGGTTGCTCCAAGCTCCATCTGACCTGGCCTTGGACATTTCCATGCATGAGGCAGCCACAGTTTTTCTGGGAATTCCATTCCAGTGTTTGTTTGCTTTGGTTTTTCCCATTCTCACCTCTGTTGGACACGCCTCGCACAATCCAAGGATTCGTGTCCTCAGGACAGGAATCATCTCCTCTTTCCACCCTTCCAGAATCCATGACAAGGAGCCGGATCCATCCCAGCTGAGCTGTCCTGGAGATTTTTTTAATTTAAGGATCACCTGGAAATTCCCCGGCTTCAGTCTTTTCCTCTGGTTCCACGAGATCCTCGATTTCCCAAACCGTGAGGCAGGATGTTGGGAAGGATCCCAAATTAAGTCTTCCAATGGTTTTTTGTGGTGGTTTATCCCTGCTTTCGGTTTATTCCCACCCATTTCCCGGCAAAAATCCAGCTCCAAGTGGCTTTGGATGTCCCTTTCCATGGCAAAGGGGTCGGAATTCCGTGGTCTTTGAGGTCCCTTCCAGCAGTTTGGGTTGCTCCAAACCTGGCCTTGGATGCTTCCAGGGATGGGACATTGCGGGAACGTGACGGAATTCTTTGATAGGATCTCCCAGCATTCCCAAATGTATCCAAAGATTTGATTTCCCCCCCACGGGAGATTTTCCTACTTCAAAATTCCTTTGGTTTCAACTTCCTTCTGCCTTCTCCAGCACTGGGGGTGCTCCAACAATGCCAGGTCTCGTCCCACCCACCCGGGCGAGTTCTGCACGGAATTGTTAAGGTCGGAAAAGACTTCCAAGGTCCTTGAATCCGTTTTCCAGGCTCCTTCCTTAATTCAATTCCTCCTTGAGATCCTGAAGCTCCTGGGGGATGGAACCATCCCAAGAAATACTTGGGGATAACCAGCGGAAAACACATTCCCGGCATAACCCAAACAAGATTGAACTCCCCTTCCTCATTCCACCCTCAAATATTTCCCAGGAAAAAAAAAAAAAAAATCCATGCTCATATCCGGCATTTCCTGCTCCGAGCCGGGGTGGAAATTGGGAGCTGAAGCTTTTTAATATCCTTTTCTTGAATTCCCCGCTTCCCGTTGCGAAACGCGGCTCCGGATTAGGCGGATATTCGCCTAATTCCTCCGAGCGCTTGCGTCGGCGGCCGGCCCCAAAATTCCGGTTGCGTAATTCCAAAGAAAACCATCTTTGAAGTTTTATCGGGAGCGGGGGCTGTAATTAAGAGTATGAAGGGCAGCGATTAAAGCCGAGGATTTGGAGCTGGGATTTCATTTCTATTCCTGGCTTTTGCCATGGAGCTGAGCTATTTCAGGCCGCTCACTTTCCCCGATTTTCCAAAAGCTGGGGAATGGTGCCACTTCCTGTTCCAGGCAAGGGGAAAAAAAAACCCTGCTGGATTTATTGATTTTTTTTTAAAAATTCATTAGGTTTCATTGTTCTGCCAGAGATTCCTGGGATAAAGGTGCCAGGGATAAATTTGTTAAGGAAAATTATTAAGGGGAAATCAACTTTATTGATGTAAAAGCATCTTGGTTAATGGAAAATCACCTTTGTTCATGGAAAATCATCTTTATTAACAGAAAATCGCCTTTTTCATTGGAAAATCACGTTAATTATGGGAAAATGGCACTTAATGAAAAATCATCTCGATTACTGGAAAATCACTTTTATTAGTGGAAAAATCACCGTAGTTATTGGAAAATCACCTTAATTGTTGAAAAATCACTTTTATTACTGGAAAATTGTCTTTATCAATGGAAAATCACCCTTATTAATGGGAAATCATCTTGATTACTGGAAGATCACCTTAATTATTGGAAAATCCCACTTATTAACGAGCAATCATCTCGATGACTGCAAAATCACCTTTATCAGTAGAAAAACCACCTTTGTTCATGGAAAACCACCGTTGTTATTGGAAAGTCACCTTTATTTGTGGAAAATCACACTTATTAATGGAAAATCACCTTTATTTGTGGAAAATCACCTTCACAGTGCCCTGGAAAGGCTTTGGATGTATCCCTCACTCAGACAGGGACATGATTTGATGGATAAAAACCAGATTGTCCGGTTCAGAGGGTGACGGTTGAAGGTTCCAAATGTTTGGCTCCTCCCAGGGCAATCCCGGCTCCTCTCCCGATCCATATCCTTATCAATAATCTGCGGAGCCACCCCCATCTCCGGACAAGCTGGAGGGCAGGGCTGGAGCTCCGAGGGATCCTATGGATCAAGGACAGGTTGGGAAGAAGTTCCTGAAGCCCAGCAAAGCCGGGTGTAGCCACGGGATGGACAAACGGATGGCCACCCAAGGATTCAGGAATTCTGGGAAGCGTTATCCCAAGGGCAGGTGAGGAAGGGAAGTTGGGAACACCTCGGAAGGTCCAGGGGAGGTTTAAGCCTCGTTTGACCACAACTGGGCAACCTTGGGTCATTTTGGGTTATCCAAAAGCGGAAAAACCTGGGAGAATCTGGTGGGGAATCACCAGGATGGAGAACAGGATGTGTGAGGAGAAAATGAGGGATGCATGGCTTTGCATGGAGAAGGATTCTGGGGAGACCTCAGGAGACTTTTCCAAAACCAAAACCAGGTTTCTAAACCGGTCGGGTTTTTGATTGGAGCTGGTTTTGTGTCCTGTGATCGGCTCCGGGCAATTTTATCCGTCGGGATTTCTGGGATGCAATCCAGTGCCTGTAGCCCCGTGCTTGTGGAAGCCCTCGATGCCCACTTGGGGAATTCGTTTGGGTTGAGCTTTTCCAGATTATCCCAGTTGTTCCAGGTTGGCCAAGGCCAGGTCGGGTGGGAATGTCCAGCTTGAGGACACAAACTGGGTCAAGGTGGAGATCACAGGAAAGACCTTAAACATGGAATGGTTTGGGTTGGAAGGGACCTCAAAACCATCCAGTTCCACCTCCCTTCCATGGGCAGGGCCACCTTCCACTATCCCAGGTTGCTCCAAGCCCCATCCAACCCTGGAATATTCCAGGGATGGAGCATCCACAGATTCTCCCGTGTTTCACCACCCTCATCGTAAAATCCCTCCTTTAATCCAACAAATCTGTTGGTTAAGCAAAATCCAACAGGATTTGTCTTAAAAAACTTGGAAAAAGAGCTGGCCAAGGGTAGGGGCCGCGCTCCGTCGCATCCGTGCCCGCGGGAAGCCGGGATAGCCGGAATCCAGCAGTGCTGCTGTTTAAATATTAACCAGGAATTAACTGGGAATCCTGCCCTGGGCTCTCAGGCCAATTCCAGAGGCTGCTCGTTAACGCTGGAACCTCAGCCGGTGGTTTTTAATGATTCCCAAAAACTCGGCTTATCCTGGAAAAGTGAGCGCGGCCGGCTCGGCCACCCTGGGAATGCGCAATCCCTGCCCAGTTGGAATCTTGGGGATGGATTCGCTCGTCCATCAACTCCATCTGCAGAAACCTCGTCGGGGATGGATGGGAGGAGGCCTGGAGTTCGTTTGGATGGGGATAATTAACACTGATGGGAAACGGAACAGTGGGAGAAAGAATGGATGGAAACCAAGCCATGGCTCCGATGGATTGGGAAGATCTTGGAAGCAACAACTCCAAAAAACTCCAAGAGAAAAACAATCCATCCTCGGGCTCGGCCAAAATAAAGGATGGAGGAGCACGTGGAGCTTGATCCTGGAAGAGAAACCTGGGATCCAGAGGAGTGGGAATTCCCTCCTGGAGGGGTGTGGACCTTACTAATGGCAGTGGGAGGAGCTGTTGGTCCATCCCACGTGGGGAATTCTGGTGTCCGCTGGGTTTGGCCATGACCCGGTTCCAGTGGAGTTTTTAGATGGAAAAACCGACATTCCCACCAGACTTTCCCAGGGATGCTGCTGTACGGGATGAGGGGTGGAGTGCTGGGAAGCAGATCCTTGAACAACTCCTGAACTCTCCTGGAATCCTGGAATCATGGAATGGTTTGGGTTGGAAGGGACCTTAAAACTCATCCAGTTCCTGGGTGACATCAGGGACACCTTCCCCTATCCCAGGTTGCTCCAACCTGGCCTTGGACACTTCCAGGGATGGGATCCATCTAAATTCCACCATGGATTTGGGGATCTATCTGGATTCTGCCATGGATTTGGGGATCCATCTGGATTCCACCATGGATTTGGGGATCCATCTAAATTCCACATGGATTTGGGGATCCATCTGGATTCCACCATGGATTTGGGGATCCATCTAAATTCCACATGGATTTGGGGATCCATCTGAATTCCACATGGATTTGGGGATCCATCTAAATTCCACCATGGATTTGGGGATCTATCCGGATTCTGCCACGGATTTGGGGATCCATCTAAATTCCACCATGGATCTGGGGATCCAGCTGAATTCCACCATGGATCTGGGGATCCAGCTGAATTCCACCATGGATTTGGGGATCCAGCTGAATTCCACCACGGATTTGGGGATCCAGCTGAATTCCACCATGGATCTGGGGATCCAGCTGAATTCCACCATGGATTTGGAGATCCATCTAAATTCCACCATGGATTTGGGGATCCAGCTGAATTCCACCATGGATCTGGGGATCCAGCTGAATTCCACCATGGATTTGGAGATCCATCTAAATTCCACCATGGATCTGGGTACAGCAGTGGGATCAGAGGTGATGCCTTTCTCTCGGGAATCCTGGAGGAAGAGGAGGAGGAGGAGAAAATCCATTCACGGGCACTGGCAAGGAAAAAGGGATTAAGCAATTTCACACAGCCATAATTCCAGGGCTAAATCCCTTTAAAATTAGCTTTGACAGAAGCTTAATTTTATTGCCTCCTTACTCCACTAAAATTTTGGAGCTTTATCCTATTAGGAAGATTTATTTCTTTTCCCTCTTTTTTTCCTCCCGAAACCAACATCGGATCCAAATTTTATTAACGGGAGAGTCTTAGCAAGGAAACGTGGGGGGATTTTAGGGGTGGTTTTTTTGGAATAAAGTTATTTCTGCAGATGTTTTCTGATTATTTGCTCTGTGTTTTCCAAATGGGACCGATTCCGAGCACATTCCCGGCAGGAAGGGCTGTTAAGGCAAAAATAAACCTTTTCCTGTGCACGTTGGCAGAGGGCATGGATAATATTGGAAATACGATGATCAATACTTGGTTTTTGGGAAGTGTTGGAGGGTCTTGGCATGTATTCACGGCCATTGGAAAGGAGTGGAGCCAAAAATATGGAGCAAGAGTGGGTTTGATCCTGTAGGAGAGGCTTCAAGTCCTTCTTGAATCCCACAAAATCCTTCTTGGGCTCCAAATTTGAATTCCCAAGCTTTCACTGAACCCCACCAAGTCCAAAAATCAGCTTGGAAATTCCATCCTGCACTTCCAGATGTTTTTTTTTTTCCATGTTTTTCCAAGTGTGGTGTCTCTTGGAGTGGGTTGGTGGTGTGACCTTCTCCATCTTCTGGGAACAAGAGCTCTGCAGGCTCAGATTTAGATGAAAATGTGGCAAAAATGGGTTTTTTTGGGATTTTCCTCTTCCCATATTGGTTCTGACCATCCGAGGTTGTTGAAGAGCGGGAGCGGCACTCGGAAAGGGTGGGATGAAGCCGGGAGATGTCTGGGATCTGCTCAGATGTTTCAAGGGAAAACTTGGTCTTTGAAGGGTTGGACATGAACCTGGAGACCACAGTCATGGGTGGCTTGGTCATCATCTGGCCAACGACTCAAAATAAAAACCCAATGACTCCAAGCTGGAGCAGGTCCCAGGAGCAGATCCAGGACAGGTGGATCCCATCCTGATGGGATTCATCTCCATAAACCCTAGAGGAGACGTTGATGCCTCCCTTGGTAACTCCTCATCCGCCATTCCTGTTTTCCAGTTCGTCGCCTTCTGGAGTGTTCGAGAAGGAATATGACATTTATCGGGATTACAGCACGGAAGGACAACTCCTGCACTACAGGTAGCCAGAATTTCCCTCTGGGATCAGGGTTGGGGTGGGTGGGGCAGTGAACGTCACCGATGTTTTATTCCCAAAGGATTTTCCAATCCTTCTCCTCATCCCTTCCCTTCATGTGTTGCCTTCAGGTCCTTGTGGAACTCCAAAAGTCCTCAAGGAACCCCAAAAGTCCTCAAGGAACCCCACCAAGTCCATCTTGGACCCCAAATCCTCATTGAATGCCTGAAATTCTCACTGAACCCCACCACGTCCTTGCTGAGCCCCAAAAATCCTCAGTGAACCCCAAACGTCCTCATTGAACCCCAAAAGTCCTTCTTGAACCCCAAAAATCCTTACTGAATCCCAAACATCCTCACTGAACCCTAGAAGTCCTTCTTGAGCTCCAAAAATCCTTACTGAACCCCAAACATCCTCATTGAACCCCAAAAATCCTCACTGAACCCCAAAAAACCCTTCTTGAATCCCTCAAGTCCTCACTGAGCCCCAAAAGTCCCCGTTAGACCCCACCAGGTCCTTGTCAAATCCCCAAAAATCCAAGACGAGTATAAAACCAGATTTTGGGGATTTATGGAGTCACTCCTTGCCTGGTTGCTCCAGGTTTTGATAAAACCCCAAACTCCTGGAATTTTTGTGGACTTGGGGATGAGTGGAGGCAACTCCAGCTCTTCCTTTGCTTTCCATGTTGGGAATGGTGACCGGAAAGGAGCCCATGGTCCTCATCCCTTCTCCTGGCCAATTTTCAGCTGTTCCAAGCTGATCTCCATCCCCATCCAAGACACGTGCAGGTGGAAAATCCCCTCTGGTGGCTCTGGCCACATTCCATCCCGCCTTTCCCTGGAATTCAGTGACCTCCTGGGAAGCATCGGAATGAACTGCCGCTTGAGGAAGAGAGGGAAAAAAATTCCGAGCTTTCCAGGAGGGAAAACCAGCAGGGTTTGGGATGGGATCGGGATTTTATCCTCGCCAGCCGAACGCTCTCCGTGAATCCATGGACGTCCTGATCCCACCGCCGAGCTGGGTGGATGCAATTCCCGGGAAGAGCGGGAAGGAGCGAGAATTGGGAAGCGTGGAGCTGTTTGGTTGGGAAACAGGGATTGGCAGAGGGAGCCAAGCCAGAATCCGGTGGGATTTGTCGGTGACGGGGACGCGGAGCGGTGACGGGGACAACGCGGATTTGGGCCGGTGGCAGTTAAAGCTCCAGTGTCGCCGCACTCATGAGCTGTTGGAATCTGTGCTTCCATCTTCCCAATCCCATAAAAACTCACGGAGCAGCCCTGGCTGCCCTTCCCCCAGCCCGCTGCCAGCCAAGGAGCTAATTAGCAGCTTTGCTTAATTAGCTGTGAGTGGATGTCCTTTGGTTTAACCCCGTGAGTGCCACGAGCTGGAATCGGAGCTCGTGGTGAATTCTTGTTAATGGGATTAATTGTGAGGGGGGGAAAATTAATCATGGAATTGTGGAATGGGTTGGGTGGGACCTCAAAGGTCATCCAGTCCCACCCAAACCATTCCAAGGGCAGGGACACCTTCTGATATCCCAGGTTTCTCCAGGGCCTGTCCAACCTGGCCTGGGACACTTCCTGGGATGGAAGTATGCTGGTGCTCCAGGAGCTTTCGACAGGGATTGGGAAGTCTCTGGTTGTCCCAACATGGGGATGATGAATTTGGAGCAGCATGGAACCCAAACAGAGCTTCAAAGGTCCATCATGGAGTGTGATGAGCCCTCAAACGTTTCCTCTGGAGCTGCCACAGCTCCTTCGCTTCCAAACTCCTTTCATGAAACAACCCTGGACGTTCCAGGATCAGCTGGAAAATCAGGTCTGCAAGCCAACAGCCTTCCCAGGTCTTCCCAACCCTCTTCTCCTTGAGTCTGGCATTAATTTCAGATGGTTTCCTCTGGAAAATGGCAGAGGGACACAGGATTGAGTCCCACAATTCATCCATCGTTCTCTGGTGGGTGGGAAAGCGTAGTGAGACCCTGGTCATGGCTCCTGCCTTCCTCCATCCCCTCTGCCCGGGAAAGGAGAAGCTGGAGAACTCCCAGATGTTGGGACAAAGGGTGGGATCAAGGTGGCTTGTGGAGAAAAGGCGGATCTTGACTGAGAAATCCCGAGGGATTCAGCTGGGGATCCTCATCCATGGAATCATCCCCACCTCCAGGTGCAGCTCTGGGGTTCAGCTGCCTGGATGGCCCCAGGAGCTGCAGCACCATCCTCGGGAGCAGGGAAGGATTTTTCCGCTTCCTTGGAGCTCCGGGGCAACAATTCCTACGGGAGATTTTTCCAGTATAACGATAATTAGGGGGTGTCATTAAGAGGATGACGTCATGCTCTGTCTGCCTGGAAGGTTTTTGTTGGGAAGCTCTGGAATCCGGAATCCCATCAGTCGCGATCCCTGCCCTTAACCCTTTCCCTCTTCATTCCCTCTGGATTTGTGGTCCCCAGAGCTGCTTCACGTCCTCGTTCCATTGAGGGAGTTGAACTCTTTGCTAATCCAAAATCAATCTTCCTGTCGGGAAATCCGCTTGTTTGTGGGAGAAATCCCAGATTTCTGTCTTCATCCCATGGCTGCGTTGGCCAATCAACGGATGGAAGGTCCAAGGCTGCTCAAGCTGGATTTTAGACCAAAATTCTCCAGCATTAAAGACCTCCTTCTCCCTTTCTCCTCCCAAAAGCAGGGATGGCACCAAAGTTCTCCAAAGCTGTGGTGAATCCCTCATTCCAGGCTTTGGAGCTGGAGAAGGTGCCCTGTTGTGTTCCAGCTCTTTGTAGAGAGCTGGGATGTCCAATCCATGAGCAGGGAGAATCCTGGTTCTTCTGTGGGTGTTTAGGAGACCAGGACGGCGGCTGCTTCACCTGCATGAGATCCTTGGCTTGGTCTTCCTCGATTTGTCCTCCACATCCAGGAATGTTTGAAGAGGTCTTCAATCTTCATGTGGTCAACAGGAATCACTTCCCCAAGAAACTGGGGAAATGAGGAGAGAATTGGTGTTGGCTCCCAAAAATCCTGGCACCAACTTTGGGGGCTCCACAGAACCTCATGTGGAGGCGCCTGAGGTGGTTTCGGAGGTGGGTTGGTGTCTGCCAGGGTTTAGGAAGTGGTTGTGGTAGTGGGGCCACCTCTGTTTTGGGAGACAGTCATAATTTGCCAAAAATTGTCATTTTCCAGCTGTTTTCACCTCTTGGCCCTCATGGGGGTTGCTGGATTCATCTCCAGCTGTGGGAATCTTCAGTGTCCAAATCTTGCCCTGGCCATGTTCACCCCTTCCCCATCCAGATCTGTTGTCCTGGTGCCACATGGATTTAGGGAATGGCTGTAATTTGGCAGAGGTGTGGAAATCCAGGCCCAAAATTCAGGAAGAGAATTGCGGGAGCTTTGGAGAAACCCAAGAAGTAGGTGAGGAACCACCACGCCGGATTTTGAGCATGGTTCTGACCGTGAGTTCATAAATCTGACCATTCCTGATTTTTAGAGGTCAGTCCGTTCCTTGGTTCCCTTGGAAGTGAGGAAGAGGAGCAGAACCGACACCAGTGATTGCCCAGGGAGCCATGAGATGAAAATCCCATCTTTTGGGAAAAAAGGGATGAGGGTTGATGGTTCCTCTTGGTGGTACCGCGGTGGTGGGACCTCTTGGGCTGGGCCTTCTGCTCAAGCCTCATCCAACCTGGCCTTGGACACATCCAGGATGGAGCAGCCACAGCTTTTCTGGGAATTCCATTCTAGCCCCTCCCAGGGAAGAATTCCTTCCCAAAATCCCACCTAACCCTGTCCTCTGGATGTGGGAAGCCATTCCCTGTGTCCCGTCGGGGATGAACGATGCAGGCTGGAGACACCAAGAGCAGGAAAGGCTTTGGCGCAGGGAACGCGCTCCGGGGAACGCAAAATCCACTCAGAATAGGCAAGAGCTAAAAAAAAAAAAATCCCCATTTTTGGAACTCTTTGTCGCGCTCCCGGAGCCAGCGGGAGCAGATTCCCCATTGATCGGCTATTTTGGGAAATGTCACTTCTGGTCTCTTTGTACTTCCCAGCTGATTCCTCAGAACAATAAAGGCTCTTCTGTGCTCCTCTCCCAGCATTCCCTCCTCCCTCTCCAATCTGGAAAGGTCTCCTCTTGTTTTCGGTGACATTTGGATTTCGGGAACAGAGCTATTTTGGGGGGATTGCTTTAATTGGGATAAGCAGCCCCCATTGGCTCCCGGGAATTTGGCATCTGTGTCCTCCCGCTTGGTTGTGTTGGTCTTGTGCTTCCTCCTGGTGGGTTCCTGATGGGATCGATCCTGGAGGAGCTCACTGGAGACCCCCCTGGCCATAATCCATGGTCCAAACCAAGCGGACAAAGGTGGGTGGTGTGGCCCGGGGAAGGTCCACCCCAAGCTGACCTTCAGCAAGGTGAACTTGACCTTCAGCCAAGGGACTCATCAGGAGCGGTCGTCTGAGTTCGTTTTGGTGTTTCCTCATCATCTACATCCCATAAAATCCTTTGGTTATGGATTCGTGGCCTCCAATGCCCCGACCTGACCATCCCACCAGGCGATGTTCAAACAGCTGCCGGAAAAGGGCAAAATTTCACCCTCCCGGCCCTGCTTCTCCTGGAAAAAAGTGGGAATGGGATGGCGAGGGATGGGATGGGTCGTTACCGCCCTCTGGTCTTGATCAACTTCCATGGATGTTAATTAGCGCCAATGCCACTGGAGCAGCAGAACATTGGAGATGTTTCACGGAGAGATTTGGTGTTGAGGGCTTGGAGCTAAAAGTGATCCCATAGCGCCATCCGGAGGCAGGGGCTGGACAATCCCTGAGAGTTTTGGAAAAATAATAGGAATTTTTTTTTTTTAATGGTATTTTGATGGGTATAATCCTCTGGGAATATTTTAGCTGGAGAACGGAATTGTGCACGGAGGAGCTTCGGGAGGTCGTGGAAATCCATCAAACCAAGATTTGATGTCAACAGACTTCGGGCTTCAACATTCCCATCGCTCCAAAATTCCCCGAGAAAAATCCAAACTGGATTTTTCCCTTCCTGGGTATCCCATGGATTGCGTTGTATCCATCAAATCATCCTGGGAAAACTCGATCCTGTCACTCACCTTCTTCCCAAATATCCATTTTATTGCCCAAATGAGGCAAATTTCACCTCGCTCATTCCGGTTTTTCTAGGGATCAGCTTCAACCAATCAAAAGGCTTCCTAAAAAAATGAGCTCCAAGGAGGAAGTGACGCTTCCAGGCTCCTAAAGATGGGAAGAAGGATTGGAAATGTGGAGGAAGGGTTGGAGAGGCCATGGTGGGGTTGTGAGAACCCCCAAATCCCACAAAAACTGAGAAACGAGGGCTTGAGCAGGAATTTGAAATCTACAATTTCAAAATGTACAATTTAAAATTCCAGTCCAAGCCCTGGGATATTTCTATGTATGGAATTCCACAGAATTCCATGGAAATTTTTGGGAACAGCACTACTTGGCAACTGAAGAGTGGCGAGACTTTAAGGATGGAGGATTTCAAGATTTCATCCTATCGCTTAATTTAATTATAAATTAGCAGAAAACAGGAGGTTTTGCACGATTATAGAGGCCGGATTCCTGTCCTGAGGACGCTCTCCCAGCTGGAAAATTTCGGATGGATCACAGGAGGCTCCAGGTGGAATCCTGGATGTCTTCAGGCTCTGCTCCTCACCTTTCCCTGCTTTTTTTCACGGAGATTTTCGTGCTGCCGGAGCGGCGCCGGGCACCGTGCCAGGCACAGGGAGGGTTTTTTCCGCCGCCGGCTCATCCCTGACCCCGGACTTCCCAGCGGGATGCACTCGGAGCAGGCGGTGCCCAGCTGGGAGGGAAGGGGGGCCGGGCTGCTTCCCTCATTCCCATCCCAGTTTAGCCCTGGAAAAGGGAATTTTAAGCTCAGGTGGAAGGCGGAGGGAGAAGATGTTCCCAAATCCCGCAGCCGGGCGAGGAAGGTGAGGAAGAGCGAGGGAGCGGTGGGAATTTGGGATGGCACAAGGAGCCGGGATGGTGGGGGGTGCCCAGGGATCCTTCGCCTTTCCCGGAGAATCCCGCTGCGTTCCAATATTTGAATTATTCAAATCAAGGGATTTTTTTCCCCTTTTCCCAGGGATGGGAAAATCCACTTAATCGCGGCTCTAAATTTGAATCTTCACCTGCAAAGTCTAAACAACACCAGTGCAGGGGAAGAAATCTTGGGAAAACGCGGGGTTTGGGTCGATTTTGGAAATATTCTTGTTTTTAAACCTCATGTCCATCAAAAACCAAATAATTTTGGTTTAAAATAATAAAATATTATTTGAAAATAATTCTGCTTAAACCCGGCTGTGATTTATTCCCTCAGTCCCACCTTGCTAGAGTGGAGCTGCCCCTCGGCTCTGTGAAACGCATCAGGAATGTTAAAAAAATCCGTAATTTTGGTTGTTTTGGTGGGATTTTAAGGTATTTTGAGCTGCGGATGGTCACAATTCTCGCTGGCATGAATAATGATATGCAAATGAGGCAGAGGGTTACCTGCAAGTGTGGGGTCTGTTCAGAAAAAACAACGGGAAGCAAAGGAATTCCTGAATGAGGGATCCAGGTTTCTCCTCTCCCCTCCATCGTTGACTTCCCAAAGGTTGGAAGAAGATCAAGGAGGAGGCTTTGGAGCAGGGAAGGAGATTTAGGAGAACATGGAAAAATCCTGCCCTAATCCAGATGGAAATTATGTGGGAATCATGCAAATTTTCCAAGAAATCGATTTCTTTGATAAGAGACGCTGACGGATTTGTGAAAATCACGGAAATGTACAGAGTAGGAAAAACCTTCCCCGTGTGGAGAAAACAGCAGGGAGAACCTGGTGCCAAGCCAGAAATATCAGGAATACTTGGAATTTCTGCTGGATCTCGCATGCCAGCATCCCTTGAATTTCTTGGAGCGGCCACACCGCAATTTAAGCCCAAAAATTGCCTTTTTGAGATTCCTTTC